>CM057458.1:805705000-806035000 GCA_016271365.2 Neoceratodus forsteri
ATTTTTGTCATACTTCTACATATATATCACATTCAGAGTATACATATTCTAAGATACGTAACTATTTAATCAATAAATGTTCCAATATATGCACTGAAATCACCCATGAGTCATTCTGTGTTGAGCCACCTTGTCAATGAGAATTACTTTCAAAATTGGTAATGTACACCCCAATAAGGAGATCACTGGTGCAGCTATAGTTTTAAGAGCTGAACCTTGCCACATGGAATGCTAGGATTGTGAATGCTCAATTGCTTCATCATTGTCAATCTTTTTTACCAAGTGTGTTTGGGGCAGCAGCACTTTTGAGGTCCTCCTCATCTAACCAGTTCATTTTGCAATTTTCATTGTGTTTTCTCCCTTTTTTAGTAACTCTAGTAGGTAGGTGTTGTTTGTTTCTATGGGCAGTCTCTTTAATTTCAGGTATGTCTGTCAAAATGAGTTGAACTGGAAAAACTGTTGTTCTTTTCTATAGCTTTTATGAAGGTCTGTGTGAATTTTGCCAATGGGTTTATTATGTTATATTAAATAATGTTCTATAAAGAAAGGATATTTGTGTTGTACTTTGTCTCTATTCTCCCTGCCTGGTGCCTCAGGTAAGTTGGATTTTTTTTTCTGTCTGCCTTGATCAGTCAGCCTCCCATCCACTCCTCCTTCCCTCGTCTTTGTAGATTGCTCATCTCAGTTCTGCCTTTCCTCCAAGCTTCAGCAGTTTTTGGTGGGGATTTTCTTTAGTGTCATGTTGATTTGTACTAATTTGAACTTTCTTCACATTTGCAGCTTGCCTCAGCTGTTGGCTGCATAAGCTCTGATTTCACACTCCTCCAGACAACTGAGAGTAATCTATACATGCACAGACCTGCCTATCTGTAATGGTGGTATTGCTTGTATGATACGAGTCATGCAACTGCATATACAATTTCAATACTTGTCAGTACTTCTTCACTATGGCTGCAAGACTTTGCCTATTAGAGCCTTTCTCTCATAATGTTCCATTTTCTTTAGTTAGCTCTTCACTGTAGGAGCTTGGAGAGCCCCACTCTGCTCTGAATTAAAGTGCAGTGTCTTCTCTTCTCTTGCAGCATTGATGCTCAGCCACTTTAGAAAAATCACAACACATGATATTTTTAAACTGTACTGGCATGTTTTTTTCTACATTGGCACCATGGCATTCTGCAGATGATTTTCTATTAAACAATGTAAGTCCTGCCACAGGATACAGTGACATTCTCTCTGTTGCTCATTCAAACAAATATAGCATTCTTGGACCCAAACACCAAGACCCCTGGTGTCATGTGGAAGGGTACATCTGCCAAGTTTAATGGCAAAAGTGAGCTACAACATTCCCTGTTAAAACTTCTGAATAATCTTTACATAATGAAGAACTGCAGTCCAGTCCAACTAAGGCACCTGGGATAGCTCGATAATGCAGAGCGGACTGCAACAGGCATATGCAGATGTACCAGGGCATGTAGTGCATAATCTAATTGATTTACAGACATTTACTGTTTTTTTCCAAGTTTTATACCACAGGTATCTGTATATTAGGATAAAGGGACTTTTAAGGAAAATATAATATAAAAAATATAGAGAACATATGGCTCCACCTTAGAAATTCCTACTGAACCATTGGATATTGAGGAGTTCTTTTCTGCTGAAGGGGAAAGTAATGGTCCTGAAGGTACTAACTGGCCCTCATTCCAAATTTGTTTATATTGCAGTTTATTCTTTTTAATGGCTGAACCCATAAAGCTACATGTTGTAGATTTTAAATGGTAGAACCACCTTCAGTGACATCAAGTTCCCCTTTTTTATTACATTCTTACATATTTTAGGAATTTTTGGCATTGATACCCAGTGCTCAGCCACATGTGATTTGATGTTAGTAGGGGGAAACAGTCAGTTGGCAACATTTCAAGTGCAGCACTGTCTGTTCAGAAAGCTGTACTAAGAAGTGAGTCATCCCACTGACCTCTCTCGCCTTGATAGCAACCAGTACTATGATTCTGTTCTCCTTACTTTGTCTCTTTCTCTCTCTCTCTCACTCTCTCAAAAAGGACAGCATATTTTCCTGATGAAAGTTTAATAAAAAATATTGCCTTCAGGTAGTCACCTCCTATGACTACATTCTGTCCTTTTCGGTTTACATTGCAGAAGTCTCTCATGTGTTCTCTCTTAGCATCTTACAAGGAGCTGGAATGGTTTTCATCCTTCCACTTGCTACCAATTTTTTTTCCCTCTGGCATAGCTTAGACTACAGTATGGTAAGAGTCTGTTCACAAAATTGGTCCATGTGGCAGGCATGCAAGATGTTTGGTTTACTGCCCTCTTTCCAAAAAGCAAGACTGTCAAGAGTTATTAAAATATTACAAAGTCAGTTGCAATTTTCAGATGGTAGAAGTGCTCCAATACTCCCAGTGGGGAAGGTGGGGGGCATGTCCCTTGCAAATGTTTGATAAAGTTATCACATTTGGTGAGTTAGGGGTTACTTTTAGTTTTAAATCCTTGGAATGCAAACTATTTCTCTCACAGATGCTTGTTAGCAGATGGCAAGCATAACAGATTATCTCCTTGAAGTTTTCTTTCACATAATAAGCATTAAGAAAAATGTCATACCCCTGTCCCAGAGACTTGATTTTCCTGGAATCATATTTTGATTGGATATGAATAGGGTTCTTACCACCAACCTCCCGGGAGGGGGGTGGATTCTACTAAGAGATTTCCATTTCAGAGATCCACAAGGCTGTCTGTGACCTACTTTTTTATTTCAGACTCTGGCTTCAATGAATGCTGTAAGGAGGTAACCTCACAGATTTGTCTCCTGAGCTTTTTTTCCAAATTCAGTTTTCTGACACCATTTGCTTTACTACAGCTCTCTTCCATGGTGGGACGATCTGATGACTGTGTTAAAAGATCAGCATCTGGTACAAAATCTAACAGCAGATAATAACCTCCTAGAGTCGAATGCAGTTCTGTTCCAGATCTCTAGCCAGGGCATCTGAAGTTAATAAGAATGAGAGCTTTATATTTACTGATTTCTGGAAGATTAGGACAGTGTTTCAGGATCTCTTCCATTATTCAAGAACTGCACAGTTACAGGTAATCAAAGCCCACTCAATTGACACGGTAGTACTTATAGAAATATAGAACCATAGAATTTGTTGGCAGATAAGGACTGCTTGGCACACCCAGTCTGCCCACTTTTACCTACCTACATTATCACTGCAGACCCTAGTTGATTTACAGCTCTGTCTTTCTCCCCCTTCCTTTCCACTATGATTCCCTTATGCCTATACCATGCATTCTTGAAGCCCACCACTGTTTTTGCCCCCTAACACTGGTGGAAGGCTGTTCCTGGAATCCACCACTTTTTTCTGTGAAGAAATATTTCCTCATATCTCTTCTGAATCTACCCCTCCAGCTTCACTGCATGCCTCCTTTTTCTTGAGCACCTTTGTTTCTGAAAAAAATTCTTCTCTCATGTACCATATGTACCCTGTGAAGTATTTAAAGGTCTCTATAATATCCCCTTTCTCCTTCCACTGTCATGGAGTGTACATACCGAGGTCCTTTAGTCTCTCCTCATGGACTTTTAATGCAGACCCTGCGCCATTTTAGTTGCCCTCCTCTGAACTGCCTCCACTTTGTCTATGTCCTTCTGGAGATGTGATCTTCAAAACTGACACAGTACTCTAGGTGGGGTCTTACCAGCAGTCTACACAGAAAAAACATTACCTCTCTCTTTCTGCTGGTGATATCCCTCCCATTGCACCCTAGCATTCCACTAGCCCTACCAGCTGCCTTGGCAGACTGCCTGGCCATATTTAAGTTATCATACATGATTTCCTCCTGGTCTCTTTCCTGGTTTGTAGTTGTCAACACCTCTTAACCCATTTTGTACTCAACTCCTGGGTTTCTGTGCTCTAAGTAAATTACTTTTTTGCATTGAAACCCAGCTGCCATACCCTTGACCACTCTAGTTTTCTCAATTGTCTACTCACCTTTTCCATTCCCCTGAAGTGTCCATCCTAGTGCAGATTTTGGTGTTATCCACAAAGAGGCAGATCTTCCCTTCCAGCTCCTCTGCAATGTCACTTATAAAGGCATTACTGCATAACTTATTTTTTTTTCTCAAAGGTTTTTTCCTCTGTTGGCAGACCAGGCAGCTAATCAGCCTTGTCACCATGCACCATGGCAATCCCATGTATCTCTCCAGTCAGCAGATCAGTTCTCCCATGGTTCCCGCCACTGTGTGGCCAGAGGGGTGGGCCTCCCCCTGAAGCACACATATCCAGAATTTTATCTAGACTAGTGTAACAGGCTGCGTATCAGAAAGACAAGCAAGGCTTCACAAAGTCTAGTCCCTGGTTTTTCCACTTTTTCTGGTTCCTCCCCTTGTACTTTGATTCCAGGATGTACGTGGGAAGGTCCAGATATCCTATGCTGCCACAGCCCTTCCCTTTAAGTTATCCAAGCCTGCACTGACACCAGGCCTCCAAATGGTGGCAGTCATGGGCCAAAATGGGCCAACAGGTACATAAGTGAAAAAAGAAAGGCAAAGGGAGGGATAGTGATACTGAAGGGGGAGGATGGGGGCCGCGTGGAGGATGACAACAGTAAAGCTGATATACAGAACAGGTATTTCTGCTCAGTCCTTACTGAGGAAGAGGAGGGTAATGGGTCTGAAGGGAGTACAAGGGGTGAGAATGGTGCAGAAATGGACACAAGTCCCTTTACACGAGAAAGGGTCCTGAAGGAACTGTAAGTAATAAGAGTTGATAAAGCAATGGGGCCAGATGGGGTGCACCCCAGGGTCCTTAAAGAACTCAGAGAGGTGGTGGCTGAACCTCTGGCTATCCTGTTTAGCCGATCACTGGAAACAGGGGAGGTACCCAAAGACTGGAGGACAGCAGATGTAGTCCCCTTATACAAAAGTGGGAACAAAGAGGAAGCGGGGAACTACTGACCAGTCAGCCTCACCTTGGTAGTGGGAAGATCGTGGAAGCACTACTGAAGGAGAGATTGGTGGAACATCTGGTTGTCAATGGACTGCAGGATCCAAGGCAGCATGGTTTCACCAAGGGGAGGTCATGTCAGACCAACCTCGTTGAATTTTTTGACTGGGTGACTAGGGAGGTAGATCAGGGAAGGGCAGTGGACATGGCCTATCTGGACTTCAGCATAGAACATCCTAAAATTGATTAGAAAATGAGTGCCAAGCTGACTCGGTGGTGTGGAGGGCTGAACCATTGAACGCCCTATCTCCTGCAATGCAGGGGATACATGTTTAGGAACAAACATGAATTGCTGGGGGTCAGTTGGGTCGGGGAGGACTGAGCATTCCAGCGAGTGATCTTCTCTCTTGGGGAGGGATGGCCAGCCATCTTACATAGACATAGATACATAGATACATAGACAGTGTCGGCAGATAAGGGCCTATGGCCCACCTAGTCTGCCCATTTGAGTTTGTAACTTCAGTTTATGTTTTCCTAGAACTCTGTTGCCCCTTACCCCTGACCTTCAGAATTCCTTTATGTCTATCCCATGCATTCTTAAATCCCGTGATTGTTTCAGCCCCCACCACTTCCTCAGGCAGGGTGTTCCACTTATCTACTACCCATTCTGTGAAGAAATTCTTCCTCACATTTCCTCTGAATCGTCCTCCCTCCAACCTCATCCCATGCCCTCTAGTCCTGGAATATATTTTGCTTAAAAATAGTGTATTCTTTCACCCTGGTCCTCCCTGTAAGATACTTGTATGTCTCTATCATGTCCCCTCTCTCCCTCCTCTCCTCCAGGGAGTGCATATTCAATTCCTTCAACCTGTCCTCAAAGGACTTGTGATGCAATCCATGTACCATCTGTGTTGCCCTCCTCTGAACCTTCTCTACCCTGTCTATGTCCTTACGTAGGTAAGGTCTCCAGAACTGTACACTGTATTCCAGGTGGGGCCTCACTAGTGTCTTGTATAGTGGAATCATGACCTCCCTTTTCCTGCAGGAGATGCCCCTGCCTGTGCATCCCAGCATCCTATTTACTTTACCTGCTGCCTTGTCACACTGTTTCCCTACCTTTAGGTCATCAGAGATGATAACCCCAAGATCTCTTTCCTGCTTGGTGCATGCTATATCCTCACCCACAAACTGATATATTGTGCCAAGGTTTTTGTGCCCCTTATGTATTATCTTGGACTTTTTTGCTTTGAATTTCAACTGCCAAACCCCTGACCATTCTTCAAGTTTCTGCAGGTCCCTTCTCATTCTGTCTACACCCTCTGGTGTGTCTACTCTGTTACAGAGCTTTGTGTCATCAGCAAACAGGGAAATTCTGCCTTCTAGGTGCTGCACAATGTCACTGATGAAGATGTTGAATAGGACCAGTCCCAGCACTGATCCCTGTGGTACCCCACTGGTCACTCTTCCCTCTGTGGAGTGACAGCCATTTACAACCACCACCCTCTGTGTCCTGCTGCCCTGCCAGTTACCTACCCACTGCACTACTGTCCTGCCCACACCCATATTCCCCAGTTTGTGTAATAGTCTTCTATGTGGCACAGTTTCAAAGGCCTTGCTGAAGTCCAGATAGACCATGTCTACTGCTCTCCCCTGATCCACCTTCCTAGTCACCCAGTCAAAAAAAATAAAATGAGGTTGGTCTGACATGACCTCCCCCTGGTGAAACCATGCTGCCTTGGGTCCTGTAGTCCATTGACAACCAGATGTTCCACCAGTCTCTCCTTCAGTAGTACTTCCATGATCTTCCCACTACCGAGGTGAGGCTGACTGGTCTGTAGTTCCCCACTTCCTCTTTGTTCCCACTTTTGTATAAGGGGACTACATCTGCTGTCTTCCAGTCTTTGGGTACCTCCCCTGTTTCTAGTGTCAGCTAAACAGGATTGCCAGAGGTTCAGCCACCACCTCTCTGAGTTCTTTAAGGACCCTGGGGTGCACCCTATCTGGCCCCATTGCTTTATCAACTCTTATTACTTCCAGTTACTTCAGGACCCTTTCTTGTGTAAAGGGACTTGTGTCCATTTCTGCACCATTCTCACCCCTTGTACTCCCTTCAGACCTATTACCCTCATCTTCCTCAGTAAAGATTGAGCAGAAATACCTGTTCGATATGTCAGCTTTACTGTTGTCATCCTCCACGTGGCCCCCATCCTCCCCCTTCAGTCTCAGTATCCCTCCCTAGACCTTTCTTTTTTCACTTATGTGCTTGTAAAAGGTTTTGTCCCCTCTACCCACTAATTTTGCAATGTGCTCTTCTGTCTGAGCTTTGGCTTCTCTTACTGACCTCCCTGCCTCCCTTTGCTTCTCCTGGTACTTCTTCCTATCCCCTTCTGCCTGCATCATTTTGTATTGCCTGAATGCAATCTTTTTGGATTTCACTTTCTCCACTACCTCCTTGGAACACCAAAATGGCCTCCTCTTCCTTTTCCCCTTGCTAACCTGCTTAATGCATAATTCTGTTGTTCTTGTAATCCCCATTTTAAATACTACCCACTGTTCCTCAACCCCTGATTCATGCCCCATTCCCCTTAATTCCTCTTTCAAGCATCTCCCCATTTTCCCAAAGTCTGTCCCCCTAAAATCCAGGATACATGTTTTTGTGTGGTTTGGTTATGCTCCTTCTGTGATTTCAAACCACAATGACTGGTGGTCACTGTTCCCCAGGTGGTCCCCCACTGTTACCTCAATCACACTGTCCCTGTTTGTGAGCACAAGGTCCAGTATTTCCTTCTGCTGAGTTGGTTCCATGACCAGTTGCTTGAGGAAGGCACACTGAAGGGAGTCCAAGATAAATCTGCTCCTAATTGATGCTGCTGTTGGGATGCTCCAGTCCACGTCTGGAATATTGAGGTCTCCAACCAGCACTACCTCACCCTTGTCTGCCATCCTTTGGATGGCTGGCATCAGCTCCCTATCTGTTTCTTCCTCCTGGGCTGGTGGTCTATAGAGCACACCTGTACGGATGGCTGGCCCCATTTTATTGCAAGCCTTCTGCATGCCAGGACCATGAATGAGTGGTTTTCACCTATGGTAAGAAGCAATGGGCAGTTTTAAACATTTTAACTTTGTGGAGCAATACTGTGACCTCTGTAGTTCACTTCCAGGACACACATCCTATTTAATTCAGCTCTGCTGTAAGTGAGCATTTCTATGAGCTCATTAGGTGACTGTATGCTATATCAGACACATCAAGCTGTACTACACTACTAAATGCCATTTGTTAAATCTGCTTTTACTTGTTTTCTGTGTTTGTGTACTCGTCTGAGTGCTGGAGCCCTACTGCCGAACATGGAAGTAGGCAGGGTTGGGCTGTAGTTCAAGCTACATGCTCTAAGGAACTACAGCTTAAGTGTTTCACTGTAGTTTTTGTATTTGGGCACATATTGCAAGCCTTCTGCATGCCAGGACCATGAATAAGTGGTCTTCGCCTGTGGTAAGAAGCAACAGGCATTTTTAAACATTTTCATTTTGTGGATCAATACTGTGACCACTGTAGGTCACTTACAGGGCACACCTCCTATTTACTCCAGTCCTACTGTGAGCAGGATGAGTTCATGCAGGGTGGGTGCAGTGCCACTTGCGGTGCTGTGTGCAAAGACGCACGCTAAGACATGCACGTTTTGCGCATGTTTAGCATGTTTGGCATGAGTGGTGGAGCTGGACTTACCACTAGCTAGCATGACCCATTATCAATTTATAAGTTGCTAGAGGCATCTAGCATACCTGCTATTATTAATATAAGAGTTGTGGGAATCAGACTGATATGTAAGGTGATCTCAAAATAAACTGATCATAGCATTTGATAGTACTATAGTATAACAGTGTTTTAATTGCTGGTCTCTGAATTCTATCAAGGATAAGCTGGCAATACCCCTTACTTGAATAATAGTGCCACTGTAATAGCTGGCTAGTTCCAGATCAAAGTGATAGTGTGATAACCTGATAACCTGTCAACATGTCTGAAATTATTACAGCACTTGAAGGGAAAGTTGCGGTTAAATGTTTTAGTTGCCACTTGTTTTATATGTCAAACATTATTAATACTAATTCTGTATTCAAATGTGTTAAATGTGTGCAAAATGATGACACGGCCACAGAAATCATTCTGTTCAACTTCAGGTTTGCTGCACTGGAGCAGAGTCAAAGAGATATGGTCAATAGGTTACATAACCTACACCGAGGTTAATACCCCAAAAGGATGATATAAACGCTAATCTCTTATTAGCACCTAATGTGCAAACACTTGTGAACACTTCAGAGTCCATTCACCCCATCAAAAATAATGGAAAAAAAAAGAATCTGGGAGGAAGAAGTTCTATAGGACAGACAAAAACTGTAGATTCTGGCAACCCAGTCTGTGTGAGTGAAAAAAAATGACTTCTAAGCTAGGTCATGATAAAATCAGCATTTATTAAAAAAAATGATTTACAGCAAGCACCCTCAGCTGCACACAAACGTTTCACATCATACTGATGCTTTGTCAATGTGTGAACATCACCACACAGAACCATGTCTTATAAGGCAATTTCTTAAAGGGATGTCACAAAATAGCAATAAAGTGCATATACAATTAATTGCAATTGTTTCACCTTCAAAATCTAATAAATATCTGTAACCCCATAATACTGTATTTAAATATTTAAAAACAAAAAATTATGTGCAAAGTATGGAAAGTCTCTGAACAGTAGATTAAATTAAATAAAACAAACAAAAGGCATTTCATTATTTCTGTTTCAGAAATGGTACAATACTAAACATTGCAATCAGCTCTTTCTACCTATATGCTCCTCATAAACATTGCCATTTGCTGCCGGCGCCATTACATGCTAGCACACAATGTAGTGAACTGCATTCACCTTTCAGGTGAACAAGAAGGGCCAGGTCTAACAAATACACACCTGTCTGCGTGTTGACGTCATGAATGACGTCACCTGTGTAGCCCAGTTATTTGTGAAACTTAATGGATGAAAATAACTTCATTAAGTCCCCTTCTTGAAGGTTTTAAACAAGTTTAATTATTGCCTGAATGCCTATGAATGTTAAACTAAAAACAACTTTGACCATTTGGCCCCAAAATCTATGGCTTGCTTTTAAATATCTAATAAACTTTTAAACTTTTAACAAGACTGCTGTTTATCTTTTAATGCTGGTCACTGGAATAAAAGCCTGCCTTGGTATGAAATTAATACTGATCGCATAGACCACATGAAGGGTCATAATAGGACAAGGAGGGAAGTAATAGGGGGAGCTTAGAGGATTGAGGGAAGTGCAGGGGGGAAGAGGTGAAGGGGCTGAGGTGTGAAGGAACACTCCCACTCACAGACTGGTCGGGCTTAAGTAAGGATTATGTTTAGGTGTGGCAATTAAGTCACAGAGAGGTTACGATTGAGCAATGACTTGAATAATGTCAAACTGACTGGTGCTACCAGCTTCAGTGATTTTTGGATGTTATTCCAGATTTCAGGAAGGGAGTGACTTATTGCAGCAGACCCAGGGCAGTTCTAACCTTTGGGATTACCAAGGATATATAGAATAGGTTCTTCTATGCATAACTACTCACCGGGGATATTGACAAACATTTTGATATGCACTGCTGCAGCTTGTTAGTAATGGCTCTGTAGGTCCAGAGTACTGCATTCATATGACACCGGAGGCCTAATGAGGATCACCCACCATGTTGCACAGTATAGCAGGCAGTGGTGAGTGCGGTATGGTGCTCCAGTAATGAATCTGGGCGCCCGGTGATACAGTACATCCAGCTTAGATAAGGTGGAGGGAGAGCACTGCTTATAAATATTTTATTTATTTATTTATTTATTTATTCTAGGATTATAAGTACCTTTGAGCCAAGGCTCATTTACAAAGTTTCCACATCAAGTGGGGAACAATACAAACATGATAATAATTGCAATTGGCAGTACCAAGCAGCTGAATACACACATTTGGGGGAGGTAGGTACCAGGACAGAAAGTTGTATAAACAATGCAAGCATGGGAGTCTAAACAGTCTCAAGCATTTGAATACAAACAGTTGAGTGAAAGAAGGTACAAAGCCAGGACAGGGTTAACAGGGAAAAGTTGAGGGAAATGAGGGGACCCAGGAAAGAGGAGCAGCCGTAGGCTTTGTCAAATAAGGTTCGCATAGTCCAGAAGTGGCAAGAATATTGAGGAAACTAGTCTAAACTTTGCTTCCTGTGTGAGTAGGTTCTTTATTCTGAAGAATATCCCAAGTCTTGTGTTCAGTTTCTTGGCCAGTTCATTCACATGCTCCTTGAAAGAGAGTTTGTGGTCTAGCCACACTCCCAAGTATTTAAATTTAGTCATGAACTCCAAAGATTTCTCTGATAGAGTAAGTATCTGGGGGGTCATGCTATTAGAGTTCATTTTAGTTGTATTAGCAGGGGGAGAGAATAGCATTGCTTTTGTTTTCTTCGTGTTCAGTAGCAATTTTATGGAGAGAAGGTTGGATTGTAGGGTGCTAAAGTCTGTTTGCAAGTCCTTGCACACTGCTCCAGGGGTAGACCTTTCTAAGTAAAGGACTTTGTCATTGGCAAAGAGGTGTATGTTTGACAATTTAATCCCATCGTCAATGTTGTTTATATGGATGGCGAAGAGTAAAGGCCCCAGAATTTAACCTTGCAGTACACCTATTGATAAAGGTTTTGGAGGGGAGAGATCTCTTCTCGCCTTAACACACTGCTGCCGATTTGTGAGATAGCTTGAGAACTAGAACATAGCCAGTCTATCGAGGCCATTGTTCTCAAGGGAAATGAGGAGCATGTCATGTTCAATGGAGTCGAACGCTTTATTCAGATCAAGAAATAGAACGCAAACATGCATTTGTGCATCCAAGGATGTTAACCAGTCATTCGATATTTTACCTAAAGCAGAGGTAGTGCAGTGTTTAGGCCTGAAGCCAGATTGGATTGGATTAAGGATATTGTTTGATTCAAGAAAATTCCTGATCTGGGCATTAACAACCTTTTCCAATAGTTTGGATAAAATGGGAAGTAGTTAGATAGGGCAGCAATTATTTAAATTGCATCTGCTACCAGATTTGAACAGGGGTATTACACGCACCATTTTCCAGTCAAATGGCAGGGTACTCTGGGATAAAGATAAATTGAATAGGTGAGTGATGGGGGGAATAATATATAGATGCCGAATTTTAGGAAGTAGGGTTCTATAAGATCCGCCCCTGCACTTTTCTTCACGTCCAGTTTCAGGATGAGGTCTTCCACATCCTTTAGTGAGACTTGTTCAAAGGAAAACAGTACTGGAGGGGCATCAGGGAGTGAGGCTTTCAAAAATCTTGCTAACAAAACAAAAAAACTAATATATACTTCTAAACAAAACCTTGAATTACATTTAACAACTACCAGAGACAACAAAAAAAGGTTTTATAACTACATTGGGTGATTGAATGGCAACCCTAATGGTGTAGGACCATTAATCCTGAAACAGGCTGTTATAAGTGATGAGAGGGAGATGGAAAAAGAGCTAAACAACTATTTCTTAAGTGCATTAAAACCTAAAGAAAGTGTCAACATAGATAACATAATATATAATGAAGATCCAATACTATTTACTGAAGAGGATATTTCAACAGTAATAAAAACTATAAAACCAAACTCCTCAGCTGGACCAGGTGGAATTACCCCAACATTTATAAAAGAACTTTCAGAAGAGCTAACTGGACCTTTAACTCTTCTTTTCAATGCATCTTTAAAAGAAGGAATGTCTCTGCCACCTTGGAATATACAGTAGCTACCATTACACCACTACACAAAGGAGGTAATAGACAAGAAATGAGCAACTATAGGCCCATTAGCCTAACCTCAGTTATAGGAAAATGTATGGAATGATTTTTGCAGCAGAGAATTGTTGCCCATATGCAAGAAAAAGGGTTCACAGACATATGTATCTCAGCATGGTTTTTCTCCAGGAAGATCTTGCGTCACTAATCTCATACATTTGTTTGAGCCAGTTAGTAAGGCACTTGACATGGGCATGCCTATTGATATAATATTCCTAGATTATGCAAAGGCATTCGATACTGTGTCCCATAAAGTCCTAATTGAACAGCTAGGCAAAATTGAACTGCATCTTAATATAATATAATGGGTAGTGTCTTGGTTCAAAGACAGACAACAAAGGGTAGCCATAAGAGGCCATATGTCAGCATGGGGTATTGTGACAAGTGGAGTCCCCAAGGGCTCTGTGTTAGGAGCAACGTTATTTAACACATTGGTCTCTACTATGCATACAGCAAATAGTGGCTGGATCAATCAGTATACAGATGATGGCCCAGTGGCACTGAGGGCTGAGGCACTGGCTGCATTAGATTGCACTATGCCAGTGACCCGTGTTCGGGAACAAGCACTGACCACTGGGGGTCAGTAGGAGAGGAGAAGGATTGAGCATTTGATGGACTGCTGTCCTTCTCTGGGAAGGGAGGTCCTCAGTGGTTGGTGATTGTCTGCTCCCTAGTGGAGGCTGGGGGACAAGGCACTATGCTGCAGAACAGGGAGGAGTTGATGCAGCTGCTTGGAGGGAGTGTGTGCGGATGCGTGAGTGCTCCTCTCCGTGGGCATCGTTGCACGCCCCAACTTCTGGTAGATAATAAAACAGGAAAAAGAAGAGCTGCAGCACAGTGGTCGGGGGTGCCTCACAGGCTTTTCTCATGGCAGGCTCTGCTCCCAGCCAGCCATGGTGCTGGCCACTGAATCCAGTTCCTGATGGTGGTTGGGGAACCACGCTGGCCCTGCCAGGGAGGCAAGCCCTGGGAGTTCAGTTTGGCACCGGATAGTGGAAGCTGGGGGACGGGGCTGGGGGCTCCCACCAGATGACAGCTGGCTATGACAAAGAAGTAGCCCCCC
This sequence comes from Neoceratodus forsteri, assembly GCA_016271365.2. Lineage (NCBI taxonomy): Eukaryota > Metazoa > Chordata > Ceratodontiformes > Ceratodontidae > Neoceratodus > Neoceratodus forsteri. The sequence continues at coordinate 805,718,891 of CM057458.1, forward strand.
CAAAAAAAAATAAGTATGCAGATTACTGCAAGAACTGGGTATGTACTGTAGTTAATGACAGGCAGTCAGTTGCACAACTACAGGAAAATCTGGACATATTGGCTAACTGAGCTGCTGTAAATAAAATGATGTTCAATGAGTCGAAATGCAAAGTAATGCTTCTTGGTAAGAACAACAATAAAGCAAGTTGCCCAATGAACAATATAAACTTACAGGGTACAACAAATGAAAGGGATCTAGGAGTCATTATTAGCGATAACTTTAAATATGCATACAAAGAAAACTATCAAGAAGTGCCACAGCATACTAGGTTGTATCCTTATACATGTCAAAAACAGGGAACCTGAGGTCAAAATTCCACTCTACTCAAACCTCATGAGATCCCACTTAGAATACTGTGCCCCTTTCTGTGCACCTACCACTGTTGGTGAGAAGGTTATGGTTGAGAAAGTCCATAGAAAGGTACTGTAACTAGGAAAATCAAAAATATGGCAAACCTGGATTACGAGGACAGGTTAAAGAAGTTTGGCCTGTACTGTATGGAATATAGAGCTCTAAGTAGAGACCTATGCTTGATTTGGAAGGCCTTTTAAGATGCCCCTAAACTTGAAACAATTTTGCCTTGAAAGGCACTCATTTAAAAACAATACTAGAGCACCTAACTTTAAACTAAATAGTTCAGTAAATAAAATAACAAAAAGGTGTAACTATTTTACCCAAAGAGTTCCATTTATTTGGAACTCCTTACCTTTCAATGTTGTTGTAAGTGAGAATATTGAACAATTTTAAACAAGATTGGATCAATATATGGGAGACAAGAAATACTCTTTCCACCGTTAGAGTCCAAAATGGTGGTGACTTCATTAAGGGCCTTTGGCCTTTAGAACTTGGCCATCCTATGAATCTATGCACCTATAAGTTTCATGTAAATAAGGATCAGCACTCTTTTAGTTATCATGCAGCTTGAGTTGGGAACTCCCTACCTTCTGTCACAACATCTTCCTCTCCCTATATCTTTGCCAAGCTCCTAAAGTCACACTACTCCTCAGCTCAAGCTTGTTCTTGATTCTGATAACCTCCCCCTGTCATGACCTCCCACCTAATAGCAGCTAATTGTACCCACTGACCAATCTCAATCATATTTTTTGTTCTCCTCCTCCATCTTCCTCCTCCTTTCTCTATCCTCAATTCTACCTTTGTTTATTACATTACAAACACTTTTGTATATTACATTGTATATCACATTGTTTATTATTTTTTTTATTTATTTATTCAATCTTGGATTACAATATCTTTGAGCAGGAAACCGCTCTTTTACAAAGGTTCCACGTTGTTAAGGGTGGGAATACGTACAATGAGAGCTTAAGAGTATCAAGCTAACTGATTATACACAGAAGATGTGAGCATTCAAATACAATGTGATTAGGTGACAGAGAGGATTTTAACATAGAAATTAAACAAGTCACAAGAGCAGCCTAGTTGGCATTGTCAGGTCAAAGATGGGATACTAGCGTACCAGCAGGAGAACAGGTAAAGAATTAAGGGGAGGAGGAGTGGGGGGCATGGTGCCTAGGTGAGGAGGAGAAGGGGGAGGGGAAAAGTGTTCATTCATGAGGGGCAGAGGGAAACTCCGGGGGGGGAGAAGGACCCTAGTGGGAAGTAGAAGAAGGGTGTCATTATCATGGTTGAAAACAGACCATAGTCAGGAGTCAGGGGGGCAGGGAGCATTTAATTGGTGCAGTCACAGCAACTTTTCTTCAGTAGGTATTGTCTCAATTGGATTTTAAAAGAACCCAGTCTTGGTGTGGTGGCAAGATCAGATCCGAGATAGTTGAGCAAAAGTTGAGCACTGTATGAGTACGACCGCTGCCCTTGGGAAGTTCTACATCTTGGTACAGTGATAAGCTCATTGTCAGAGCTGCTGGTATGACATGAGTCTGAGAATAAGCTTAACAGGTTTGTGACTCCAGGAGGTTCCAGGCAAAGAAGTGTTTTTTTGGCTAATAGACAAGTTGGATAGTGTATTCTATTATTAAGTTCTAGCCACCCAGCTTGCTCATAAAGATCACAAGTGTGCGTTAGTTGGGGGGAACTGGTGAGCAGTTTACAGGCTTTGTTGAGTGCTGTTGCTATCCTATGAAGGAAGGTAGGAGCTGCAGAGCTGTAAATAACCAGTTCATAGTCTATAATAGAAACAATTGAGCTGTGGATTGCGGTTCTTAGGGCTTCAGGTGTCAGGCATCGCTTGTGTCTGTGTAGGAGCCCAATTTTTATATTGACTGTTTTGGCCACACTCTCAATGTGATGTGCGAAGGAGAAGGAGTAGTCCAGCGTTACCCCCAGCATTATGCATTACATTATATATTTACACATATTAGTACCATATGTGCTCATGTTTGCCTACAACTTGATATACATCCATATGTATGCACTGTAATTTGTTTTCTTGTTTGTCTGTTTGTGCTTCTGCACTTGGGTCATGCCTGAAAAAGGTACTTATTACCAGTGTACTCACCCAGTAAACAAAGTTAAATAAAAATAAATAAATAAATAAAATGATTAAATAAATACTATATAAATAAATAAAATATCTCCCCTGAGGAAGCTTGGCACAGTGCAGTTTGCATGATGCCATTTTTACACTTACGGGTCACTGCTGGTGGAAATTATCATTATGCCAGCCAGAGGGATACTGTAATGACTGCACATCCCCCAACTGGAGCTCATATGGCACCTCAGCACCCCACAGCCATGGTCCCCCTTCCCTTCTCAATGCTATAGAAGGCTTAGGGATGGTAACAGGATGTGGGGCACTGACCTTTAAAATGGTTTAATTCTTATACATCTGTTGGGGACATTGCAACCCATACATGGGCTGCCATGTCCCATGATTCCCTGTTTCTGCAGACTTGGAATGCTCTATGGTGCCTGGTCTGTGATTCTAAATTGAAGCCTCTGGTCTAGCCCATGTCCATGCCCCTGGCCAGCCACACCTTTAGTGTGGAGCCACCTGGCCATGCTAAGGGCTCCCAGGTCATCCCAAGAGAAGATACATATTGCCTCTGTGCATCCCGTGGGAACTGGATAAGTGGTGTGGACTTGCACAACTTGAAACATGCCACAGATGGCATGTAGTGGGCCCATTACTGAATAAAGTCCAAGAGAGACCAGTTACAGTATTAGTGTGCTTAAGGATAAGGTAATATCTGATTTAGTTTAAGGAAGGATAATCCTGAAGAAAGATAGTTGCTCAAGCTTACATTTTGTATGGCAGTCAAACTAATCTGAAGAGGTCTGCTAATTTTTGTCATTCACTCAGTCCTTTCATACCATTTAGAATAGTAAACATTGTTCAAAAGCTTCTATGGCCACCTTGACAAGGTTCAGAGCAATACTGCAGAGAAAGGATTTATGTAATGGCAATATGTAGCCACCCACATTGATCAGAGTTAGTGATGGGCAAAGTGGCCCCATGGAGTGGAGTGATTCATGGAGCGAAGGCAAATTTGTGGAGTGCTCCGCAATGCGAAGTGGAGTACTTCGCGTTATTAATGATTAAAGCGAAGTCCATTGAAAACAATGACTTTGTGTTACTCCACCTTCCCAAACCACTACTCCACCAATTCTTAAGGCAAAGTACATTGAAAACAATGTACTTCACCTTACTTTGCCTTGTTTTTAAGCTCCAAAGGCGAATTTTGCAGTGTTTCATGGGATTTCAGGTCACATGGGCTCTAGATTGTTCTGCACAGCCTCAGTTTGGGGTAGTGTGTGTAGGAAGCTGTAGGAGAAAATCTGCCCTGAGATCTCTCTGCAATTCAAACCTTCAAAAAGCTGTTAAAAAAGCCTTTTTGAGTCATTTTTTTTTGCTGAAACTTTAGTTCATCGATTATAGGAAACCTGCCTGTGCTCATATCATCAAGTGTTTATTGTTTGTGTATGGATTTTGAATGTTAATGTACAACATTCAGTCTGTGTATTGAGAGACAGTGGAAGTATGCTTTGGGGAAGGGGTGTATCTGTGGTGTAGGTAGATTAACTTGGAGAAAAAGACAGTGCCTTCTGTTTTGGTGATATTTTTCTTGTATAACTGTTAATGTACACACAGTGATATTTTCAATATTTCTTGCCTTTTTTTTGCTGATTGTTGTGGTGCAGTAGTGCATAATTTTAGTCTGTTTAAAATATGTGGTTATATTACTGAAGTTTTCAATTTGCTATGCATTACTTGGTGTGTGTGTGAGTATGTGTGTGATGCGTGTCATCAAATCAGACACCTTTTATTGTGCCACATAATAATTTCAGCAATGTGAAGCTGCTATGCACTGCAGCTGTGTGACTTTAGTACTTCTTTGTGGTATCTTTACTGGTACTAGTACTAGTGACTGTTACCGCAGCAGTACAATACACTGCCCCCCCCCCGCAGCCCGCCCCAACTGGCAAGGTATTCTTTTCCAGATTTGAATTTCTGATGGTGAGCACTGGTTAGGTGTTGTGCCTTTGTGTCTGTATCTCTTCAGTGCACACTGCAATCTTAATCTGTCTGTACATTTGTATCTCTTTAGGGCCCAATCTCCATCTGTAACTTAAGTCACAGTTGTTTCTTTGACTTCCCTTCAGAGTACTGGACAGGTGTGGTGCTTAATTCTGCATGAACATTGTACTCATTATTATGCGTTTTTAAGTCAGGACCATCATCACAAGTCACTCATGATACAAATCAAGTTCTTCATCATCACGGTCACAAATGCGTCACAAATCACGATTTGTGATAATTCACATTACGAATCACAACATTCATTTTTTTTCTAGCTACTTGGATGTATTGTAGGCCTGTTTTGTAGTATCTCTCCAGGCTTCACCACCCCACCATTGAACTCATTGATACGTGCTTTTAAGTCTGGGAGTTTAAGCTACAGCTCATCAGGAAAGTACAGCCATTGGCGGTAGGCATTCACATTTCTTCATCATCACGGTCACAAATGCAGTCACAAATCACGATTCATGAACACGTCACGAATCACAACATTTATTTTTTTTAATAGTTACTTGGATGTATTGTAAGCCTGTTTTGTAGCATCTCTCCATGCTTCACCACCCCACCATTGTACTCATTAATGTCAGGGAGTTGGGCAGTGTCTGCAGTACTTACACAGACTGGAAAGAAGACTGAATGCACACATGCAGTTTAGTACAGTATACTTGCACTGCTCAGAATACAGAGTGTCACGCATATGGAAGACAACAAAAAAAGGGCATAATTACATACAAGTGTCGAGGATGGTGGTGGAATACATTTAATAGCACATCAAGGAAGGTGTTGGGGGGCACGTGGTATGAGGAAAAAAAAATAATGTGGGATCCCATGGTGATCCAGCAGTAGTTACAGCATGGTCATAATTTGCAACTGATGTTCCTCTATGTGATCCAGCTGCTGCTCCACAGCACTCACCCTCTCATTGTTATCCTCAACAGCACTCCAGAGAACTGCCAAGTCAGCCTGTGTTACATGCAGTTCTCTGGGGTGCACACATTCTACAGGCTGACCTGCTGGTGGTGGTGCTGGTGGGGGGTTGGGGGTGCTGATGGAGCAGCAGGTGCTGCTGTGGCCCTTCTCTTCTTAGGGATGCCACAATGCACAGCTGCACCCTCTGCCACAGAATGGCCAGCAGGTGCAGGCATGGTCCGTTCTGTGGCAGCCTGCTACTCCAACTGCTGGTGATTGAGCATATGGGTGCACTCGCCCTCAGTCCTTAGGTGAGTCCCCTGGGGACCATGGCGCACCTCCACCTCACATAGGCAGCACTTGACCACACTGCTATCCCCCCACAGTAAAAAAAACTGCCAAACAATGGAGGTGCGGGGAGGACCAGGCACAGGCAGAGGATGGCCAGATGAACTGGCAGCCGACTAGTCACAGTGCTGAACAGGGATGGGATCCCCACTTGGGCCTGGGGGAATAGGCACATCCTGCTCCAAAGAACCTGGACTTGGTGGTGGTGGTGGTTCAACTGCCTCAAAGTCAGGACAGGAGGTGGTGCTAGTCCTGCTTCTGGGGGGGACACTCACAAGTATCGAGCAGTCCAACAGTAATGGGTGACCATGCCCTCCACACATGCACACGGTACAATGCTTATCACTACCACGCTCTCCCAGAGCTGCCCCCACCCCAGACTTTCCCTCACCCTGGTCCATCTCTCCTACTGAGCTCCCTCAGTCTGAGCAATTACTACTCACACTGTCACACAACACACACACACACAGTCACACAGACAAACAACTAACTACTTACAAAGGTAAGAAAAAGTAAAATTTACAGAAAGAACAAATTAAGTAAAAAAGAGTACAGAAAAGTCAAAAAAATTTTGCTTTTAAAAAAGCTGTTGGGTCTAAATCAAAGTTGAAATCTCCTCCTTGCTCTGATCTCAAAGTATCAGCAGTCACAAAACACACTACTCTCTCTCCATCTGCACAGGAGAAAGTAAAAGTGTCTGCTTGTATGATTCACTTTCTTCCTGCCTGGCTAAAGAGCATGTGACTTACAGTACTGCAAGCCATGTGATGTGTGAGGGGGGGCTGCCAAATCTGAAACACCAAGTGGATCACTTACAATCATAATGAGGAATGCTAAGTCCATTAAAAACAATGACTTTGCCTTACTTCACTTTGCCATTCTGTCTTAATGCAAAGTGGTAATGACAAGACAGAGTGAGCACTTTGCATTGCCAACCCCGCATAACATGGTAATGCAAAGTGCCCACTTTGTGTTCCTTCTCCAGCGGAATTTATATTCACTGCATCTCTAATCAGAGTACATTCCACCGGTGTAATGGCATCCTACTGAGCAAAGAGGATAGAAGTACTCTGAAGAAAGAGGGGTTACTAGTGGGGTACAGCAGGGTTCAGTATTGGATCCAGTCCTTTTTAATGTCTTCATCAGTGACATTGCAGAGGGACTGGAAGGAAAGTATGCCTTTTTCTGCAGATGACACAAAGATCTGCAACAGGGTTGATACACAAGGAGGCGTGGAAAGGATGAAAAGGGACTTGGCAAGGTTGGAGGAATGGTCAGAAGTATGGCAGCTAGGATTCAATGCAAAAGTGCAAAATAATGCACCTGGAAACAAGAACCAGGGAAGAATACACAATGGGTGGGAGGTAGTAACAACAACAAAAAAGGAAAGGGACCTGGGGGTAATCATATCAGATGACCTTAAGGTTAGCAAGCAATGTGAGAAGGCAGTAGGGAGGGCTGGGGTATACTGGGATGTATAGGGAGAGGCATCAGCAGCAGAAAACAGGGAGTTGTTATCCCTCTGCACAGACAGTTGGTGAGACCCCATCTGGAGTACTGTGTCCAGTTCTGGAGACCCCATCTCCGCAAGGACATAGACAGGATAGAGGCAGTCCAGAGGAGGGCAACTAAAATGGTGCAGGGTCTGCAAGAGAAGCCGTATGAGGAGAGACTAAAGGAGCTTAATATGTATACCCTTGAGGAAAGAAGGGAGGGGGACATGATAGAAACTTTTAAGTACCTCAGTGGAATCAACAAAGTCCAAGAGGGTAGCATCTTTCAGAAAAAGAGACTTGCAAGAACAAGGGGACACAATTTAAAGATAGAAGGAGGGTGGTTCAGGGGCAATGAGAGGAAGTATTATTTCACAGAGAGGGTAGTGGATACATGGAACAGCCTTCCTGAGGAGGTTGTGGGGTCTAAAACTGTGGGACAATTCAAGAATGCATGGGACAGACAAAAGGCAATTCTTGTGGGGGGTAGGAAGAAATAGGCTGTTGGTTAACTAGGATCTGCGGCCTATCCTGTAGGAAGGGAAATGGGCAGACTAGATGGGCCTAGCGATCCTTATCTGCCGTCACAGTCTGTGTTTCTATGTTTCTAAGTATCTACACCAGAATAGTGTACAGTGATAATATAGTCCTTATTCTACACTTTATGAAGGTTTTTAAGCTGAACATACTTAACTTGGCAGTAGCTACTTCTTTACTTTGGGTGAAATCGATAGCTATCAAAGGTAATCTAAGAGGCTTACTCTTTGGGATAGAAGCAATTTCTTCATACTTATTTCAATTTCTTTTTCTGACAACTCAAACAGTGTCAATGGGTAGCTAATACCTATGGTTAATGTGCACCCCTACTAGGGGAAATGGCACAGCCCAAGGCTGCAAAGCAGCTTAGAATCCTAGGCACATGAACATTCAGGATAGCAGCAACTCTCCAGTCACATTTGTCCTCACAGTGCCTGTAATTACATAAGAGTAAACCCGTGTAGATTATATTGTTCATTCTGCAATAAACCAATACATAGAAATTGTTTGCATAATCATACCTTTTCCTTAAAAAGAAGATACAGTAAGTGATTCCCTACCTCCTCCTGTGAGTGGGAGGAAAATAAGTTTGTTTTCTGCTTTTCATTTGTGGTGAAGCTTCTTTAAACTTCTGAACCAGGTAGAATGAGACTGGTCCAGGGAATTAATGAAAAAGGTAACTCTGGAAAGTCTGCAAACAGTGTAAGCACTAACCTGTAACAGAGAGGCACCCTTATTGTTCAGAAAAATCAAAACCTGTTATCCTTCATGCTAGTAATCAAATGTTTGGATGTGTAACTCTTCATTTTCTTCTTTTTTTATATAATCATCAGCAGGTAAATCATAGAATCAAGTTTTCTCAGAATACAATGGACATCCCAGTTGTGGCATACCAGACAATATTCTACATCAGGAGACAAGTTCCTGGGAGAGGTCCCATTAACAATGTTGGAGCTAACAGAAAAAGAAATGGTATGAAGAAATGTATTTATTATTTTTTTTGGCTGCAGACAGAAGGATGGAAGACAAATTTCCTGATTCATATGAAAGGATGTAGGAACCATCAGAATGGAAAATAGAACTGTTCTCAAAACCACCTTATCGTTATGAATGATAAGTAAGGTTCTTTGTGGGACATGGCCTGGAGCTCACCAATCCTCCTGGCTGAGCACATAGCAATTTAAAAACATACCTTCTATGGCAGAACATCTAGAGGTACAGATGAAAGAGCTTCTAAAAGTTATTTTCAAAAAGCATTCAGAACGAGATTCAGATCCCATTGAGGGACAGGGGATCAGAACAGGGGTCATCTGCTGACTGCTCATAGAAATTGGATATCCTCCCGGTTAGGCCCTAATGACAAGCCCACGGAGGCTCCGTAACACCTGACCTCTCAAAATGCTCAATGCCAAACCTTTGTCCACTCCTGACTGACAAAAATCCAAAATCTGTGGAGCTGTTGCCTTAGAAGGCCAAATATGTTTCTCTATAGCCCAATCCAAAAAAGTGGTCCATACACGAGCAGAAGCAGCAGACTTGGATCTCTTCGTGGTGGCCATCAGAGTATCCACTGCCTTTCTGGAAAAAACTGTTTCAGGAGTCTCTTCCTTTCAGGAGCAAGGATAGGAGCTGCAATGCCTACGGATTTGGAAGCAGAGAGGGACCTTTGAAGAGAGTCACCCGATTGGGAGACAAAATTATACATGTTGAGCTAAATTCACTAGGGCAGAGAACCTCAGCCTTCTGGACCATTCTGGAGCTATTAGAAAACAAACTTCCTTTTGAGTGTCTTATTTTGCATATGACCTTGAGGAGAAATGGCAGAGGAGGGAAGAAAATCTCTCTGCAGAAATTCCACATCTGTGACAGAGCATCCACTGCCTCCACCTGTGAACAATGGCATTTGCTGAAGAACTGCTGCATTTGAGCATTCTGGCTGGTGCAAACAGGTTGATGTATGGATGACTCAACCTTTTGCACAGAAGGTCAAAGACCTCTGGGCTCAGCATCCACTTCCCTGTGTGGACATTCTCAAGGCTTAGCCAATCAGCCTGAATGTTCAACTCCCCTGCCAAGTGAAGTGCTGAAAGAGATGGAAGGTTCTCCTCTGTCCACAGTAGCATATCAGTTGCTTCTCTCAGCATCTCTCTGTTATTTGTGCCTCCTTGATTGTTTATGTACACCACCATGACACCATTGTCTGACCTTATTTTCATGGCTTTTGACTGTACCAGCTTGTGAAACTGGAGGAGATCAAAGTGCACAGCCCTCATCTCCAGGACTTTGATGTGCAGGCACTGTACCTGCACTGACTAAGACCCCTGAATGGGATGATGGCCCAGAACAGCACTCCAGCCTGACAAGCTTACATCGGTTGTCAAGATCAGCTCTGGTGGGACTTCCAAGAAAGACCCCTTGCTTGGGTTTTCTAAACTCACCCACCAATTCAATGACTGTCAAAGAGATGAGGAATTTGGAATCATGGCCTGATAGTCCTCTGAGGTCAGTTCCCAGGCTGCCAGCTATGTGGTCAGAAGGGATCTCATGTGTAAGCGACTACACAGAATTAGTTCTATTGTTTTATTTATTTATTTATTGAAGATATCGGATAACATACCTTTGAGTCAAAGACTCCTTTTCAAAGGTTCCAGGTCATTGAGAACAGAGACATCAGGGACAATAGCAACAATTAGATACAATAGTTATAGAAATGGTTACAAAATGGTTACAGATAACATAGTAAAGCAGTAGGTAATACAAAGATACAGACTTTTGCCAAGCATAGGTACATAGTACAGATGGTAGCAGGTAACAGAAACATACACTGCAGGGTGGTGGCACCAGCCATGCCCTGGTGGTTATTTGCAGGCCTAGGCTGGACTGAGGTGTCCATTGTTAAATATAGGCATGCCCTGGGGTGGCTGGACCAGAGTTAAGTCCATAGTCATGGAGGGGGAGTGGGTAGGGCTAGAAATCAAGGGCAGTCACAGACTGAGTCATGAGAGATTAGGGATATTAGGTTGTTGCCATCATGAGACCCAGAATCCACAGTAGACTGTGAGCTTAAGCTGAAGATTGGCTGCTCTACCACTGATCCTCTCTTACCAAGGTCTTCTTCATGGCTGCAGAGAGGAATACATTCCCTTGGTCCATCCTGAACACCACTCCCATGTACTCCAGGATCTGAGATGGATTGAGAGAGATTTTTTCCCAGTTGACTTACAGTCATGGGACTCCAAAACCTCCAGGGTCCTGATCACAGATTCCCTCACCGGTGTGGCAGAAGGCACTTGAATTAGCAAGTTGTCCAGGTAAGGATAGACATAATGTCCCTCCTGCTAAAGTTGTGCTACAAGGACTATGAGCACCATCAAAAACACTCTGGGGACCCTTTCCACCCCAAAAGGAAACACCCTGTACTGGAAGTGTTACCCTAGAACCATGAACCTGAGGAATCTTCGATGAGAGTGACAAATGAAAATGTGGAGGTATGCATCCCTCAGATATATGGATGCATGCTAAATAATCCCCAGGCTGGACAGTCCAGATGATTGACTGTAAGGACTCCATCTTGAAGGACATGTGGTGAATAAACTTGTTTATGTGTCTCAGGTCCAGAATAGGCCTGAAACCCCCCAACGATTCGTGAACCACAAAATAAATAGAGTAGAATCCCTGTCCTTGTTCATCAGGAGGCACTGGAACAATTGCCCCATTCTGTTTGAAGTGATGTAACATTTGAGACACTGCTTGTCTCTTCACTGGGTCCTTTGGTTTGGGGGGCAGTAAAAAACTTCTCTTTCATGGAATGGTTATAAACTCTATTGCATAGCATAATGCCAGAATCTCCAGGACCCAAGCATCTGATTTTATCTGGGCCTATCTTGCATAAAAATTCTAAAGTCTTCCACCAAGGGAAGGGGGGGGCAGAGATGGGACTGCATACCTTCATTGTGATATGCTACCTCCTTGCCCTGGACCTCCGTTACATTTTTGGGCAAAGATCCCTCTGCCACTATTGCCCTTGAACCCAGAGTAAGATCCTTCACTTCTCTGGTTTCTGAAGTTCCAAAAGGAATGAACCCCCCATCAATACTGCCTCTGTCAACTGCTTCCTCAACCTTTCTAAGTTGATTTGGCCTTTTGCTGTTGTTTTGATACAGGAAGATGTCCCTTTTTAGCCTGGATATCTTTCCAAATGTCATCCAGGCCTGATTCAATAACAAGCCTCCATCCAAGGCTAAATTAAACAGCTTAGACTTCGATACCTGGTCCAAGATCCAATGCAGCAGCCATACAACTGGCATAGCAGACACAATGTGATAAGTGGAGTGAACTGACATCTGTAAGTTCTCCACTGTGGTATCCCCTAGAAAGGTGGAGGCCATGTATACTAGCTGTTAAATACTCACCCTCTCATAAGCTAGGGGACCATAACTACCCAGTGCCATAACCCATAAGTTTCATGCTCTGGCGACACTAAAGGATGCATAAAAGGTGCAGAGGTTTGCTCCGTTGGAGGCAAAGGCTCTTCTGCATGAAACATTCATTCACTTATTATGCATATCCACTAAGGCCAGAGATCCCTCAATTGTAATAGTTGCATGCCTTACAGAATTATGTACAACCTTATCAGTCAGGATGGAGTTTCCCACTTGGGAGTACTTTCTTCCATAAAAGGATAACGCCATATCCTGGATTTTGGTAGATATTTTCTCTGGTCCGCACCTGCCCATTATTGTTCAATAATCTGGTCACATTGTATAAAGTCTGGAAAACACTCTGGACTGGGGGAGGACATGGCTAGGACTGGATTCACATCCAAGGCATCCATGGTGTGCACCTCCTCAACTACACTGTCCTACAAGCCTCAGTTATGAGATAGGACATAGACCTTGCATCAAACAGGGGAGGTATTGGAATCATCCTTTTAAGCTCTGTCCATTCCACCTCCTTCTCCTCCTTATCAAAGGGATCATCCTCATAATCAAGTAACACTTTGTGGTCAGCATTTTCCCCAGGATCCCCAGTATCCTACTCCTGAACCTCTGCATGGTCAGGGTGAGGGTCTGCCTGCAGATATAGGTTAGCAGACTTGTCCTACTCTGGTGCATATGAACATGCCCATGATGTGGTACTATCTGACCTGAAGGGCCTGACTTGGGTTTGAATGTGTCAAAAGCAATGTCCTGTGGAATATCAAGGTTCAAAAGCTCACCCAAGAGCAATGACACAGATTTATGCAATTTTGCTTTGCCACTGCCAGCTGGTACATGAGGTGCACCCCCCAGTTTGGGGTTCCAGCTGGGGGAACCATGATAGACATATTAGCTTGAGTAACACAATGGGATCAATAGGAACCCTGCAGAGCAGGCTGCATTACTGTTCTGCAGGTCTTATGTCTTTTAAAAACTAGAGTCTCTGATAAGCCATGGTGCCAATGGCTGTATATAGAAGAACACCCCAGAGTACACCAAAAGGAAGTGTCTGTTTTTCTATGTGTTTTATTTTAATGTATCTGTATCAATATTATGGTAGCACAGTAGTGCAACCATAGTTAGGGTTGAGGAGCCCTTTTAAGTTTAAAGGGCTAAATTTTGCACATTAATAACTTTGCCACTGTTCAACAGATTTACCTGAAATTTGGGTTGCATGATCAAGAACCATACATCTTGGGATGTGCCAACTTTCATTCTGGTCAGACATACAACTGTGGAGTTATTAAGTGTTATCTGCGAGCGCGTTTTTACTGTCTGGTGAATTCTTTGCTCATGCCTACATGTCGCACGGTTTGCATGAGCGGTCCAAACACTTCAGGGAACATGCAGCCAGGGTGCCCGGTGTACCTTGTGAAGATTTCATGAAAAAATATTAAACGGTTCAAAAGTTATTCAAAAAACAAGTTCCCATTATAAGTTAAAGGGAAAAGTTAACAAAAAGTTCGAAAGTGTCGCAAATGCAGTTTTTACTTTCGCAAATGGCCCTTTTACTTTCACAAATCTGCCATTTTGTTTTCAGTTGGTGATCAGAAAAATGCTTGCCATTTAAATTTTGAACGCTCTAGCAACTGAATTATTTTTGTCTTCACCTATTCAGAGCCTGAGGATGCTAGCCATGTCTTTATTTTGAGGTGAAACATCCCAGAAATATGTTTTCTAAATTTCTGAAAAAGTAGCGTCGCAAAGTAGTGTCACACATATGACACTTTCGTGCTGTTTTGTGCTAAAGCTTTCGCAAAGCTCGACAGTACTTTTCCAGACTATGGCCAAAATGGTAGAAGTTCTTTGTCACCCTGCTACAAAAGAACCATTTGGTCTTTTGGGATGAAACTTGGAGGGAAGGCAGCCAACATCTCTCAGATGTGCCTTTTGGTGGTTTGGTGAAAAAATATTGCATGGCTGCCAAGTTACCGTGCTCTGAAATTGACGTTTTTTCCCCTAGACTAACATGATGGCGTACACCACGCCTTTCGGGGCTCATATCTCGAAAATGGTGCGAGATATGGAATTTTCATCATAAGTATGTGTATCCTGTGGCTACGCATATACAAAAACATAGCCAGGAGCGCATTATTCATGTGACATTTAAATTTTATTTCTACGTCATACGGTTCCTGAGATATAAGCAATTTAGTATTCCAACAGCTAATTTTCTGCTCCGAGGCCCATGTTTATGCCTACATTCTTTGTGCACACTTTGTTTCTCTATGCAGTTATTGGGGAAAAACAGGGTGTGCACTTCTGTTAATATTACAGTTACTGTTTCCACTTGCTTTTATGTACCTGCTGGCGTATTTGTTACTGTGCACCACCGCATCTCTTTACCCTTTATGTTCTCATTTACAGCTTTGCTTATGCGTATTGTTACCATTTGTGTTTCCCCTACTGTTTGTGTTTGCATTTCAGTTTGCATCCCTGTGTGCATTGCCTTTTGCATTTACAGCAGCTCTTTCATTTGCTTTACCATTTCTCTTTCATTTTGCGTCTTCGTTGCTGTTACTGTTACCATTTGCATTTGCAATTGTGTTACAGTGCCCCATGCGCATTTAAGGTTTATGTTTCCATATTCACTTGCATTTCTATTGTGTTTCTGTTTCCTTTGCTGCGATTGTTGCTGTTACCATTACCATTTGTCTTTACAATTAGGGTACTGTGACCCTGCATGCATCACGTGGTGGGAGCACAGGGCCCGAAGGGCCCCGATCTCCCTCTGCTGCATTACTTTCACTATTTCTTGTCATCATTCTTAAAAAGAAGGGACATTAGAGGTAAAAAAAACTCCATTTAATGCATCAGTTAGTGTTGTTCTACAGTGACAAAAGCGAGGACATTTGGTGTTAGGGTTGAAACCCCCCTTGGACCCCTCAAGCCCACCCCCCAGCTGGCATCAGGGTGCACGTTGGGGTCATCAGTTCTAACTCTCACCCCCATTGTCCTATTCCTCAGCTTCTTTACACATGTGATGGAGTGAGAGTTAGTGCCGACGACCCCAACGCACACCCCATTGCCAGTTGGGGTGGTGGGTTGGAGGGGTCCAAGGGGGGTTTCAACCCTAACACCAAATTTCCTTGCTTTTGTCTCTGTGGAACAAACCTAACTGATGCATTAAATAGAGTTTTGCCTCTAAAATAAATATATATATATATATATATATATATATACACACACACATATATATATATATATATATATATATATATATATATATATATATATATTCTATGCAAAAGCTGTGTTAATGCATCATTTAGGGTTAAAACACAAAAGTCAGGAAATGAAAATCTTTAGGGTTGCTCCTTCCCTCGTGGACCTGCCAGTCATCCTAAGATTGACAGATGATGGGGTGTGTCATTGGGGTTGTGAGGCCTACATGTTGCCCCATTCCTTGTGTAATCATATTGAGAAGCAACAGTGAACAAAAGTGGGGCAACATTTAGGCCTCACAACCTCAATGACACAACCCGTTATCTGTCAATCTTAGGATGACTGGTGGGTCTATGAGGTGGGAGAGGCAATCCTAAATAGTTTTCATTTCCCGACTTTTTGTGATTTAACCCTAAATGATGCATTGACAGTTTTTTGCATAGAATTTCCTTACTTTTTGAGAAAGAATAGAAAACCAAGAACTTATGGAAGTTGGTGAGAGTGCAGACCCTTCGGGCCCTGCACTCCCACCAACTTGTAAATGTGTCTCTACCATGAACACCCTCCAAATTTCGAAGTAAAAGACCAAACCTTGTCTGAGATATACCATGTTAAAGTTTGACATTTCCATTCACCGGAGTTGCAGAATTCCACATCTGTTGACATTTTACAGACACAACGACTGAAAAGTACATCCATGACACTAAGGCTAGGTATCCTATCAATTTCAAGGCACCACCACAATGCAAGACATTGTAGGCAAAATGTAAATTGCGTCATGCTATATCTTCACAAAAAATATTTTCTCCAACACGTAAACACTGTAATTCACATGTACAGGACATACCGTCAACACCATCCAAATTTCAAGTAAAAAGATCAAACTGTTTCTGAGATATCTAAACTTAAATATTATGAAAATTGGCCTATCTATTACGTTATAAAATCTGGCCATCTTGTCCCTCCCTCACGATCAAAGATTGCGATCAAAGAATCTCGTAATCAATGAATTTGCAGGCTCATGATCAAAGAATTTACAGGCTCACAATCAAAGAATAAAAAATGGTGAAAATTAAGTTTTAGGCAGAATTACATGAACCCACCACCATGCCTTGATAGAACGAAGCCCCCTGAGGAAAACCCACCATCATTTGTGTTCCTAGGCCACCCCTGGGCTGAGAAATATTGAATTTTCAAAGGGCCATCTAGTCGCACCCTCACAATGCAAGATCACGATCAAAGAATCTCGCAATCAAAGAATTTTCAGGCTCGCGATCAAAGAATTTTCAGGCTCACAATCAAAGAATAAAAAATGGTGAAACTTGAGTTTTAGGCAGAATTACATGAAACCACAACCATGCCTCAATAGAACGAAGCCCCCTGAGCAAAACCCATCCTCATTTGTGTTCCTAGGCTACCCCTGAGCTGAGAAAACTGTATTTTTACCTCGTGATGCAAGATCGTGATCAAAGAATCTCTCAAACAAAGAATTTGCAGGCTCGCGAGCAAAGTTCGTTAGCGAGTCACAAACAAAGAAGTTAAAATGTTATAACTCTATTTTTTTACCATTTTAGGTGACACCAAAGGCATGGGTTGATAGATTGAAGCCCCCTGAGTAAAACTCATGCAGGTTTTACTTCAGGAGTGACCCCTGAGCCGAGATATTTGATTTGTTGAGACAGAATTTAAAAAACAAGATGGCAGACCTCGCGATCAAAGAATTCTCATGGACAAAGAATCTTTGACCATGAGGCTGCAAATTCTTTGACTTCAGGGTGGGATGAGATGGTCCAAACCCCATTCTTTGTTCGCAAAACAACCATATAAATTTTCCCATTGACTTATAATGGGAGCTTAAAAGTGCCATAACTTTTGAATGCCTTAATATTTTTTTACCAAACAAACAACAGCATGTTTGCCCAACAAGGCTCTTTCAAATTAGCCATGTCCCAGAGCAGCATGCCACATGATGGCCATGCAGCACCACAGATAATATCCCAAAAACTGCAACCAAAACTGGATCATTTTGCATTTTTCAGTGTTTTCGTGTGCAGAAACCATATGTCCAACTGAAACAAAATTTGGCAAATAAAGAGACCTACCATGCCCCACCTCACATATCACATTTCATGCAAATCTGTTGAATGGGGCCAATGTTATTAACTCCCAATATTTTGACTTTAACGTAGAAGTGCCTTCATAACCCTAAATATAGTGGCGCGACTGCGCCACAAATATATATATATATATATATGTATATCTGGAAATGCTACTCTGATCCCCTCTGCCATGCTGTGGTAGGGAGCCTCAAAGAAAACCAACATATAGCTGAAATACCTAAGACTAGATGACAGACAGGCAAGAGCAAGCAAAACTATCACACACTAGCATTCGTTCCAGCCAACTGAGAAGACAGGTTGTAGTAGGAATGATCATATCCAGAAAACAGGGGAGCAAAGCTGGGAAACACTGCAGGCATATCTAGTGCCTGAGAACAGTGACATGCGTTCACTCACACAAGTCACCATACTATGCATGATGCCACCGGTTCCATGGTATAACAATGATCACAAAACAGCAATCGCCATTACAGCGACTGTACTTCACTGAAAAGCAAAACAGCGATGTACAGTAGTGGGTGACACCACATCTGGCAACTTAAAATACATTCATGTAAGGGTTGCTATGTCTCCTGCACCACCCCTTGATGGGGGCTTTCCCCCAACCCCCTAAATTTAGATTACTAACTCCAGGGGGGTGCATGTCGGTGAGGGGGAGACAGTCCCAAAAATATCTAAAATTACGGCCACTGAATAAAACATTTTCCTGGTCCATAGCCCCAAATCCAGTGCCTGATCCACCAAAGCTAGCTACCCTCACCACCACACCACATGGCTAGCTCAGTGGCAGCAGGCCACACTACACCATGCAAACCTTCTTTCCTATCCCTTCTCTTCTGGTCACTGCCCTCCCTTGCTCATCTCTACCCTCACTGTCCCATTCTGTTATTACCCTTACAGGGTAGCTCATATGCCCAGCACTGCAAATGAGTCACTCATTTGTAGTCCCTATTATCACTGCATACCGATATCACCATATCAGGGAGCATGCGCCCAAGCTAAGAGATGTGAAAACTGATAACGCTGTGATGCAGGATTGCCACCTGAACTTAAAAAGGGGGGGGTGACACCAATAAGAATGCTAGAGAGAAAAAGGAAACAATTTATTAATCTAATTACTAGATCATAACAATCACCCCAAAAATGACAAGTTACTTACATGAGGCACCAGAAAAAAGGGAGGTAAAAAGGAATTGGAGACCTGATAAAAAAAAATGTACCCTTAATATCATATAACGGAATGTGGCCCCCAATCCAAGCACAGACAGGCAGAGAAAATGTGTCAAAAAGGCAGGTTAGCCAGTTTAAAAGCCACAGATTAACAGACAGAATTTTTGATTTAGGGGTGCTCCCTGTCACCAGGTAACCCCAACCTGCTCAACAGAATTGCTGCCCTAAGGATCAAATGCCGAAAAGAAAAATGTTCTATGCTGCTTCCCCTTCAATGGCACAGTAAAGATTGGAGAGTTACTGCTGTCATGAAAGTTCATGTGATCAGGATTCTATGCTGGTTTCCAGCCTTGGGCTGTGCCATTTCCTGTAGTGGAAGTGCACATTACCCATATGTACTAAGTACCCATCAACATTGTGGAGTGCTACATAAATAGATTGCATCAATATTCTCCTCATCGGGTTCTATATGGGTACTGTTTCTTACAACTCACAGCACAAGTGTGGTATTGTTTTATTGATGGTAGCATATGTGTCTGGGGTGAGGGTTGTGAGAGAATTCTCAAATTCATGACCTGGATCAATGACAATGAACACAATATCCAGATGTATGACAGATTGAGCTTTTCGATGTAACCTTAATTGGGGAGGGGGGGCAAGTCAGTAGTATCCCTTATAGAAAACCTGTCTCAGGGAATATGATCCTTCGAGCTGTCAGTTCTCATCCTAGGGCATTAGTAGAAAGTATTCCTTTTGGGCAGTTCTTATGGTTAAAAAAAAAATTGTACAGAAAATGAAGTGTATGAAAGAGCTGCAAAGGAAGTGTCAATCATGTTTCAGAATAGGGGGATACAGTGCACAGATTGTAACTAGGGATATGGATAAGGCAAAAATGGTTGCTAGACAAGCTTTACTCACACCAAAACATAACAATACAGATGAAGCTGAGGAATGAAAAAGAATGTTTTTTGTAACTGATTATAACAGTAGAAGTTCAGATGTTAAAAAAATCTTCAATACACGATGGTCTGTTTTCCAGTTCTGGGAGAACCCCTTATGATTTCTTTTTGCTGAGGTATGAACTTAAGTGATATGTTGACCTTGAGTCATTAAATAAATCTTTCATAAGAAAAAATAAATAAAATATCTGCCAGAAAGGGATTTTTTTAGATCTAGGAAATGTAATATTTGTTATGCAGAAATGGGAAATCTATTTAAGCATCCAAAAGTGGGAAAATAATTTACTCTGCATGACTACATTGATTGTTAGACATTTTATACAGTATGTGTAGCTTGGTGTGAATGTAAAATGTGGTATGCAGGTCATATGAAACAACCGTTAAAGAACCGTGTACAGAAATATGTGAGGGCTATTTTTAACAGCAAAATGGATAATGCGTTGGGAGCACATTATTCAGAGGCACATAACTGCAATCCAAGGTGCTTAAAATTTAAGGCTATTGATCATGTTCCTCCTCTGTTAAGAGGAGGTGACTGAGTGAGGATTTTGTCTCAAAAAGAAACAAAATTACTATTTTTATTGGATGCATTATCACCTATTGGTCTTAATGATTAATTGGATTTTAGTCCCTATCTGTAATCATTATGTTAGATAATTTATGCCTTGATTCTATTCAAAATTTATTTTTGCTCCTCTTCAATTGACAGTTAGACATAAATTGTTTCAGCCCCTCTGCTTTTTGGAACAATGTATGCGTGTTCTCTGTAAATTTAAAACTTATTGCCTTCTCCCTTTTTCCTACTTCCCCTCCTATATATTTTTATCTCCATGTATGTTTTTATTCCTTGCACCTTATTTGATTCATGTTAGCACTTTGAATTGAGAGTATTCTGTGGTTGTTACATTTATGATTTGAACACATGAAATGTTTGTTTTTTTTTCCTTCTGAATACTATAGTATTTTTCAATTTCACCTATATCTCACATAGATATACAGTTTGGGAGACTGGATTGCACTTATGTCTCTCCCTGATGTATGGGTGCCTTTTTGAAGAGTGTTTCAGTGGGAGGCCAAGTGCAATCATGGAGGTTAACACTTAAAATTTGTTTAGTAATGTGAAATACAATTAGTGAAATAATTTTGCCTGTTTCTCATTTAATTGTGGCCCCACTGAAAATTTCTCCAAATTATAGTGCCTTCAGTGTGTTTTAGTTTTAATATCGATGTCTTGGCTCTACATGATTAAAAAATGTAATTTGTATAGCTATAGATTAAACATGATTTGGCTTAATTGTGATTAACTTGGAAAGTCAATATAACTATTTTAATTACTATAAAAATTGTCTGAATCCAATACATGATTTTATTTGCAAATTTTGAGCTAGGCTCAAAGCACTTATATGCATGTTAACTGATTTTTTTAGCAACACTGTGTTACTTATTATTGGTATTGTTGTTTTCACCTTTGCATGTTTTTCTAATGCCTCCAATGAATGCAGCAACTTCAATTATGTAATTGTTGGGATATTTAAGAGTTGGGGGCTTTGGCTGACTATACTACCAGAGGAAGACCCACTTGCTGGGTCACTACATAGGGGTGTTAGCCCTGCTGTTTGATCTATGCTATTTCAAAAGTATTTAATACAGATTTTAAAGACAGTTCCTGGTGTGTGCCCAACTTTCTTTTCCTTTTTTTTCTTACAACCCATGTTGTAAAAAATTCCTATTGACAATGTGGACTATAAAAGAAAGAAGAAATTATATTAGATGTACATAATTTATTTTTCTGTTTGCTTCAATGCTATAAATTGGGCCACACCTGAGAGATGATTTTTGTTACTCTCGTTGAGAATATTGCCCAATGCATATATAGGATAGCACAAAATTATGTTAATACTCATTAGGGTTACTACTACAAAAAAATGCACACTGCACAAAGGTTGGAAATAAATGATTAGGATTGCAAACACAGTGCCCACAAAGTTTGGAAATGTCCCATTAGGGTTCTTATGTATAACTTCCACTCATGTCCCCTACCCTCATGACCAAAGGACAGTCTGCAGGTACAAGGCCATAGATCAATGGTATGGTACTGTATATAGGGTCCACATATTAAAATTAACATATAGCAACTCTAATCAGCCCCCCTCCCCTACCCACATGATCAGTGAGCAAAATACTTGCCCAGAGACATGCCTCACAGGTCTGGTATTTCATACACTTTTTAGATCTGTACATAGAATACTTTTTGGATGCATACCTATGAAGCTTTACATCCACTATAAGTCAAGCTTTACTTAGTACACAGTGTGGTACACCCACCACAAAATATTAGAATTGTTGCAGTTTTGAAAGTACTATACACATTTCATTGTTGTCAGATGCTTATTCGAAGACCCATACTGACTTAGAAGCAAGTTATGTATTTTGACATGTATACTACTATATGCAAGGTCCGGTGGTAGCTGAATAAACAAACCACCACCAGCACAGCCATGTATGATGATGGCTGACCTATGCCTTGGCCTTGTGTCATCAGCATAGTGGAAGGAATCAGTCTGTGACCTAGAGGTCAGTTTGGCTAGTAGGTTTCAAAATGTGTTAGCCAACACAATACTTTTAGTGGCTATCATTTTGTAGAGCTCAAAAATCACTTCATGGGCAGATACTCAGTTGGGTTGCATGCCTTACTGATTAGTCTCATCCAAGTCACAAGGCTAGCAGAACAGGTGGGGATTAGGATGGCTGTATACCAATTTTTAATATGTGGACCTTGTATGAAGTAGCATATCATTGATCTTTGTGTTGTATATGTAGATTGTCTTTGGGTCATGAGGGCAAGGAATGTGGTTGGGTGGGTGGGAGTTAGAGATAAGAACCCCAACAGGATATTTCCAAACTTTATTTATTTTATTTATTCAATTTCGGATTACAAAATACCTTTTAACACAAGGTAGTTCATTTACAAAGGCTCCACATCAAAGGGGAGGGAAAAAACAGACAGGAATAATTATCAAATTGATTTTAACAACAGGTACATCATATAGATTGTTACTATACAACATAAGTGGAAAGAGGAGAAGAAGATGGAGGAGAAAGAAAGGGGAAAGAGATTACAGGAGAGGGGAAGTAGCCAGGAGCTTTGTCATAGATTGCGGGAGAGGGAGGAGAGAGGGATTAGAGGAAATGGGTGGCAGCCCTCGCCATTGTATTTGCAACACTATTAGTTTATTTCCAATGTTTGTTTGTTTTGCATTTTTTGCTGCTGAAATCTTACCTGAGCATTAACACAGGTTTTGTTGCCACATATTTCCTTATATTTTTAAGAAAAGGGATTTTCTTTCTTCA
The DNA here is from genome assembly GCA_016271365.2 of Neoceratodus forsteri. Classification (NCBI taxonomy): domain Eukaryota; kingdom Metazoa; phylum Chordata; order Ceratodontiformes; family Ceratodontidae; genus Neoceratodus; species Neoceratodus forsteri. The sequence continues at coordinate 805,741,958 of CM057458.1, forward strand.
AATTCTGGAATCCCCAGCCATCCCAGGATGGCCTAGTTTTTCTCACTAATCTATTTGACGGTTTTACTTTTTTGCGAGAATTCAAGAGCCAGTACCATTCTGTCTTCTGTACTTCTGTCTCCTACATGTTTGTGCCTGAGTAGCATCTCCCAGTTTCTTCCTTTAGTTTTCATTAAGGCTTTCCTGAGTGTTGGGAAAATATCCCCTTTGTATAAATTGTGTCCCCATATTAGCAAGTTCTTTCTCTCTGTTGTTTACTTTGCCACAATTACTCATGGCCATGATCATCTGTGAGTGTGGGATGCTGGTAATGAGATGAACCAGATGGAAGCTAGTGGCATGAAACAGGGTGGTATGGTCTGTAGGTTGTCTGTAAAGTCCTGTCTCAGTTCTATTGCCCTTGCTGTGCAGTGTAAGGCCCAAAAGTGGTAGCTCAGTCTTACCATATTGCAAGCTAAAAATCCAGTAATCAATGTGCAAATATTTATGGCATTCAATGTGGAATGCCCCTATTCCTTCCCAGATGAATAGGAGGTAATCTATGCACCTCTTGTAGAGTCTCATTTCTCTGAAAAAATGGTTGTATAGAGGAGTTAGACTAAACTATTTTTCAAAAGTTCCATATGGATGTTAATGTAAGTGGGGGAATCTGTACTGCCCATCATCGTTGCTCATTTCTGAACATAGAATGTGTTTTCAGAAGAGAAATAGTTCTCATACAGGACTATTCTTGCTAACTCACTATATAGTTCTGGGGTTTTGTTGTGATGTCCTTCTATCCTACTGGGTGCTGATATTAAGCTTTTGTATATCTTCCTCATTGGAAATACGTAAGCAGTAAGCCCAAAACACAGCATGGTTCTACTGGAGAATTAAACCATGCCTGGGGGGGGTGGGTGGGTTGAGGCATGAGGCAGAAGGCCAAATGTCTCCAACCATGCAGGCATTGATTAATTCTCCTGTAGAACAATGCTGTGGAGTGACTTAACACACTTGTAACATGGCAAGCGCAAGGTGAATACTGTTTGAGATCAAATAACTGTGGTACAGAAATTAAGAGAAACTCAGAATACTGCTTAAGAAAACATTTTATGGTGTTGAACTCTACCTCTTGCAGAGGCTACATACATCAGCAATTGTGTGTGTGCACGTTGCATACTGTACATACATCAATGTGTTGACTCAACTGCTAAAACAGCGTGTGGCATTATATCACAGAGAAAAACACAGATAAAGGCAAAAAGAGTTGTACCTCTGCTGATAGAAATCCATATTTGTAACGTTATTGGTTCCATTCATACTTGCGATTCATGGATCCACACTACTGCATTATGGGTGAACACCACATATTTGCATATCTACACAACTACAACATTTAGAAGTATAACATTTGAAAACATTGTCTAATACTGTAGAGAGCTAAACTATTTACTGGTAACTGTAGTAAAATAATAAATGTGGGTTAGGAAGCAGATATTAAACATGGTGTCTGTTTTCAATGTCAGGTGCTTTTGCTGAGGTGCAGCATGGGTAAACCAACATTTGCAATTTTTGCAACGCAATGTGAAACAAGGGGATGTCGTATTCGGGAATATTGGGATTTCTGCACATTTAAAGAGGTAACATTTCTTAAAAGTAACTATGTTAAAACAATTTATAGCATTAAACAACCTAAGGGCTACACCACCTTCCGGCAAGATAGATTAAACAAGCGAGGGGGTGGGTGTCTGGTCTATCTCCGAAGCAAAATAAATGGCCAGATTATGCCAAATAGTGTTAACACAAAAGATGCCCAAATTTTAACCATCAAGCTAACAATCAGCCGGCAAGGAAAACAGTGTACTTGACTACTGTCTACATAACCCCTAGTAATCAAGTCTTGGGGCTCAACTTATTCTTTAACTACTGTAACAAGCAAAACAAAGACTGGGAGCAGATCATCGTAGGAGACTTTACCACAAACTGGCTTGCACAAGATACTGTAAACACTAGGGACAAAATCCATGGCCTCTATCTCACGCAGATGGTTATGCAGGCAACAAGGTGGAACTATAGCACTGGCACAAACACACTTACTGACTGCCTTCTTGCTACCAACCCTGAGCATATAAAAAGCATTTCTGTCCTGCCCGATACCTTAAGTGATCACTCACCAGTAGTCTGCACCTGGACAAACAGGGGACCTATTGACCCCCTGCAGCTCTTTAAAATCTGGTATCTCAGGAAGGGGCAATTGAGCAACTTTAAAAAATACCTGCTGAATGCGGAGTGGTCCCCCTTAGATGGCTGCAGCGATGCCAATAAAGCTCTTAACTACTTCATAACTGTACTCAGCAATGCCTGTGACCTATTTGCCCCGGTCAGAACTGCTAAAATCAAAGGGGCCATTAACCCCTGGATCACAGGACCGCTCATTGCCCAGATGAAACAACGAGACAATCTCTGGCATATTGCCAGAGAGACAGGTAGGCAAACAGACATCACAGCCTACAAAATGTCTAGAAATAATTGCACCAGGATAGTGAGGCAGGCCAAAGCTTCCTATTACAAAGAACAGCTGGAAAAAACATGAGGAAAAGGCAGTGAATTTTGGAAAAACATTAGGTCCCTATCTGGTAAAGAATCCAGAGCCCCACCAGATCTGATAGTCACAGCAGCTGGCACCTTACAACAACCTCTAGACCTGGCTAATGCATTAAACAAAGTCTTCACAGACCTTAGCTCTGTACTCCCCCCAGAATTTCTCCAGTTCTCGCCAGCCGTGAATCCCATAGACACAAACCCCTCACCATCATGTAGAGATGGACAACCACCTTTCTACTTCAGGCAAATCACGAGGCAACAGACCTTGAAATATGTCAGAAGGATTCTAAACAACACCAGGATTGGTACTGACTCACTAGACATGAAACTGCTCGTGCTGACCCTGGAAGAACTTGCTTCCCTACTAACCAAACTGTTCAACACCTCCTTGAGAACTGGGATCTTCCCAGACAGGTGGAAGACTGCCATGGTCACCCCTGTGTTTAAGAGCAGGGACATAACTGATATAGGGAACTATCGCCCTATCTCGATACTTCCACCTCTCTCTAAAGCATTGGAAAGGGTCATCGCTGATCAGCTCACTGACTATCTAAAGAAGTACAATATGCTTTGCCCTCAGCAACATGATTTTTGTCAAAAGCACAGCACCATCTTCACCCTTATCGACTATACTTCCCATGCTTACGAAGCCCTTGATTCTGGAAAAACGATGGGGTCCATGTTTATTGACTTCACAAAAGCTTTTGATGCCATCAACCACCAAATTCTGCTAAGACACCTACGGACCCTGGGTCTGTCAGTAGATACCATCTCCTGGTTCAACAGCTACCTATCACACAGGATGCAGTGTGTGAGGATAGGGGGTACTACCTCTGATCCCAGAAAGGTAACACTAGGGGTCCCAGAGCGCTTGATCCTAGGGCCACTTCTCTTCAGTCTCTTCATAAATGCCCTTCCTAAAGCCTGCCCTGCTAAAATGCTGCTGTATGCAGATGATGCAGTAATATCAGTCCCAGGCAGCAATGCTTGTGAGATCTCTAGAAACCTACAGTGCAGCTTTGCATTGCTAGAGGCATGGTTCTCCCAAAACCAGCTCCTACTGAACTATAAAAAAACAAAAACAATACACCTAACCATGTCACATTCCAAAAGGAATGTTGAACCCTTGACTATCTTTAGCCAAAAAGGGGATAGTATAGAGCAAGTCTACGCCTTCAAATACCTCAGAGTATGTATAGATGACACACTGTCCTTTATGTACCATATTGACCACGTAGTCAAAACAGGCAATATTAAGCTAGGCATCCTATATAGACATAGGCAGGCCATGACTCATGAGGCTCTTAAACTAGTTACTCAAAGCTCTATCCTATCTATCATCGACTACGCACTAGTCATTTATGGAGCTGCCACCGACTCAGCCTTAAATAGAGTTAAACAACTAGTCAACAGGGCCTGTTGCCTGGTCCTAGGTGCCAACCAGTGTACCCGTACATGCTCACTCTACTCCTCCACAGGGTGGCTCCAGCTCCACCTCAGGACAAAGTATTAGGCATGCATAATAGGAAAAAAAGCCCTACTTGGTCTCACACCCGACTCTACTGCCACACTGTTCCAGTGACACCCCTCTGCTAATGTCACCAGAGGAACAGCAAAGGGTGTGTTCCGTGTCCCATTCAAAAGAACATGCTTTGCTCAGCGGTCACTATCCTACCGTGGCCCCACATGGCTTAATGAGCTCCTCTCTTCTGTGCTGGAACACACAAAAATAGGCCCTTTTAAAAGAGACCTGTTACCATTCTGGCAGAAGACAACTAGTGTGGCTGCAACCACTAGTCGAAGTCAGTCATGAGTACCTCCTCTCTAACACCCCCACCCCTGTACTTCTCCTGTACTCCAGCAATCCCCTTGACAAAGCCTCTGGGCGGCTGTCCCCATCACCAGCTTCACCCCTCACCCCTTTTCCAACAAATGACAAAGACACCTCAGGAGACTCCTCCCAAACTTCAGGATAGACTCCATGAGGCCTTCTTTAAGACCTAACAATACAAACCTAAACCACTTACCAAAAACACTTCTACTACCTATACAACTTAGAAATTGCAATAGATTGCTTGCATGCATGTGCAGCCTGTCAGTATCCTGTTATCAGCAAACAGCAGCACCAAGGCCCATCAAACTACCACTGTATTCCTGTATTCTCCACTAATGAATTGTAATCTGTAAATTTGTTCTGTCTGCTTGAAATGTAACCTTGTAACCTGTTCTGTCTGTTTATTATACCTGACATGGAACCTTTGTAAAAGAGCCATTGGCTCAAAGGTGTTAATCTGCAAATGAAATAAATAAAATAAAATAAATAAATAACACTATGGGGATTGCTGCACATTTAAGGAGGTAACATTTTTTTAACGGGAATATACAACATCACAGTAGTACTTTCTCAATACTCACTTTTATGCTGTTTTTGAACCCATCCAGTGATGTCCCTGGAGTCTTTAAGGTAGCTGGTCATATCACTCACTAGGAGCAGGGCAACATATTTCACAAATGATGAAAGTGGTTCTAGTACTGAACCCTGACCAGTCACTATGGGCCTGCCAGGGGAATTACTAGTTATTTGTGCACTTTTGGAACACATAAAAGATAAGCATTCTAGGATGTTTAGCCATTAGTAATTCAGTTTCCCAGGGTTCCAACTGCTTGAGTTCTAGTGCCTCTTTAAGTACTTCCTTAATGTTTTCCACAATTCTTTTTGTGGGGTCAGACTGGAGGAGGATGTAGATATTATCATCTCTTAAAAGGTTCAGACCCATGTCTCTGTATTGTTCAATCCATAATCACAATCCTTCCCCCCTTATTGTCTAGTTTCACAACTGTATAGTCACCTTCCTCCACATTTCTCAGAGCACTATTCTCTTCTTTAGTAAAATTGTAGTTTGTGGTGGTAGCTCATTGTGTATTCAGTGCAGTTTCTACCTCTTTCATCACCTTAGTGATAAAGGCTTCTACTGGTGGTCTCTGCTTTTCTGGGATAAGTAGATTTATGTTTGTGGGCTTGCTTAGCTGCTCACATGTGGGACCTCTACTGGTTTTTGAGAAAACTTCTTTCAAATGAGCTGCTGTAAAAAAAATTCTGCTAAGCACACATGACTTGGAAGTTATTTGTATGTTGTGTTGGGGGCAAAGGAAAGCACTTTCCTTACCATAGCTATTTCCACCTCTGTAATTGCTCTATGACTCAGGTTAAAAATGGCCTGCTGTTCTGCTACCTGCCTCTGTAGCCCCTTCTTCCTGATCCTCTTCCTCTTCCTCCTCTTCCTCCCCCTCCCTGCTGCTGCACCAAGCCATTCTTCTGGATAGGTCTGTTGATTTTAGTGTTGTATCTGTGGCTTGATGAGAATGTGTTCCTTGGAACCTGGGTATGATAGCGTGTGTCTCCATCTTCTAAAAAAGAATTAATTAAGACTTTCAAAATAGAGGGTACCCAGGGGGTCCCTTCTCTGTTAAATCTCTCATGAACCTCTGACAGAAGTAATGTCTTTAATATCCACACTACCTTTGAATCCCCTTTTCAAACAGTAGACCCATCTCCTACCTGCATTTTTATTTATTTAGTTATTTCAAATCTTTCTCCAGGAAATACATACTGAGTTAATAACAGTTAGTTTCCAGAAGTGTCTGGGGGGTGATGGATAAGGGGGGTAGTTCAAGAGAAGAAAAATAAATAGTATTAACAGAGCCTACCTGAGCAGCAGACACTGTTGGCAGTCCTTGTTTTTCATCTAGCTTTGGGATGCCCAGAAGGAATCACTGCATTTGTCATTTTCAAGGTGCTTGAATAGACATTCTGCCAGATACTGAGCAGTCCCATTTATTCAACAGCTTCGGGATACTCAGAACTGTTTTCAGAAGTGCAAGCCAATGTTTTCTCTCTGGACAGTGCCTGTGACTGTTTGCAGTATATGTGCCATCACTTTTGCTGCACAGGTGTTTGTTAATATACTTGGCTGTGGTTTGTCTGGTGAGTGAGGGCTAGGGGGGAGCCGGCTGCAGATCACAGTTAGAGGGGATGGGGCTAGTAGATTTAAAAGCCCATGCTGCTCGCTAGTGCGAGTGTGAGTGGCATGAGCAGCACTCAGAAGAAATATTCCACAGCTGTAAGGTTTACATGTCTATTTCTCTGGCAGATATCATTTGAAATTTACACTACATTTAGTTTATAATCAAAGTTAAGGGTTTTAGTATATATCAGCTTTTAGCTGCAGTTTGTTTTATTAGTATATAACTGTTTTAATTTGTTTGATAGTTAAGATTTTCCCAGTTAATAACTATGGGAAGAGTTTTAGAATGTTTGCTTTTCTCTTTCACCGAGCTCATGTTTTTGGATATGGGAAACTTTTGTATCCCATTGCTCAATTGTTCAGGTAGGGAAAGGCTGAAAGGCAATGGGGATCATTTTATGTACTCCAATTTGCTGTTCCAGCCTTCTCATGTTTGATAGCACATACAGCTCTTTTGGGCTGTCTTTCTAAGTAATTGGTAATAGATATGAAGTACAGTATGTGCTCTATTCCAAAAAAATGAAACATCTTAACATGAATTTTTCTATGCCTTCTGACACTGTATCTATGTTTTCCTATACATCTGCTTATGTCAGGGGATGTAGAATTAAATCCTTGGCCTAGTTTGTCAACTTTTAAGGATTACCCAAATGGAACTCAAGGGGTTTTAAATTTGTACATTTGAACACCAGATGTTTTTTAATTACAAAAGCTGAAATTGAAGTACTGAAAACATTTTACAAACCAGATGTATTCAGTTTAACTGAATCATGGTTAAAACCTTCCACTCATGATGATTCTGTGAGATTAAAGGGTATAAAGTAGTTTGGAAGGACAGGGCATCCAAGAAGAAAGGTGGGAGGATTATGGTATTCTATAGAGAAGCACTTCAATTTACTATTCAGGATGTACTCATTAAATCCAAGACTGGATGCAAATGGCTATTTTTGGAAATTGTCTTAGGAGTATGTAATAAGATTGATCTCTGTATAATATATAATCCACCTAAATCAGGTAAAAAAAGCCTTATAGAATTTTTGGAATGTTTTCAATCCACTGTACTTAACAAACATGGTTTGGTAATGGGAGACTAAAATTTAAATTGGGGGAACAGAAGACTATATTGATTTATCATAGAATCATAGAATTATATCATAGAAGCATGACAGCAAAAAAGGACCATACCGACCCAACTAGTCTGCCCTTTTTTCCCCCTGTACCTCCCCCTCCCTGCCAGCCCCTGCCCTCCCCCGATACTCAGCCCCATATGCTTGTCCCATGTACTCTTGAATTCTTCCACCGATTTAGCCACCACCACTCTGTCTGGTAGTCTGTTCCAGGGCTCCATCACCCTCTCCTTGAAGAAATGTCTTCTCACATTGCCCCTTTATCTTTTTCCTTGCAGTCTGAGGCCGTGCCCTCTAGTTTTGACCCCCTTCTTCCTCTTAAGTAAACCCTCTTCTCCGAATTTATTGAGTCCCTTTACATATTTAAAAGTTTCAATCATGTGTCCTCTTTCCCCTCCTTGTCTCCAGCATGTACAGATCCAGCTCCTTACACCTCTGCTCATATGACTTTCCCTGCATACCCTGAACCATCCTGGTTGCCATTCTCTGAACCCTCTCAAATGCACCTATATCTTTGCAGAGATGTGGCCTCCAGAACTGAACCCCATACTCCAGGTGTGGCCTCAACATGGCTTTGTAAAGGGGCATTATTACTTCCCTCTTTCTGCTAGTAATGCCCTGCCTATGCATGCCAACATTCCATTGGCCTTTCCCAATGCCCTGCTACATTGGATTCTTACCTTAAGGTTCAAGGACACTATGATCCCTAGATCCCTCTCCTGTTCTGTTACTATAATTTCCTCCCCACCTAGGGTGTACACTGCTCTTCTGTTCCTACTTGCCAAGTGCATCACAGCACACTTCTTGGCATTAAATTTCAGCTGCCACATCCCAGGCCTTTTTGCAAGCATCTTTAAGTCCTCCCTCATGTCCTCCAGCCCACAGGGTGTCCACCATATTGCATGTTTTTGTATAATAAGCAAATAGGCATGCTCTCCCCCTCAAACCCTCAGCAATATCATTGATTTAGATATTGAAGAGAAGCAGAGCAAAACTGACCTCTGTGGTACTCCACTCTTCACCCTTGCTGTCCCAGAGTGCACCCCATTTAGCACCACGCTCTGAGTTCTTCCTGATAGCCAAGCCTCCACCCAGTTTGTTAATTTCCCCACCTAACCCCAGGCTTTCCATCTTGCTCATCAGCCTCCTATGGATGATGGTATCAAAGGTCTTACTGAAGTCCAGATAGGCCACGTCCACCGCCCACCCAGTCAATCACCTGATTCACCCAATCAAAGAACTGAATTAGGTTTGTCTGGCAAGACTTCCCCTTCTTGAAGTCATGCTGTCTGCTGTGCTGCAAGCCACTCTCCTCCAGGTAATCCACCACCCTCTCCTTGATTAATGCCTCCATTACCTTCCCCACCACTGACGTGAGGCTGATAGAGCGGTAGTTCCCCTTCATCTCCTTACTACCTCCCTTGAGTATAGGCACTACATCTGCCCTCTTCCAATCCTCCGGCACTCTCCCCGTATCCAGGAATAAGTTGAAGAGCCTTGTCAAGGGTTTGGCCAACTTCTCCTTCAATTCCCTGATCACTGTGGGATGTAACCTGTCAGGCCCCATTGTCTTGTCCACCCTCAATCTATCTAACTCTTCCTTAACCCTATATACAGTGAATGGGATCAGATCCTCCCCTTTGCCCTCCTTCCTATTCGACTTTAGTGCAGTTCCCCTACCATCCTCCTCCTCCATGAATACCCAGCTAAAGTACTTATTTAATAACTCCGCTTTTTCACAGTCCCTTTTCAATTTTCTCCTTCCCACCTCAGCCTAGTAATCCCCTGCCTTGCCCTTCTCCTCTCCCTCACATATCTGAAAAAGATTTTATCCCCCCTTTGGGCTTTTTTTGCTGTTTTCTCCTCAGTATCTGCTTTTGCCCACCTGATTTTCTTCCTTGCCAAACTCTTCTTTTCCCTGTACTCTTCCTTATCTTCCTCGCTGAATGTCCTCTTAAATTTTTTGAAAGCCCTCCTCTTTTCCCTGACTGCCCCCACAATTATCTTTGTAAACCAAAGTGGTATCCTCCCACTTTTGCTCTTCCTAACCTTTTTTATGCACATTTCCACAGCTTTCGGTACCCCTTCCTTGATAGTTTGCCATAACTCCTCCACTGCCCCAATATTCTCTGTACCCTCCATTGTCTCTCTTACTAGCCTTTTCATCTTATCAAGGTCTGTATGTCTGAAGTCCATGACTGTAGTACTGGTTTTACTTCTCTCCCTCCCTGACCTGACCCTGAACATTACCATGCCGTGGTCGCAGTTGCCCAAGGCTTCTCCCACCTGCACCTCCTCCACACTCATCCCATTTGCCAGGACCACATCCAGCAGGTTGTTGCCCCTTGTCGGCTCCCTGACTAGCTGTTGAAGAAATACCCCCTGAAGTGCAGCATGTATCTCCCTGCTCCTTGACAATGCTGCATCCAGGAATTCCCAGTCTACATCTGGGAGGTTTAGGTTCCCTATTAGCAGTAGCTCTCCTTTTAGGGCCAGCCTTGTGACTGCCTGAATTAATTGTTGATCACCCTCCTCCCCTTGCATAGGTGGCCTTTATACCACCCTCAGTCACAAGGATTCTTCCGTCATTCTGCCTAGTGTTATACACAGTAGCTTAGTCTCCCCATCCTCCTTGTGTCCTTCAATTACACTTATGTATAAAGAAACTCCTTCCCCTTCTTACCCTCCCTATCCTTTCTGAACAGTCTGTAACCAGGGATAGTCATTTCCCTGGTGTGCAGCTCTGTCCACCAGGTCTCCCTTATAGCTACTATATCTAGTCCTTCATCCCCCATGATGGCCTCCAAGTCCACCATTTTATTTGCTAAGCTCCTGGTGTTGGCTGTTAAGCCCTTCCATCAGGTTCCCTCACCATCCCCACATCTCTATACTCCCCCATGCCCAGTATTTTAGTGCTATCCTATGGTGGGGGGAGGCTGGTAGCCCCCATTTCTCCTGCCTTGTGATGCAGATTTTTCCGACCCTCATCCCAATCTAGGTTAAATTGTAGGTTTCTTCTATGAACTCTTCTAATTTGCTTTTTAGAACTGTCACACCCTTCCTTTTTTTTTTGAAATTTAATAAACTTTATTCGTTTATCACAACTACAAAAATGCAAGTCCAACACAGTGATAGTGGGCATACATCCATTCAGAAATACATAGATTGGTACAGTGGCATGAGGACCCTATAATATATTTAGTAAACAGTTGGAGTTCAGCTATCTCCTTGTCGAGCAAAAAACACAAAACTGCAACCTAAATTGTCACACCCTTCCTATTCATGTGCAGTCTATCTGGAGCAAATAGACTCTTATCCCCCCCATGTGGATTCCCAGTCCCCTACTAACCCATACCCTATTTGCTTGCACCCCTCCACCAACTAATTGAACTCCCTAATCCTCAGCCTCCTATCAGTACTTGCTTTTGGAACTGGCAACACCTCAGAGAAATCCACTGATTTGAACCCCAGACTGCACCAGTGTAACCCTCCACTGGCCCCCCTTATTTAACTAACAGGGCTGCTCCTCTCATCAGATAGTGTCTGGGGCCAAAAGAGAAGGATGGGGGTTTACATAACAAGTACACACATTTCTTTTCTAAGCCTGCTATCACAGACAGGCAACAAAGTGTGGCAACTACCTGGCACACACTTGGTGGGACCATTTACCATGGCCAGCAACCCAGGTCCCTGGGAGAAAATGGCTTCTCACAATTATGCTAGGTTTGCATTTCTTGACAGGGGCACCCAAGTAAGTCCAGACACAATGGAAGCAATAACATTACTGTCCAAACCAGGCTGGGATTCTAGAGTGTGGCTTTTATTCACATATACAGAGTAGGAATAATACAAAGTGAAGATGGATCCCCACAGGGTTACTCATACTGGTAATGCAGATTCTCCAGAGTACAGAAATTCTTGACATTCCCATTTAGCATAGGGTAAAGACACACAATAGTGAACACTCAGGTTCTGAAATTGAGGTTGGCACACACGGCCAGTTACTGGTACATTTCCCATCCACTAGGCACACATGGCCAGTACTAGGACACTTTCCCATAATTCATGAGGAATTAAGGTGGTACACGTGACCACAAAAGAGCACATCCAGGCTCAAAATCTTCCAGCACCCACTATACTGAGGTGAACTGAAAACAAAGAATCCAAAACCCACATCTGGGTAACTATTTCCATCAGGCACTGGCCAAATGCACTGACTGAAAATTGAATTGGTGCCCAAACTGAACCCAGAGAGGTAAACTGGTAATTCCAGATGTGGGGTCTCCTACCTTTTGCTCACAAGTTTATACTCAGCCATTCATCTGGTAAATAACACTCTCGTAGAAACTTGTAGAAGCTATCTTGACATTTTTTTCACACTTTAAGGATACCTAAAGAAGCATTTTTTTTTTAAACTGCAAACTCCAAAATCAGGCTTCATAGCGAGGTAAAGTAAAGGCTATTGTTTACATTTATGCTAAAACTGCATTTATGTAAATAACATAAATGCAGTTTCATCGCTTTAGAAAAATGTAAACATCAGCCTTTCACTTACAAAACAGCCTTGCCTTCTCCCTAAGATGTTTGCCAACTGTGTTAAGTGATGAGTCATGGTGACATCATCTGAGCCAGAGCCAGAAACCAATATATTTATTTTATTTATTTTTATTTATTGAAAATTTCGGAATTACAACCTTTGAGTCAAGGACTCCTTTGCAAAGGCTCCACGTCAAACACATCAGAACGTAAGGACAAGACTGAAATGTACAAAAGTTTTCAAGACAGTGACATTACATTTTGACAAAATGTTCAGAATCACACCATAAGCAATGCTACATGTCAGTGCCAAAACAACATTACATAGAGCAAAACAGAGATATTACATTTCGACAAAAGTTGATATCATAGCATGAGTAAGGCTACACGTCAGTTGTACTAGAGAGTACACAGAGAAACAGGTTATACAGAAATTTCAGCAACAGGACATTAAAAATGGTTCAAACAATCACCGTGTAAGGTATTGCCTAGGCTAGCAAGATCTGAGGATAGAGATGCTCCTAACGGTGGGGTGGCCCCAGTGGCCGACCACCTAAGGGGAAAGAGGGAGAACAGGTACAGGTCTCAGGGTTAAGAAGAAACTTCTTGATCCCAGCTTTGAATAGACTTAGATTAGGGGCAAGTGAGACAGAGGATGGTAGATTGTTTAGCCAGAGTGGAGCTCGATACCTGAAGGATCTTTGCCCTAGAGATGTCCTACAGTGGGGAACTGTATAGGAGGTACCAGCAAGTCGTCTAGAGGTGCCCCTGTGATGGGCTGGGCGGACGAGGTGGTGAGTCCAGTTTGGTGTTAGTTTTCGCAGGATCTTTTGGCTTGGAAGGCAGGTTTGGTACTTAAGCCTCCCTTCTAGGGTTAGCCAGTCTGCACGATAATAGAGCAAACAGATGTGAGTTTGTCTATTACTGTTAGTGACCATCGGCAGGCTTTGTTGAGTGCTATATTGATGCTGCTTAGCGCAGATTTGTCAACAGCCCGTAAAATGGTTATTCCATAATCGACCAATGAGAGGACTGAGCTTGTAATGGCTAAACTGTAGTGCCTGAGGGTAAGGCAGTGTTTGTGCCTGTAAAGAATGCCAATCCGGTATTGACTGAGGAGGAGAGATTTGATGTGATGATGGTATGTAAGGGATGTGTCCAGAGTGATGCCTAGATATTTAAAGTGAGTGACCTGTTCAATGTGGGTACCCTGTGAGATTGAGATAGATAGCTGGGAGTTACTGAGGGGGTTTTGGCGATGGGCAAACAACATGGATTTAGTTTTGTCATAGTTAAGTATTAGCCGATGGTCAGAGAACCAGAGTTCAAGCTCCCTAAAACAGCCTTGAAGGGCACTTTGGAGTTGGATGAGGTTGGTGTGCTTCCAATATAACACTGCATATCAGCATATAGCAGGAGCTTTCCACTGCAGGCTTGGGGGAGTGAGTTCAGGAAGAAAGTGAACAATAGAGGGCCAAGTATTGACCCTTGAGGGATGCCAGAGCGAACTGGTTGTTTGGAGGAGAGTGTGTTACAAATTTTTACTTGCTGTGTTCTGTCGGTCAGATAGTTTTTGAACCAGGAGATAGTTTCAGGAGCAACATGGAGGGACGTAAGGGCACGGAGTAGAAGCTCATGATTGACAGTGTCAAATGCCTTGGTCAAATCAACATAGATTGCCCCAACAGCCGACCCCTGTTCAAGAGCTTCATGAATGTAAGATGTAAATTCAAGTAGTGCCGTGGTAGTACTGTGCCCTTTTCTGAAACCATGTTGCTCTTGACAGAGTCCATATTTGTCTAGGTATTCCATAGTTGGTCAGACACAATTCTTTCTAGTGCTTTTGAGAGGAGGAAGGATCGTAATGGGCCTATAGTTGCCTGGGGTTGTTGGATCACCCTTTTTAGGATGGGTGTGATAATACCCCTTTCCATAGTGTAGGGACTTGGCCAAGGCATAGCGAGTAGTTGAGGAGTTTGGTGAGATGCGGCAGAGTCTCATTAAGGGTAAGCCGAAGAATTTTCAGGTCAATGGAGTCACTGCTATAGCAATTATGAAGGGCTTTTAAGAGTGGCGCTTTGCCTCATTGCAGGTGACAATGCGTAGCCTGAAAGGAGGGTGTGTAGGGGGACAAGGTGTATCAGTAGGCGTGTGGGAAATGGGGTCAAAAAGGTTTTTATGGAGGACATGACTAAGGTTCAGAGAAAGTGGTGTTTAGGGTATTGAATATGGCGGTGGGGTCTAGAGAGAGGGTACCCTGCACTAAGAGTTGGGTAGGTTCTGAGTTAGTGGATTTCCCGCAGAGTTCCTTGATATTGTTCCAGAAAGATTTCCCAGAGCTCCAAGTAGCGGTAAAAGCTTGATGATAGTGAGTGACCTTGGCTTGCCGGATAGCCCTCGTGCATTTATTTCTTGCCTCTCTGTAGAGCTGTCTATCATGGGGCAGCTGGGAAGATAGGGCCCTGTGCCAGAGGTTATCCCTATGTTGCATAAGTTGTAAGAGGGCTGAGTTATCCAAGGGTGTCCCAGGTTTTATTATCTTTTTGTGAGGGGAAAATATGTCACAGGCAGCGTTGAAAATAGTAATAAATGCAGTGGCTAGCGCCTAAAGATTGGGCATTATGGACAGTATCCCAGTCACAGGTGGCGAGGTACACTCTGAGGCGAGAGAGGGCATCTTTTTTGAGGTGCCTTTGGAGCGAAATTTTAGGTCTGTTTGGAGTATTTTTATTTGTCCACCGGCATGTGACAGGGGAGTGGTCGCTAAGTACATCAGGAAGCACACTGACATTGGAGAGGTGGTTAGGGAGGTTTGTAAGGATTAGGTCTATAAGAGTGGAGGAGCCTGTCCGAGGATCCTGCCTAGTGGGTGTCAGTACTACTTGGGTAAGGTCATAGGCACAAGCTGCCTCTTTGTAGGGAGCCAACGTAGCAGACTGCCAGTTTACATTAAAATCACCCATAATAACCAGTTCACTTTTTGGTGGAAGATAAGTGATTGCAGATAGGATGGAATCAACGCTAGCTTCTGGTTTGCTGGGGATGTAGACTGCCATAATATAGAGTGGTTTGCCAGGAGTACCAAGGGTAACTTTGATGGTGATGGCCTGAGCTCCATGTTCAGGCTTAGGAAGAGGGACTAAGAGAGGTTTGAGGATGTTTTAGCATATATGGCACATCCCCACCCTTTGCCTATCCTATAAGCCCTGAAAGGGTAAAATCCCTGAGGAGACAGGCATCAGGGACCTTTTGAGAGCCAGGTTTCTGATAAGGTAAGGATGTCTATGGGTGTTGTGTAAGCCAAGCCTGCAGCAGGGTAAATTTTTTAGTAGACTGCAGATATTGAGGCGGTCAGGAAAAGGCCATTATGTCGCCCTTCTTTCTGCAATTTGGCATAGGAGGACCTGGGTTGGGATGGACATTGCTGGATATTAGGAGGAGAAGGAGAGTATGCCGGAGGCAGCATCCTAAACAACTTGTTTGTATTGCAGCAAGTACCGGATAGGTGGCGATTTGGCAGGACTTGTATAGGTATAGGGAGGGTGGATATCAGGTGAGTTAAGATAGCTAGATTTACTGAGGTATGTGCTAGATGGTGGGAGTCTGCAGGGGAGGTGTAGGGGCAAGCAGGTTGCCACTAATGGTGCAGCTAAAACTAGAGGTACAGTTTTGGCTGTGAAGGCTAATGAGCATGGTTGTAGGTGCTTTGACACTGCTGTGTTTCCAGAGAGATAGGTAGAGGGCAAGCAGTAGGGTCCCAGGTAGGTTTAGGCAACCACAGAGTAAGCAGGAGAGAAGCAAATATCAATATTAAAATAGAAGGTTGTGGGATACAATAGAGGTGTTCATATTGTCGAGATGTAGGTCTGGGATGAATGAAAAGAGAGGGATCCCTCTGGTGGTGCTGCAGTATAAGCTGCAAATGGCAAAGTGGGCTGATTGGTTTAGCACTGCACGTGGTCTACACTATAAGATCAGATGTCGACCAAGGGTGGTGATGGGACGATGTAGAGAACGACGGCGCAGTGCCATGAGGACAAGCTACAAGCTGGAGGCAAACTGGGACTATAGGGAGAGCAGGCTGAGTGCGATCGCCTTGAGTCCGTTAAGTACCTAGCTTCAGTGTGTGCAGGGAGGGCTGCTGGAGAAATTCAAATTCAGCCCCTCGCAGGTTCGCAGGCGACAGGAGGACTTCTTGTGAGGGAGGCAGCTTATGAGCCCTCGCGACCTCTCCTGGGAAGGCTGTGGACAAGGGAGAGAGGGAATAATTTTAAAAGGTAGGCTGAGGGGAGGGTACAAACAGTAAGTAGTGGGATTAAGTGCCTGCGATAATACTGATTGGAGAGGCAGGTTACAACTCTGCAATTCAGAAATGCTTCACATATAGGCAATGCATTTGCTTTAGGAAACCCCCACCTTTTTATTTATTTATTTTCAAAAGACAGTTTGGCGCCTAAAAGTTCTGCGCTTAACAGAGTAGCCCCTACCTCTACTACAATTGAGTTCACAAAACGTGGGTAAGGTAGCAGGACTTAAGCAAAAATATAGAAAACAGAAAAAACAAAACAAAAAATAAAGCAATTTTCACAATGTGAGGGGACCAAGCTGTGCTGGAGGCAAACTGGGACTATAGGGAAGGCAGGCTGAGCGCGATGCGCCGTGAGTCGGTTTGTACCTGGCTTCAGTGTGTGCAGGGAGGGCTGCTGGAGAAATTCAAATTCAGCCCCTCGCGGTTCACGGGCGACGGAGGACTTCTTGTGAGGGAGGGCAGTTTATGAAGCCCCTCGCGACCTCTCCTGGGAAGGCTGTGGACAAGGGAGAGAGGGAATAATTTTAAAAGGTAGGCTGAGGGGAGGGTACAAACAGTAAGTAGTGGGATTAAGTGCCTGCGATAATACTGATTGGAGGCAGGTTACAACTCTGCAATTCAGAAATGCTTCACATATAGGCAATGCATTTGCTTTAGAAACCCCACCTTTTATTTATTTTTTTTTTTCAAAAGACAGTTTGGCCTAAAGTTCTGCGCTTAACAGAGTAGCCCCTACCTCTACTACAATTGAGTTCACAAAACGTGGGTAAGGTAGCAGGACTTAAGCAAAAATATAGAAAACAGAAAAAACAAAACAAAAAATAAAGCAATTTTCACAATGTGAGGGGACCAAGCTGTGCTGCAGGCAAACTGGGACTATAGGGAAGGCAGGCTGAGCGCGATGCGCCGCGAGTCCGTTCGTACCTGGCTTCAGTGTGTGCAGGGAGGGCTGCTGGAGAAATTCAAATTCAGCCCCTCACGGTTCACGGGCGATGGAGGACTTCTTGTGAGGGAGGGCAGCTTATGAAGCCCCTCGCGACCTCTCCTGGGAAGGCTGGCTTCAGTGTGTGCAGGGAGGGCTGCTGGAGAAATTCAAATTCAGCCCCTCGCAGTTCACGGGCGACGGAGGACTTCTTGTGAGGGAGGGCAGCTTATGAAGCCCCTCGCGACCTCTCCTGGGAAGGCTGGCTTCAGTGTGTGCAGGGAGGGCTGCTGGAGAAATTCAAATTCAGCCCCTCGCGGTTCACGGGCGATGGAGGATATAGATTCCTATATGCTAACTAATTCTTCTTGCCCTATTTATTTTAAATTGCTTTACCAGATTGATCAACGCTATGTTTTAACATGTGGATTATTTTGATCGGTACACATGTTAGGCTATGATTTTGTTCATTTTATTTACTTTAACTTGCTGAAAATGTTTTGCAATCTAGATGACTTTCACTTTGGCAAACTGCAGAACAGTACAGCACTTTAAATACCTGATAATCTAGTGGTTATGTGATGCAGTGAATTTTTTTTTGTTAAGCAGGAGAGACACACTATGCTGAAACCTTGTTTACAGATGTGGCCTGGCAGAACAAGGAAGTTAATTGACTTGCTCAGGGTCACACAGTATAGTACCTGTCTGGTCCAATTCCAAAGCTCATGCATTCTTGATAATCCACAAAAAATGTTCTCTTGTATTCTTTTTCCAGGTGATCCCCCTGCACCTAGCCTGGCTTCTGCTGAACACCCCACCATCCATACCATGTCCTTAGTACTGCCTGAGGCTGCATGTGAGCTTGCAGTCTCATTAAGAGAATTATCACACCTCAGACTGTAATCATATACCTCAGAGAGTTGTGCATACCTACACTGATATGGATCATCAGCTGGCACTGCTAAGAAATACCTCCCAAATCACACTTAAGTCCACTTTTTCAATGTTTGACTTCTGTTCCCACAGTAAACATTGAGTAGATCACTACCCTTCTGCACAGTGAAGGCAATATGTATAGTTCCCCTGTTATGTTTTTGTCCTGCCTCATTTACCAACAATTGGGTCTTCGAGGAGGGACAAGCAATAAGCCTCAGGACTCACCAGAAACAATGCTGTTCATTTCCTCATAAGGGCTGTATTCACTGTGGAAAACAATATTATTAGCAGGAGAGGCATACTAATGCCTTGAGTGAATCCACCAGAATTCCAGTGTCAGTCTACTCCTTTACCTGTGATCTGCAAAACCCCCACAGGACAGTTCCCAGCAAATCTTCTCCAGTACTTTTTAGTGCCCTACTGCACAATGTGATCTGGTTGGCTAACACCCTTCTAAATCCTGAATGATCTATACACAGCTCCTTCAATACTGTCCTAACAAATGTCAACACCCCCCGCCCCACCTGAGGGTACTCTCCTTACACTGAATTCAAGTAACACTGTAAGTGCAGTCCTGCCATTGAGCATTTGTCATCGCTGGCTGCTCTCATTCACAGTCAGGTGGTGATCATGGTGCTGGCAGCTCTACATTTCAGATCTCACAATGATCTGCTAAACATCCCCCTTCCTGTCTTCCCTAACCTGAATATAGCTGTACCCTGCTGGAATGGCCTCTTCAGTCCCTCTCTGGCATTCATTCTTCTCTTCTGCTCCCCACACCAAAAACAGGTGAGCTCACTACACTTCTGCATCATGAATGTACAGTCGCCCATGTCATTTTTACATATTTATAATAAACATGATCTTCTGGTAAGCCAGACCGATAGCAGCAGGGCACAAGGGGAAACATAGTCATTCTTACCCATATAATATCTAATCCACACATAATTAGGCTCTATTAAATGACATGCATAATGATGTGCACACCCATCATTTAATAGTGCCTAATCAAAGGTAGCTTAGATCTTTTAAGGATAGGAAAGCTTATAATTACCCTTGTTCCCTGCTGCTATCAGCCTGACTTACTGGAAAGATTTGTTTATTTTTGATAAGTCAAATAACCTGGGGGCTGTACTGCATTCATGATGCACAAGGGAGAAATGATGAGCTCACCAGTTTGGTGTGAAAAGAAAACAGTGAGAATGAATACCAGAGGGACTGAGAAGGCCACTCCTGCAAGGTACTGCTATAGTCAGGGAAGGGGGAAGACAGAAGGGGAGAAATATGAGCAGATCACCGTGAGAAATAAGATGTGGCACCATGATTACTACCTGACCCTATTGCCTTGGCCAACATTCTCCTTCCCATAAAACCATTTCATGCAATTGTCCAAGGCTGTGTGTTGGCATTAATGTGTGAATTGGCTGCCACTACACATTCAGTCACTTCATGAAAGCATTATATAAATACTGATTCTTCTTATTACTTCCCATGGATAAAGAAGACAAGACAAGCATATCTTTGATTTCCAAGAAAGTATGAACTCTGGCATTGTACTACAGAAGAACTTTGCTACAAACAAGTGGTGTATCTATGGGGTGTTGAAGGGTGTGGCGGTAACCCCTTCCCCATTGTAAAGTACTTGCTTGCTGCTGCTGCATTTCACTTTGTTGAAGAAGTCTGATGTATTGATTGTGCAAATGTTTACATTCAAAAACGTGGATTACATTTGTAGTTTCAGTCAGAAACATACTAGAAAAGCATAATAGCAGGAAATATAAAGGTTTCATAAAAATGTTAAAATGTGCATATCAAGTATGCACACACTCCCAGCACCCCTTCCCCCTCCCCCATTGTAGCATCCTGGATCCACCATAACCACTAGACCACCAGGTTATTCAAGATTTATGCTGCACTGTGGTTTGCCAAAGAGAAAGTCGGTTGGATTAAAACACAATTTCAGCATGTTAAAGTAAACAACATGAACAGAATCATAGCCTAACATGCGTATTGATCTAAATAATGTATATTATTCTGACAATTTTGTTGAAACAATTCTATACAAAGGGAAAAAAGAACTAGTTAGCACTATAGAGAGCCATATAGCTCTCTGACTTTGGATCCAATAACATCATCACTTAACACATTTGGAGGCCATTTTAAGAAGCAGGAATGGCAGTTTTTTTGAAATTGGAAGGCTGATTTTACATTTTTCAAATGTTTTGGAACCACATTTAGGTAACATAGATAAATGTAGTTTTAGCATTAATAAATTCAGCAGTCTTTCCTTTACTCCTGTTTGAGGTCAGATTTTTGAAGTCTGTTGTCAAAATGTTGTTTAGGTATCCTTTAACACACTACATGACACACCTCTAAGGTGTCAGAAAGTTAAAAGTTCTGTACTTATACAGTCTCTCACTAGACTTCAAATGTAGGCAGACACTTTTAAAACAGAAGCAGTCTAGGTGACATGGCCCCTTTGTCAGATAAATTCATCGTAGGTATTGCAGGTGCCCCGGGCTTACACAAAAGTAGTACTCACAGTTCTGAAGTTGTACAAAGGCAGCTTCACCAGACATACTGGATTGAGGGGATTGCCCCTGAACCCTGAAGATCACCCCCATCCCTCTTGGGATGGGGCAAAGAAAAATCCACTTGGCAAGGTCTCCACCACTTCAGTCACTGACTTCTATGTTCTTCTTCTAGGGTGAGAACAAACTACCCAAAACAAAGAGGTAACTCTCTGTCAGACCTAGGTGAGGGGCTGCACAGTAAGCTGCAGCCTACTCCTGGAACTCCTACTCAGGACTGATTCCACTCTAACTGAACATTCTAAAGCTATCTCCCCAGAGCTGGCAAAGAAGTGTGACTTATGTCGCTGTGAGAGTTGTAAGATTACATCATCCTCCAGCTCAGCTGAGACTGAAAACCAGAGCATGACAGTGTGAAACCCATTTAACTGGCATTCCACTGGCTGCCTTTCCCTGCCTGCCACTGGTTCTAACTGGGATTCTAGTAACCCCTGGGAACAAGGGGGTTACAGCAGTATCTAGCAAGTACCTGTACCTCCAACAGGCTTTTTCCCACCAGGTCATTTATTCCCAGGTGGAACATCAGGTCTGTTTTCTCATCCTGCTGTTTCCCCCTTGAGGGGGTATAGTGAATGACACCTGTTGCCATCATGCATGGCAGACACTCAACCCATACTGTGCTATTCTTGCCCCTCCATCTAATTCCTTTTATTATGGTCCCCAACAAGTAGGACCCTGTTCTCCATCATCTTCTGTTTGCATTTCCCTTCTCCCCTTCTCCCAACCCCTTCCATTTCATTTTCCACCCTATTCTCAATATCCCCTTTGCTCGTTTCATCTCCCAGTGTAGTGTCTTCAACCTAAGCTCCCCTAGCTCCATGCTCCCCAAAGGTGTTTACTGCTAGGATGCACACCTCTGCCCCACTGTCTGCAAGCTTTTTCCTTCCCTTTTGATTTGCCCCTAGCTGTGCCATGCTTGAATTCCCCAGAGAACTTTCCCCTTTACCTTTCTATCCCATGTCCTATTGAACCTGAGCTCCATGTCTCCTTCCTCTTTTGGGTTTGCCCTTTCTGGGGTGTGTTCACCCCTGCACCCCTATCCCTATGTTTACTACCCTCCTTGTTCTTTCCCAAAAAGGCATTTCCCCTTTTTCCCATTTTCTTTCATCTTCCTTTGTGCTTGCTTCTCCTACGTCCCCTGGATACTCCTCAACTCCACTTTCCTGATTTTCTTCCACATTTAGTACCCCTAGTGGAGCATATCTGTTTTTCTGCTCCAAACCCACTGCATGTATCCACCTGGCTGGGGCTCCACCCCTTGCTTCCTCTTCCCTTGCCCTCTGTGCGGGCTTTGGACCTTTATGCTTAACCTCCTGCAATTCCATCTGGTTTCCCTTGTGTCCCTTGTCACCTCTATCTGGGATTCCTGTAGCCCCATTAGAGCCATCCTCTTGCCCTTCTACCTTGCATCCATATTCCCTTGTTTTCCTCCACTCCCTGTGGCATCCCCCACTGCCTATTTCTGTATTGGCCCCTTGCACCCTTATAGCTCCCCTTTTAACCATTCCTTGTCCCCTACAGCTCCCATTCTAATTTCTATTGCTCCCTCAGAAGAGCCCCTCCTGTCCTCCATTATACTCCTCTCCCTTTCCCTTTAGAAACCATAGTTTTAAATGCAGGCCTTACGCAGATAATTAAAGAATTTACAAGAATGAATTTCCGTAGTAACTTACATACAGTCTTGGATTGGATTCTAACTAAAAATATTGATAAGATCATTGATTGTGGAACTTTTCCAGACCGCATTAGCGCTCATCTTCCAGTGTTCTGCATCTGGAATAGCACCAAGACTAAAGTTCCCCCAAAAATCATTTCTTTACAAACACTATAATAATTTTGTTTTGAACCTTTGAACAAGGGCCTGAGTTCACTAGATTCAACTTATTTAGATGCTGTACCTGATCCAAATGCTTCTGTTGATTTTTTTGTTACTATATTATTAACATTACAAAGTATTTTCCATTAGTTACAAGAAGGGTCAAAGGAACTGATATTAAATGGATCTCTCTTGAGCCTTTTAGGTTAATGAAAGAAAGGGACAGGTAGTGGAAAAATTATAAAAATATATATTCTACAGCAGATCTCAATAGTTATTGCACTATAAGAAATAAATGTAAAAATGTAACTCGAAAGAGCAAATCTGATTATTTAAAAAGAGTGCAGTTAGATTCCTTGGATGACCCTAAAAAATTCTGGTCATCAAATAAATTATTGATTGACCATGCCAAGACTATAACATCCGATACAATTAAATGTAATGGGTCATAGAAACATAGAAGTTGACGGCAGATAAGGACCGCAAGGCCCATCCAGTCTGCCAATTTTTTCTACCTTATCAATGTGCCATAGGTCTGTACTCTGTCAATGGCGTATCTATTCATTCTCATCTTTATTGCTCCCTTATGCCTATCCCATGCCTGTTTGAAGCCCTGCACTGTATTCATATGCACAACTTCCTGAGGTAGACCGTTCCATGCATCCACCACCCATTCTGTGAAAAAGAACTTCCTCACATTACCCCTTAATCGGCCTCCCTCTAATCTCATGCTGTGTCCTCTTGTCCTGCTATTTTTCTTATATTGAAACATGTTAGATGCTTTCACCTTGTTAATGCCCTTAAGGTGTTTGAATGTTTCGATCATATCACCTCTCTCCCTCCTTTGATCTAGGGTATACAAATTGAACTCCATTAATCTGTCCTCATATGTTTTCTGATGCAGTCCCTGCACCATTTTGGTTGCCCTTCTCTGGACTGCCTCCATTTTGTTATTGTCCTTGTGTAGGTACGGCCTCCAGTACTGCATGCAGCACTCCAGATGGGGCCTATCCAGTGTCTTGTAAAGAGAGATTATTACCATAGGTCAATTTTAACAAACCCAAAAGAAATCTGTAATTTGTTTTCATCCAAATTCACAGATTTTGTAAATTACGCTACTAGTTTTGGTAGCAATACTTTTTCAACTATTTGCATCTACACAAATTGATCAAAAATATCTCCCTTTTGGGGGCCGTGGCTTGCAGCTGAAGATGGCAGACACAGCCTAGCCTAGCTCCTGTTAGCACTCAGTATTTTTCATTTATACTAGGAGCTTACCCTGTGTGGACTGCAATAAAAGTGTGGGTAACACTGGCAGAAGTCAATGTCATCAGGCAGAAATAAAAATAAGCAGTCCAAGCTTCATTTCAATGCTACTGAGCAGCTGAAGGATCAACAATGTGGCCTGGAGGATTCAAATCGCTCCCACGACTCTGCGATGCCACAGGAAGGCCCCTCAGACTTTGAACAATCTCTGGCCATGGTTTCTTCTACTTTAGCCCTCATTCAACACAATATGAAAGCAGGGTTTGATAATATAACATCGCAAATCTCTCATCTGCAATCTGTCATTACGGAGCTTTCTGAAACATCGGCATCCCATTGCAACCAGACTGCAGAGTTACAGCACCATGTGGGACTGCTCGAGGACTCACTCATGGATACCACAAGGGAGAATCTTGCTTTGAAATGACTGGTGTAGAAACTCTCGGGGAGGGTGGATGACCAAGAAAACAGGTTGTGCTGTTCTAATTTATGTATTATAGGCCCCCCCGAGGGAACCGAAGGGAACAACTCGGAGAAGACTCTTCACTCCTGGCTCATGAAACACCTGAATTTGCCTCTGGATCTTCAACATTGAAAGTTGAATGTGTAACAGGGTTGGCCCTTAACCCACTGCTGGATCTTGCCCTAGACACTGTCTGATCAAGTATCTCCGCTATGTACCGTAGATAAGGAGGCTATATTAAAATGGACAAAAGAGAAGGGCCCTAACTCCCTTGGTAAAAGCAAGATTTACATTTATCAAGATTATAGCAGGGAACTTCAGCAGCGCCGCCAAAATCTTAATGAAATTAAGACCTGACTGCATCACATGGGCTGGGCTTTTGCCTTCCTCTACCCTGCTAAACTAAAAATTGACTGACCAGGATGTGCCTCTCATTTCTTTACCTGTCCCTGAGAAGCTATGAAGTGGGTCAAGGAAGTAGCCAGAAATAGGGAAGACCGACATGCAGCTGGTGCACAGTCCCCAGACCAGAGGGATCCCAAGGAGCACTGACTAAACAGGTACTGACTGTTTTCATAAATCTACCCCACATGCTGTGTTTTTTCTAATATGGGGCAGTGACTGTAAGCAGTGGCATCTTGGAGGCCTCTTTAAAAATGGAGCACTACTGTCTTGCAGGTCTTTGCTGCCTGCAATTCTCACCGAGAGGCCCGAGGGTGTGTGGATTGGTTCCTTTGGCTCCCCAACCTGGTCTAGGGATCAGGGTTGCAATGGGGATAATAGAATTCTTGCCCTAAAAGTGAATTGTAATAATCGACTGCATGATGCTAGCAGCTGGGCCATTTTGTGTAGGAATGCTTGCTAAGGAATCTGTTGTTTGGAGCTACTTTTTATTTGACCCTTGCTGTTGGCTATGTGGGCCTTGGCATTAGACTCTATGCTTGTGAACTACCAGCTGCTTCAAGAAGGGCTTGGGCATATGAGTCGCCTGACTGCTGTTGGTTTTGGCCCCACCTTGACCTGGTCTGGAGACCAGGGTACCATCGGGGGAAACATCCATTAGATAGCAGCTAAAGGTTTTCTCCTACTTGTAGGGAGCATGAAATCATCATTATGAAGGTCTTTTGTTGCTTCCAGGACTTCTGTGAAACAGAACTCCATTGTAATATTTGGGGGATGAGACTTGGGACCTGCAAGATGGACCACCGATTGCTGCCCTTTGGTAGCACTTAGTTATAGGCCCATTTCTGCCAGATTAATGCTTTTTTTCTCAGGGGGTACTCCTAAGTTCTGTTGTGTGTCTTCAAGGAGTGCTGTACAAAATAGTAATTAATCAAAGGTTCGCCATGAGTTTGCAGGGGACCTGGTGGTGGGCAACCTGTGGCCCATGGGAGGGGTTACTGTTACTGTTTGTGTTACTTTTACTATGAGGGTTATTTTGTAGTATGGCACCACAAAGAGATGCTGGAAGTCATAGGGGATGGCTGGGAAGGGGGGTAGATTGGTGCCATGAGGTGACACATGGGTTATGCCATCTAGAGGAGTTTGCCTATTTTGCTGTGTGGGCTCATCTCCTGATTGGATGGTTCCAGGTAGTCCACATTGGTTTCAGTTACAGGGTTTGGGAGTTTTGTCATTTAAAGTTAAAACTAGGCTCGGAGAGGTGCAGGGACGGAATGAAGGGATCTTGAAGTTGGCTTTATTTAGAATGGACTTTTTGGTATGGCTATTACATGGGGGAATGAATATAAATAAATTAAACCATGGCTAACACCATAAAAGGGGCAACCTAGAACATCAACTGGTTGAAATCACTAGTGAATGCAAAGGATTTGATACTGAAGTGAAAAGGGCAGGATGGTAGGTGGTCTTGGTTTAGGAGACTCATATGTCTAGGGAGGAGGCCCTTAAAACTGAGACATCTTTAGGTGGCACATGGATTTCCACCATCTTTTCGGCCAAAGCCAGAGGAACTGCTATTTGACTACCCCAGGGGTCTCTGGCAATGATGTTGGAGAGGAGGGTATACCAGGCCGGTAGATATGCCCTTGCTAAAGTTGGGCAGGGGTGGGTGAATTTGGGTTCTGTGTATACCTCAAATGTCAAATACCCTCAGTTTTTTCAGCAGCTCACTCTGGATCTGGTTTCTTGGCCTGGGTAGTGGGTCCTTGGGGGGATTATAACTGTGTATGGTATGTGATCTTGGACAGATCCAGTACCATGCCTACCACAGTTTCAAAAAATGCTAGGGCTCCGGGTGTCATGGATGAGGAAGAGGGGCTAGTGGATGCATGGTGGCTTCTGAATCCGTCTGGGAGAGATTATAGCTTTTATTCCCATGCACACAAATCCTATGCTCGGATAGATAGTATTCTGGTCAGCCTGGCCTTATTGCCAGCATTGCATGGGGTGAAGTACTCTCCCATTCTTCTCTCAGATCATGCCTCCCTGACAGTGGAATTGGCGCTCTTGGGGGGGTAGTTCTGGGAGTAGGCTCTGGAGATTGGATCCCCTTTTATTGAAGGATCAGGTGTATATACAACATATGGGGACCTGCATTCAGGAATTCTTGGTCTTTAATGGTAGAAGGGACACCTCCCACATCACTATGTGGGAGGCACTAATAGCCTATATACAGTACATTCCACTTGTATGCAATTTGGTTGTATGCAATATTTGTTTGTATGCACAAAATCATGATGTCCCGTTTTTTTCCCAGTGTCTTCCAGTTGTTTTAAACTGGATGTATGCAACTCTTTTTTCGGTTGCATGCACAAAAACTTAACTAACTTCAAAGAGTTACTTATCTGCAGAGAGCTTAAGTTTAAATTGATTTTTAGATCACACACTTACGGAAGCTTATTAGTGGCCATGGCAACCATGATTACCCAGTCCAGGTGTTAATTGCTATCAGCGGGGGTTTATAATGTGTGTGTGTTTTCATTCACATTTTAATCCTCTCACAATGCAGAAGGTCTCACGGAAGGTTTTGAGCCTTGAGGATAAAGTAAAGTTGGTGGCCAAGTCCGAACAACCAGGTGTGACTACAAAGGAGTTAGTGGCTCAATTTGGTGTTAACCTGTCCAGTGTCTGTCGAATATTGCAGAGCAAAGAATCACTACATGATGACTGGAGTAATGGCTGTAACAAGTCACTGAAAAGGAAAACAGAGGGAAAAGATGGGTGAGTCGAGGAAGCCCTGCTAAAATGGTTTTCTCATTCCCCTGATTGTGGTGTCCCCCTGTTCGGTCCCATACATTTACATAAAGCAAAGCTACTCACTGAGAAAATGGATATCAGAGAATTTGAGCCAACGGCTAGCTGGCTATCGAGGTGGAAGGAGAGGAATCAGCTATCGCCGCATCCACAGCGAGAAAGCAGAGTCAGATTTCACTGCAGCAGAAGACTGGCTTTCAAAAGTTCTGCCTGACATTGTTAGTGGCTATTCGTTGAGTGAAATCTACAATGCCGACGAAATGGCACTCTTTTTTAGAGCAGCCCCAGATGGCACACTAACTTTTAAAAGAAAGGCATTGAGTGGCCATAAAAAAAGCAAAAGAAAGACTGTCTGTGATGGTGGCAAGTAACGCTGATGGCTCAGATAAGCTCCCACTGCTTCTTATAGGCAAATCCAAAATGCCATGTTGTTTTAGAGGGGTTGCCATTGAAGCACTGCCTGTTACACTGTGAATAGCAACACTTGGATGACTTTTGACATCTTCTCTACCTGGTTGTGGGACATCAACAAGAGAATGGGGCGTCACAGAAAAAAAGTCTGTTTAATAGTGGACAACTGCCCAACACATAAACCAGTTGCACTTCGTGACATTAAATTGATTTTCCTCCCTCCAAACTGTACTGCAGTTGTGCAGCCCATGGACCAAGGTGTTATCCAGAATCTAAAATCCCACTACCGCAAACGGATAGCTAACAAGCTTATTGGTGCTATCGAGGAGACCCAGCAAAACCCACAACAGGCGTTTATGGACTTAGCCAAAAAAATCAACGTGTTGGACACTGTTCATTTACTGCATGCAGCTTGGTCCGATGTTATGCCACCGACTATAAAAAACTGTTTTCAAAAAGCTGGAATTGGACTTCCCAACACAGGGATAGAGGACATCGCACCAGAACCAGCTCCTGTGCTACCCCCTGCTAACATGAATACAGAAGAGTTTAATGCCTATATCCATATTGATACGCACGAGTCCACATCTGGAGCACTCACTGATGAGGACATCTGCAGCTCAATCATAAGTACACAGACAGAAGAGGATGACAAAGGGGATGTAGAAATAACACCTCCAACATCTGCACAAGTCTGGGACATGGTAAACAAAATTAGACATTATGTTGAAAGGAGGAAGCGTACAGACTTTACTTGGTTTTATACCTTTGAGTCGCATTTAGAGACAATTGTTGCGAATGCTTGTAAGCAAACCCAGATAACCTCATATTTAAAAAATAACTAAAAACACTACTGTACTTGAATATTTAGTTAATTATGTGGTGCTTTATTTATTTGTATTTATTTGAGTCTTCAAACCGCTTTTAACACATTTTAAAATTAAACACGATAATCAAACCTAAACGAAGTGGCGTGTCATGATTTTTTGTTCGTTTCGTTTGTATGAACATTCCACTTGTATGCACAAAAATAGAAGGTCCCGAGGGTGTGCATACAAGCAGAATCCACTGTACATGGCCAGACTATCTCTTTTGCTGCACATAAGGTCAGAGCATCTAATAAAGATCTAGAGGCCTTGAGATCTAAAATAGTGGCTTGTGAACAGGTGCACAAGGCTAACACTAGCCCAGCCCTGTACCAGTCCATCTTTCAGATGAGACGTTAAACCGAGGTCCCATCTGTCTGGATTGGTGGTAGTTCAGGTGGATGTTAAAGATCCCATGGCACTTATTGAAAAGAGTAGAGGAATTTTTTATTGAAACAAATAATAATACAAATAATCATACAAAATGGTATTACATCATACAAACCCGCAAGAAGGAAAGTAAACAAACTAAAGAAAACATTGCCTCCTATAAGTACCCAAGCATAACCAACCCCACCCCCCACCAAACAAATAGGGGAATATTTTATTGAACTCCAACACAGAATTCAAACAGCCTGTATAAATCAGTGTTCCTTCAACTAAAACATATACAGACCATACTCAACCCAATTTAAGTATTACTTCATACAATTATCCTCAAAAAAGGAAAAAGAACTGATTAGACCCAATTCCACCCTTTCCCCACTTACCGAGTAGGGACCATTTAAAGGTATTACTACCGTCACTGAGCTTGTACAAACTACTAAAGATTAAATGGATGTGTAACCAATACAATAAGTCTCAGTTTTGTAGGCAAAATTGTCCTTGTATATAAATACATTCAAGTTATTGGAACATGGGAGTCCGTGATCCAAGGGAATCCAATCCACAACTCCATTAATCGAGTATTTGACAAGGAGAATTGTTCAACTTTATATATACTTTTCATTTGATGAAGTATTTTATGTAAAAGTTCAGATAACGAGCCTTCTTGTTGCTGTAGAGTAAAGGCACATCTAGCCAACCATTTTTGCCACTTGATTACTGTGACCAATACTTGTAGTGTATTATAATGCCATTTACTAATCCAAGAGGTATCAAATATTCCAAACATCAAGTTTTCCCAGGATAAGGTTAAAAAAAATATCCTCCCTCCAATCCTGTGCTGTAAGGGCCCAAAAACAAGATATGAATGAGCAAGAGAACAAGAGATGTTCTATAGTTTCCTCTTGTTGAAAACAATCAGGCCGAGCGCAACGTCTGTCTTGTTTTGCCTTGTGTTTATGATTTGATTTAGCATTTATTTTGCCATGACAGGCCAACCAATGAAAATACCACACCTGGGTAGGTATACGTTTATTTATCAAGAAACTCTGCAAATTAGATCTGAACTGTAGTGGGCAGTGTACAAATACAGTCTCTACCTGGCAAATTGTTTCCAATAAATGAAAATACAACTGTTTTCTGGATAAATTAAGTACATGAATTGTTAATAAATTCCATTGTTTAATACAGAGAAAGGTACTTCTTACATACTCTGGAACCATTGCTGATTTCTTAAAACATTTTAGGGATTGTGCTTCCCTTAACTGAAGCCAGATCCTACAATTTGTCCATAACACAATTTCCCACCCGCGTACCTCTTCCAACAATAAAGGTCGAACATTTTCAAAAATAAAAAAAACTATTAAAGAACAAAATCGGGTTAGGCATGTTAAGGCCTCCCTAGTTAATGGGAAGATATAAAATATATCGCTTAATGGCATTAAGCCGGCTTCCCCAACAGGCCTGGAAAAACATCCCTAAAAGCCCAATTTCTAGGGACTTTGAGGGGGAGAACATAGCTCAAATATAAAAAAAACTGGAATTAAGCATGATTTAATGAGAAAAACCCATTTCTTTTTTCCAAATTTCCATTTATTCCATAAAGCTACTTTTCGTTGGCCGAACAGAAATTTCTTTTCCCAATTAAAATTATCCAATTCTATATTTCCCCAATAGATACCTAGAATTTTCAAAGGATCTAGAGCTTTTGGAATACCAGCAATGGATTCATAGGCATTTAAATTGTAAGGCAAACATTGGCCAGAACATTTATTAAGATTTAAAGCAGCTCCTGCAAATGTCCCAAATTCCGTGCAGATAGCTAAACTTGTGAGTACTGAAGATACATCCTTTACCATAAGTGTCATATCATCTGCATAAGCCATACTTTTATATGGCAAAGTCTGTTCTTGGGATCCTAAACTCTGGTCTTCCAAAGAATCATTAATTTTCCTCAAAAGTGGATCTAAAAAGAAAGCGTATAGAATAGGACTGAGTGGGTATCCCTGTCGCACACCTCTTTTCAGGGCAATAAGAGGGCCCTTCCATCGTTGAATAACTGGACAAAATGTTGCTGTGCGATACATTCATTTTAGCCAGCGTATCATAACATCTGGAATATTATAATGTGTTAGAATTATCCATAAAGCATCATGATTTACTCTATCAAAAGCTTTGGATTGATCCAGGAAAAGCAGGTAACCATCTAGAGTCCTCCTCTTTCCCTGCTCAACCAGTTCCCGTAGGAAAAAAAGTTGAGACTGAATTTTCCTTCCTGGAGTAGCATATACTTGTGCTGAAGAAATCAATTTATCCACCAATAGGGATAGTCTATTTGCTAGAATTTTCATAAGCAATTTAAAATCTGAATTCAAAAGTGTAATAGGGCGCCAGTTGTCCAGATTGAGTTTATCATTGTTTTTATAGATGAAAGTTAAACTTCCAGAATTCATGGATAGAGGAACAAGTTCAGAAGTCAGTATTTCATTAAACACTAAAGCCAATTCCTCCAAACAGAGGTTACCTACAAATTTCAAAAGTTCTATTGTAATACCATCAGGGCCAGGTGTTTTTTTCCCTGCCATCGTAGATAATGTTGTTTTCAGTTCTTTAACCGAAATTTTGGATATTAAAAGGTTCTTTTCTGCCTCTTCCAATACAGAAATATAGGAATCCTTCAAAAAGGATTGTAATCCTGACGTAGAGGCCAACAGAGGGTTAAACATACCAGAAGTATAATCAGACACAATTCTAACGATTTCCCTAGTATCTTGATATACCACACCATCTATACCTCAGAGAGCAGAAATAGATTTTTTTTTAATTGGGATTGCCAATATTCATATGGACAAGTAGTGGCTAAGTGACCCTGAGTACCAAATTGTTGTTGAAATAGCAAGGATTTTGCTCTATTAGCGTGAAACCGAACCATGTATTCCATAATCTGGGAGATCTGAGTCGTGAAATTTTGACCTGTTTCAAAAGAAATTGAATATAAATGTTGCCATACTCTTCTATTCTGCAAGTAAACAAAATATTCCATCCGGGAGACCACTTTACTAAGTCGTTTACATAACTTCGTAAATTCGTGCTTAGTATCTTCCCATCATAGTACTGGACTATCAAAAAATACCACAACTGTTTTACGTGCTAAAACAAAATTATGTAATAGTGCAAAAAATCAAGGATGTGAAAGTAACGAAGAATTAAATTTCCAAAATCAAAACCCCCTTCGTTGTCTAGTAACTGGTCCAATGGTTACTGAAATAATATGGTGATCACTGAATTTGAGAGCTAACACTTCCACCTGCCATAAAGATACAGTACGGGAGGTAAAAATATAATCAATACAGGAAAATAGTGCCCCTTTGTGAAATGTAGGAAAAATCTTTTTTTTCCAAATGATAGACCGCATCTACCAGATGTGCTGTACGGATTATAGTAGATAACAGATTGGAATCACAGTATTGTTTGCCGTGTTTTGCGGTCAAGGGACAATTAAAGTCTCCAGCAAAAATAATATTATATGAGGTGTGCAAATATGGGCCAAGTAGCTTAAGAAGTTTACAATGTTGTGCTTTTTGTTGGGGAGCATATAGATCAATTAATCTATAAGATATACCCTGAATAAGAACATCTAAAATCAAAACTCTTCCTGACAGTAGGTCAAAAAGTTTAAGAATTTTTGTATCTGGATATTTGAAAAGAATACCTAGGCCTGCAGATGGCTCTGTACTTAGTGACCAAAACGAAGGACCCAAGTACCAGTCCCTAGAGGCCATTTGTATTTCTTTCAGAGTATGAAGCTGTGTATCTTGTAAAAAGAAAAATCCAAGGTGGAATTTTACCAATATCGAAAAGATCATATGTCGTCTGTTTATCCATTTGATACTATATACATTAATTGTATGAAAAGAGAAAGGTTCAGTCATTTATGGTTGTTTAAACAGACTTTTTTGACACTGCTTATCCAAGTTTTTTAATTTAACTCTAGCTTTCCATTTTTGCTGTCCTTGGGTATAAACCACCCCTTCTGTATCAGTAGTACACTCCGGAACCAAGGAATCTACAGAAGAGGCATCTGAATCCATGTCTGAATGTTCAGACTGTAAAACTTCAAATTTATTTGAGGCTGGGACAGCAGCTGCTTGATGAGGCATTAGTTTATCAACAGCCTCTCTGGTACATTGCCTGGTGACTCTGTTTCCAGGTCTTTGCTTAGGTGTAGGAAGAGGGGGCATATCTAAATGCTTTGATTGAATCTGTAAGGGGGGTCCGAGGTAAAGGCTCCTGGACAGCAGCTGGAAACCAAGTCTTCCATTGGTCCTGGAGCTGGCTGTAGTTGTGGGATAGCGGAAGGGTAAGCAGTACCACAGGTCTCTGTTCCATAGGTGGCGCTGGAGAGAGTGTTATGCTCTGAGCAGGAGCAGGAGAAGAGAACCCCTGATTACTAGCTTTCTTTTGTGCTAACGCAATTAATAAATGCTGTTCTGCTCCAACAGCTTGCTCAGGTGAGTTGTGTGCAGCAGTGGTACAATTTTGAGAAGTGTGCCCTAGTTCCCCACATAAGTTACATTTACTTTCATTTAAGCACAATGAGCTGAAATGACCTAGCTCCCCACAAATTATACATCTTGCCAAATCACATGCATTGCTGAGATGTTCCAGAGAACCACATTTGTAACACATTTTTGGCTGTCCTGCATAAAAAAGAATTCCCCTATCACGACCTAAAAAGAAGGAATTTGATAAATGTGTGGGACCTTCATTTGTAGTATGCAACAGAACTTTCACTTTCCAACCCCCTGTCCAAATATTTTCCGAATCAAGAATAGCTATAGGATCTTCTAGCAAGGTACAATGATGTTTCAGCCAAACAATCAGGTCTTGTACACTCACACCTTCATTTCTAAAAAGTACTGTAACAACCCTGTGTGCTGGTTTAGACAAAGGAGTAACAATAAAGGGCGACCATAAAGAAGAATTCTTTAGTTGATTATATTTTACCCCAAAACGCTCTAACCCTCGAGCTGTTTTAAAGCTCACATCGAAGGTAGTTTCTCCCGAGATATGAATCAGAGCATATAACCTCGTAGCCATGAATTTCATTGATTCTTTCAACAGAGTCCTAGCGACAAAAATCCTATCCGGTGGGGTATCCCTGCCACCTGAATAGATAAGACGTACAGCATTATGTGTCGTCGCTGAATATATGGGGGTTTTAAAAAGAGAAGCAAAACATTTTGGTACAGTTTTATTAATTAAGTTGAGGGGCCGCTGAGGCAAAGAGGAATGATCTGGGAGAGCAGCCTCAGGGTCTTTGGGGCAATTCGACTCCGTATTTAAAAATGCTAACTCTGGATATTGTGTGAGAACAAGTTCCTTCAGGATGTCTAAAGCTTCGGTCTGCACTGGAGCTGCAGACATTTCTTTTATTTGAGTACTTTTAGTAGGTATAATAATTGGAGAGAAGTCAGAGAGCCTCTTGCCTGAAGATGAATCAAAAACCCAGCCCGCTGCTGTCAGTGCTGTGGTAACCGACCAAGAAAGTTCATTTATGTCAGGAATCACTAACTTCTCTGTGCGTCTTAGGTCGAGCCCCGCTGAGCTCATTTTAGCCATTCCTGATGCACTAACAGTAGGAGGTAACCCAGAAGTAGATGTTCTAAGTTGATTCGCCTCCTCAGCGGCTTTTACCTGCGCCGCCCAAGTCTGAGGCTTTTCGCTAACAACCGGCACCTCTGAATTAATCAGCTGGTTGTTACCGACAGATGCAACACTACTGTCAGAGTGCAGTTTTCTCAGCGAGGTTTCACGTTCCGCTCGCTTGTGGAAAAAACGCCGTTCTTCTTCAGCAAACTGCATTCACAGTTCTTTCTCTTTCGGTAACATAGAATCTACTTTTAAAATATTCTGTTGTTCCACAGAACAGGCCCCTGACTCTGAGTTTGAATCAGTCAACAAGTCAGGTATGGATTCTGAAATGTTTAAATTAAGCGAGTCACTCACAGTTGCTAAAGCCACAGCATCTTGATTAAACATATCCAAATTAGAAGAAGAACACAAAGTCAGAGTAACCTCCATTGAGTCAGCTATTTTCATCGATGAAGCATTCACCACAGCTGGATCTCCTGTCGGCTGGCTGTCATCTGTCATCTTGGCTAGCAGCCCAAACAGCCAGACGGTCCCCCTACCAAAGAGTATGGGAATTTCCCCTGTGTCCTGGCCAAATTTCCCTCATTCACTTAAAATACCACCAACAGCTTAATCTGGTTCAAGGTCGGTTGGCATTCATCTGTATCCCCCTCCCCCGAGTCGTGCCTGAAAATAGGCAGGATTTTTCTAGTGCACTTACCCGGTCAACAAAAACTAAATAAATAAATAGTACAGAAATTAATCTGGCAATATAACTCCATTAGAAGTGCATGGATGGAAAGGGTGATTCTGCTATACCAGACTGGCCCATACTTCGAAGATGACTGAGCCGGAAAGTTTCTGGCATGGCAACTACGAAGGAGGGGGGGGGAATAGGCAGTACACCAGATACATACCCCAGCGGGTGTGCAGGTGGTGGACCTAGAGGAGATTAGTGTAGCATCTTGGGACTTTTATAAAGGGCTATACACCTGAGAGGTTTCTCCTCCCTTGGTGAAAACACATGCATTTCTTGACAGGGCCTTCTTGAGCTCTCTCAGTGATGAGCAGGAAGATGCTCTTTAAACTCCGTTGATTGGAGAGGAGATCAGCAGGACCATTAAGGCACTGAGGGAAGGAACAGCACCGGGGCCTGATGGTATCCCCATAGGCTTCTTAAAGGGTTATCATGATATGCTACCTCAGCCTTTGAGAGATGTGTTGCTGGAGAGTTTAACAGGTGGTGAACTGCTCCCCTCCACCCAGTCTGCCGTTATTACTAGACATAGACTTTGATGGCAGATAAGGACCACTTGGCCCACCCAGTCTGCCCATTTCCCTACCTATTGGATAAGCTGCAGATTCTAGTTAACCAACAGCCTACTTCCTGCAACCCCCCACTATAATTGCCTTATGTCTGTCCCATGCATGTTTGAATTCCCCCACTGTTTTAGACTCCACAACCTCTCCAGGAAGGTGGTTCCATGCGTCCACCACTCTCTTCATGAAAAAGAATTTCCTCACATTACCCCTGAGCCATCCCCCCTCTAACTTTAAATTGTGCCTCCTTGTTCTTACACATCTCTTTTTCTGAACAATGCTACCCTCCTGGACTTTGTTGATTCCCTTGAGGTACTTAAAAGTTTCTATCATGTCCCCCCGTCCTTCCTTTCATCAAGGGCATACATATTAAGCTCTCTCAGTCTCTCTTCATATGGTTTCTGATGTAGACCCTGCACCATTTTAGTTGCCCTCCTCTGGACTGCTTCTATCCTGTCTATGTCCTTGCGTAGATGAGGTCTCCAAAACTGCACGCAGTGCTCAGATGGGGTCTCACCAACTGTCTGTATAGAGGGATAACCACTTCCCTTTTTCTACTTGTGATGCCCCTCCCTATGCATCCCAGTATCCCCTGACTCTCCTTACTGACTTTCACATTGCTTACCCACCTTTAGGTCATCTGATATGACTACACCCAGATCCCTTTCCATTATTGTTGTCGTTAGTACCTCCCCTGCTATTGTGTACTCTTCTCCTGGATTTTATTTCCCAGGTGCATTACTTTGCACTTCTTTGCATTGAATCTAAGTTGCCATATGTCTGACCATTCCTCCCACCTTGCCAAGTCCCTTCTCATCCTTTCTACCCCCCCTTGTGTATCAACTCTGTTACATATCTTTGTGTCATCTGCAAAGAGGCATACCTTTCCTTCCAGACCCTCCGCAATGTCACCTATAAAGACGTTAAAGAGGACTGGACCCAGTACTGAGCCCTGAGGTACTCCACTAGTAACCCCCCTTTCTTCAGAATTTGTTCCATTCACTATTACCTTCTGTGTCCTGTTGTGCAGCCAGTTTGCTACCCAGACTACCACCCTGGGACCCACTCCCAGGCTGGCTAACTTGATTATTAATCTTTTGCGTGGGACTGTGTCAAATGCCTTGCTAAAGTCTAGGTAGACCATAACTACAACCCTTCCCTGGTCTATTACTTTAGTCACCCAGTCAAAGAAATCAATTAGATTCATCTGACATGACCTTCCTGCTGTGAATCCATGCTGCTTTGGGTCCTGTGCCCCGCTGGCCTCTAGGTACTCAACAATTCTTTCTTTCAGAAGTGTTTCCATCATTTTCCCCACCACTGAGGTCAAACTAACAGGTCTGTAGTTTCCTGCTTCTGCCTTGCTCCCACTTTTGTGAAGGGGAATCACATCTGCCCTCATCCAGTCCTCAGGTACCACCCCATCTTCCCATGATTTGTTAAAAAGTGTGGTTAGTGGTGTCACTAGATCCTCCCTTAGCTCTTTTAGGATTCTAGGGTGAATCCCGTCAGGCCCCATTGCTTTGTCCACCTTGAGTTTTAGGAGTTCTTTCAGGAATCTTTCTTCTGTAAATGGACTGGTGTCAACCCCACTATCCAGAGTGCTTCTACTGTTTGGTTTGGGTAACTGCTCCTCCTCTTCTTCTTTTATGAATACTGAGCAAAAGTATTCATTCAGTATATCTGCCTTTTCACTGACTCCTTCTGCCCACCTCCCATCTCCTTTATTAATCTTCACTATCCCTCCCTTAACCTTTCTATGCTCCCTAATGTACCTATAAAAGGTTTTATCCCCCTTCTTAACTGAGTTGGCTATCTTTTCCTCGGTTTGGGCCTTTGCTTTTCTGACTGCCTTCCCCACTTCTTTCTGCTTTAATTGATACAGTTCCCTGTCATGCTCCATCTGTGATTCCTTATACTTTTTGAATGCAGCCTTTTTCTCCTTAACCTTCCCTGACACCTCTTTTGAGAGCCATAGCGTTTTTTTTCTGCTTCGTTTTCTTTATTTGTTTCCATGATGGCAGTTTTGATTTTTCTCCATTGTTCTTCCACCCCTCCTTTCTGGCCATTTGCTAATGCATTCCTCAGGTATTCACCCATTATGCCAAAGTCAGCCTTCTAAGTCCAGCATCCTTGTCTTTGTATGGCTTGTCTCCATGGTTGTGTTTATTGTAAGCACACTGTGCAGTGGTCGCTTGTTCCCAGATGTCTACTGACTTCTAAGTTGTGATCTCTCTCCATTTGAGAGTACCAGGTCTAATATTGCTCCTTCCAGAGTGGGTTCCACCACTAGCTGTCTAAGGCATGCCCCCTGTAGGGCATCGAGAATGACCCTGCTCTTGGATGTGGTGACAGTCCATGTCGCCCAGTTAACATCTGGCATATTCAGGTCCCCCATCAACAGTATCTCCCCTTTTTCAGCCATTTTGAGAATGCCCTCTATCATTTTCTTGTCCATTTCTTCCCCTTGAGATGGGTGTCTGTATACAACCCCTGTGTGGATTGTGATGCCATTCCCTGTCTCCAAAATGACCCAGAGTTCCTCTTGTCCTCCCCCTTTACTTTTTAGTTCTGTAGCTTTGATCTCTTCCCTTATGTAGAGAGCTACTCCACTGAAGCCAGGTAAGGATTCAGCTTGGTGCGCCTCATACAGGCCTATCTCTCTTTTGACTGCGGACTACAAGGTGCTGGCTAAAGTTTTGGCCTCCAGGCTGGATCTTTTACTCCCTGCCCTTTTTCACCTTGATCAGACTGGTTTTGTGAAGGGCAGGCAGGGAAAACACAATATTCAGAGAACCCTGAATGTTATTCATCAATGGGGAGGGCTACTAACAAACATGGGGCTGCAATTCTTGCACTGGATGTGGAGAAGGCCTTAGACTTGGTGGAGTGGGGGTAACTTTTCGCCACTTTGGAGAGGTTGGGGTTTGGCCCTCAGTTTATCTCTTGGGTCAGAACTCTGTACATGGGCCCCACTGCCGAGGTGACAGTTAATGGATGCCTATCGCCTAAGTTTATCTTAAGTAGAGGCATGAGGCAGGGCTGTCCACTTTCTCCCTTGTTGTATACTATGTCACTTGAACTACTGGCAGCAGTCATCAGAGCTCGGACAGATATCTGGGGATTTGTGAGTGGGGGCCCATGAGCATAGACTAGCGATGTATTCTGGTGATCTCCTTTTGTACTTATAGAACCCTGCACAGGATCTCCCAAGGGTTCACAAAGTTCTAGAGGAGTACGGAGAGCTGTCTGGTCACAAAGTCAATTGGTCCAAGAGCGAAGTCCTGTCAACTGGGGCTGTAAATCTGCAGTCCCTAATACACAATTTAAATGGTTTACAGTTGGTGACTAAATTGAAATACCTGGGGATCTTTATTTCAGGTAAAGTGGGAGCCCTTTATGCTTTCAATTTTAAACCCCTGGTCAGGAAGATTGCTGAGAACTGTAGTAGGTGGACTACCCTGCCTTTATAATTATTAGGGAGAGTGGCTGTTGTAAAAATGATGGTCTTGCCTAGACTTTTATATTTGTATCAATCTCTACCTGTAGGGGCCCCAAAGAACCACTTTAAGCAGTTAGATGCTATTACGCGCAAATTTCTCTTGCGTGGTAAGTCAGCGAGGGTTGGTAGGATCATGCTCCAGGCACCACAGAAGTAGGGAGATCTGTGCCTTCTGAACTTTCAGTGGTACTATTTGGTGGCCCAACTTGCTGCTCTCCCTCCAGGGTTGGACTATGATGGGTCCGGGTGAATGGTGATGGAGGAGGTGTGTCGGGGAAGTGTTTAAAAGGGGGATTATGAGCTGAGGGGTTGTGGACTGGATTTGAGCCTGAACATCCTAATCCTTTCTTATCTACCACTATTAGGGGGTGGCATCGTCTGCATGCTATCATTGGTAGATAGCCGGCCCTCACCAGACAGACCCTTTTACTTAAAGCAATCAAACTTAAAGGCCACCTGTGATAGCTATGGTACATAGACTGAGGGATTGGCAGTGCAAAGGCCTTCGATGGGTGGGCCAGCTGTATGAAGAGGATCGCTTGGTGAGCTTTGACTATTTGTATAAAGAGTGGAATGTTCCTAGGGGTGATTTTTTCATTTGCTTTAGATTTAGGAATGTCTTGGGCCAAACACTAGGTCCGGGTAATGGTTGGACCCCACTCTCACCACTTGAGGAAGGTCTTTTCCATCCTCTACCTAGTGCCAGGCTGATGTCCACCTTTTATAATTCACTTGGGGGGGTGAAAGGGAGGCCTTGCAAAGAATAATACTTCAGTGGGGCATTGATCTGAGGTGTGCGGTTGATGCACACTTGTGGAAACAGGCCTATAAGTATGTGATAGTATGCTCTAGGAGTAATAAGCTATGTCAAGTGCAGTTTAATTTTCTTCATCAGGCATATTTCACCCCTGCGAGGTTGCATCAACTGGACCCTTCTAAATCCAGTGAATGCCCCAAATATCAAGCTGCCACTGGGGATTTCATTCATTTGGCTCTTTTATGCCCTAAGGTAGCCTCCTTTTGGCTTGCAATGCATGCCATCATGGCACAGCTTCTGGGCTTTTCCTCTCCGGCTAGCCCAGAGGAACTTCTTTTAGGGGCTGATCGGGGTCACCCGGGGGGTGGGGCTGGTGACCTTTGGGCATTAGCATTGATTATGTCCAAGAAGACTATTGAGCAGGCTTGGATGTCTCCCACACCTCCAACCATTCAGCAGTGGGCTAGCAACTTGAAGGCCTGCATGGCAATTGTAAGAGCTCAGTATTTCGCTCAGGAAAATCAGAGACTATTTCAAGTATTGTGGGGCCCTCTTATAACTGCCATAGAGGCTGGTTACTTTCCATATTAGTGGGCTGTCACATCTGTCTCATGGGCCTTTGGTATAATTCCCATTGTTACTGGGATCACCTGCCTTTAGGTTATCTCCTACCCCCTAACTCTTCCCATGTTAACTGTTTGTGCTCCTGTTCCAGACCATGGATTTTCTTTTTCTTTTCCAACCCATTGTCCTGTAATATTAGCTCTGATTTATTTAAGTTGCCTGTCTTGTCTATTCTTGCATGGAATATTCCAGATTGTGATATGAAATTTGTAGTTGTTGTATGTTGCACTGTCCCTTCTCTGTGTCTCAATAAAATTATGTTGACCAAAAAAAATACCCCTTTTTACTTTTAGATAGTAAGTCCACAACAGATATTTAAATTACTAAAACAGATACCAGTCAATAATAGTGCAGGGTTAGATGGGCTTGAGCCCAGGTTTTTGAAAATTGTTGCACCTTTTATTTATAGGCCTTTGACCAAAAATTGAATAAGTGTAAACCCCTTCAAATATTTGACCTGGATGGAATTATGTTGCAGCAGGTCACCGAGTCAAAATATTTAGAAGTCCTACTTGACCCTAGTTTGTCCTATACAGCCCATTTAAAGAAAACTGTAAAACAATGAAATCCGAAACTTGGTGTCCTTTACAAAATAAAGGGCTGCTTAACAAGAGAATCTAGGGAAACAATAGCAAAGAGTGTACTTTTGCCAATGTTGTACTATAATTCATTTTTATTTACTATGATAACTGGTAATGATCTTGATTTAGTAAATAAACTTTTAATGCAGTTTGTCATTTTAACACAGCAAAACCATATAATACCCATCATTGTTTGTTATATGAAGAATTGGGTTGTTTGCTGGATAAATTAATTAAACTTGAACACCAGTCTCCTTTGTTTAAGTTAATTGGATTGAAGAAAGGGGCTAGGACATTGAGGTCTTCTTCAAATGTTCAATTCAAATGTGCCCCTAACCAAGCGAATCCCTCTTGACCGCATCAGCAGCTGTGGTCTGAAGCTTCGGCTGCCCGCCTGACTCCACTGCAGAAAGGTTCTGCAATCAATTTAGAATTTTGGCACCAA
This sequence comes from Neoceratodus forsteri, assembly GCA_016271365.2. Lineage (NCBI taxonomy): Eukaryota > Metazoa > Chordata > Ceratodontiformes > Ceratodontidae > Neoceratodus > Neoceratodus forsteri. Next base: position 805,784,272 of record CM057458.1, read on the forward strand.
TTCACACTTGGACAAAGCAGAATAAGTAACAGCTGCCAGCAATCTCTGCTGAAATGAACTTGCTTCTCAGATTGTTTTTTTTTGGTAGCAATAAATGTTAAAATGTGTGGTTTATTTTAAAGCCTGTTTTGTTTAATGACTGATTTAATTTTGTAGCCTGTTTCTGAGTTAAACAAAGTAAAGCCAAGATCCCGAGTAAATTTTCCTGGATTCCTGCCCTTGCGCTACAGGATGTCCAGTTTTCAGACCCCATAGCCAGCAGAGAAGCCCCTGAACAACCCCCCCCCCAGGATTTACCTGTAATCCACCCTGTCCCACTAATTTCTTTTTTTTTCTTCCTGCACAAGTCTCTTGCCCTCCCTGCCTGCTACATATTAATATCTCCCTCTCTTTCCCCAGCTTTAGAAACTCCATGCTCCTGACCAGGCAATTCCCTTTCACTGCATCAGCTGCTGTGGTCTGAAGCTCTGGCTACCTGCCCGACTCCACTATAGAAAGGTGCTGCAATCAATTTTGAATTTTGGCACCCAAATCACACTTGGACAAACCAGACGAAGTAATGACTGCCAGCAATCTCTGCTGACATGAACCTGCTTCCCAGACTTGTTTTTTTGTCCCACCCACCCTCACCTCCCCTGCCCTCTATTAAATCCTCTAGCTTGACCCACCCCCTATCCAAATATGTCCCTCAGTCCTCTTTTAAAGGGGCAAACCCTTTAAACAAAAACTGTTCAGCACCCGTCATAAAAGGGCAAGACCCCACTGAATTATTTTTGCTCCTACACACAAGAGTTCTGCTCAACACTCCACTGCTGTCTCAGCATGGGATTAACTTCAGTTGCCCCCTTTCTCCTCCTTCTCCACCTCCTCACACCCCTCCTCCCCTTCTTCTCACCTGAAAGTGACCCAGGCACAACACAGGACTGCCTGTCTATGCCCTTCTCTCTTACTTATAATCATGCCATGACCCAGATTTCCCACTACCCTCTATCAGCCTCTCACTACTTCTTCCCTCCAAATATCGGCCCTAGCATACTACCACCCCAAATGCTTACCTTTGTCTCACATATTCTGGCTGTCAGACCCAAAGCCATTCTCTACACATGGAAGATCAAGCTCCCAGGTACCCACTCCTTCCTTCTCCTCACCCTCCTCCTTGTGGGAGACATTGAACCTAACCCCAGCCCCCATACCAGTCCCTGGATGGTGAACTCCCACAAGGGCCTGTCCATAGCCCATATTAAAATCTGAAGTCTCCAGCATAAGCTGGATCTTCTAATGCGCTGGGTATCTGAACATTCTCCAAACATGCTTTGCCTATCCAAAACCTGGCTAGCCATCAAGGTCCCCGACTCCTCACCCATTCTACCCAACTATTCCCTCATCAGACAGCACCAAGGTAAGAGAGGAGATGGGGTTGCCATCTATGTAAAAGAACCCCTGTCACACTGGGTCACCTTCCAAGAAAAGCAGCCAAGCTCCCACGAATTCCTGCTAACACAAATCTCCCTCCCTTCCTCTGCACCTCTGTTTATAGGAGTGCTCTATGCCTCTCCATGCCTGGCTTGGGACTATCTTATCTCTACCCTAGCCTCCATACCTGACCTAGCTGCCAAAGGTGAACTCCTTCTCCTAGGGGATTTCAGCTTAGACTGGCTGGCTCAATCCACCAAGGCGCATCCATCCAAAATTGAGTCCCTTAACCTATCCAAGCTCATCCTAGAGCTGATCCACTATTACCCACACTGAAACAATCACACCCTAACTGACTGGATCCTTTCCTCTCATCTGCACAGAATTTCCTCCTCTGGAGTCCTTGCAAACACCTTAAGTGACCACTGCATTACCTACTGCATCCACAAAGCACACATGCCCAAATCTGCCCCAAAATACATAAACACATGCTCACTGAATATGCTAAACACCCAATCTTTGCTTGCCAGTCTATACCAAGCTGATTGGCTTCAGGTTTACTCTGCCCTCGACGTCAACTCTGTACTCTCTAACTTCCTGCAAACCTTCACTAATATCTATGACATCCATGCCCCCTTGAAAAAGTCCAGAATTAAAAAATGTCACCAACCCTAGATCTCTGCACAAATACTAGCCTTATGCAAATCGAGGGACAAAGCATGGACTTTTTTCAAGTCCCACCTAAGCCCCCAAAACAGACAGGTCTACAATGCCCTCTGTAACACATGCACCAAAGCCATAAGACAATCCAAGATGAACTACTTCCGATCACATCTATCACATGCCAAACCATCAAATATTTGGCCTGTTGTAAGCTCCCTACTCGAACTGCCCACCCAGACCAGCAACCTTGCCTTCCGCCAACTCGACCAACCAGTCCCTGACCCTGTCTCCACTACAGAAATCCTCAACAAATATTTCACCTCATGTGCCCTACCGCAAGGCCCACCACCCCACCCATCAACACCACCCCTCCTGTGTAACCCCACCTTCACCTTTCACTGCAGTCACTGAACAAGAGGTCTTCCCACCTTCACTCACTCAACCTCACAAAATTGAGCCTTGATGGGATCCACCCAAAATGTCTGTGGATCTCAGCTCCCACAATTGCCAAACTAATCATCCATCTCCTGAATCTCTCTTTCTCCTCAGGACAGGTACCTCTGGCCTGGAAAGAGGCCTGTGTAATCCCCCTCCACAAAGGAGGTGATGAACCCTCCACTGGAAACTATTGGCCCATCTCAGTTCTCCCTGCATTTACCAAACTCCTGGAGTCCCTAGTCCATTACAGACTTTCTGAATACCTAACCACAAACAACCTCCTTTCCCCCATCAGTCTGGCTTCAGAAAGAACTATTCCACAATCCCATCTCTTCTACATGTCACAAACCATATTCACTCTGCATCTGACCATGGCCAACTAACTGCTGCTATATTCATCAACCTGGCCAAGGCTATATTTCCATCCCTTCCTCTTGCTAAACCTCAAGGCAACAGGGCTCGCGGCCCCCTTGTGGTAACCTGGTTTCAGTCCTACCTATCAAACTGACTGCAGTCAGTGAGAATGGCAAACATCACATCTCCCCCCTTCCAGATCCTAGCAGGAGTACCCCAAGGCTCCGTCCTAGGCCCCATTCTTTTCTTCATATTCATCAATGACCTTCCCCCCATCTGCTTGAGATCTAAAAGACGCATGTACGCAGACGACACCATCCTCTTCACCTCTGGTCCAATACTCCATGAAGTCCAAGCCACTCTCCAAGATGACTTCAACCACATTCAGAAATGGTTCATTCAAAACATACTTAAACTAAACACCTCAAAGACAGTTTCCATGGTTTTTGGTACTGCACAGAAACTAGCCAGAACCCCGTCACCTCCTCTCATCACCTCCCTAGATGGGTCCCCTCTGGAACAAGTCACTAAATACAAATTCCTGTGTGTTTGTCTGGATCCCAAACTATCCTTTTCAGCTCACATTGATGCCACTGTATCAAAACTTCACCCCAACCTTGGCATGCTCTATCATAACCGTGATGCTTTGCCCCTTCCTGCCAGGCGGGAAATCTTGCTGAAAATGATACTTCCCATTTTTGACTATGCCAGATGTAGTCTACAGCTTGGACCCTGCCACCTCTCTGTCCAGGCAAGGCACCATATTAAACTCTTTCTATCATTTTGCCACCAACTTCCCTCTACACACCCACCATTGCGATCTATAATCCAGCCTAGGCCTAACACCTTTGTCCCATGGGTGACATATCCACTCCCTCATCTTATTATCAAAATACTGGTTTAACTCTCTCTCCTGCTATCTTCCAGACTGCCTATCCATGACTTCCCACTCACCATATGACTTGAGGCACAGAAATGAGAGATCCTTCACCCTTCCCCATCTACTTATTACATCCGGCAAAGCTGCATTTTCATACCGGCTCCCCTGCCTGTGGAACAAGCTTCCCCCCACTATCAGAAAATTCCAATCCCTCCACACATGCAGACAACAATTACTCCTCATCTCTCCCCTGCCTGCCAATGTAACTGACTTGCCTCCTCTGCACTTACCTTTGCCTGTCCTGCTACCTACCCCAAGCACTCTCTATCAGCTCCATTCAAACCCATCTAGCAAGCTAACCCAGTGGTTTTTGCACCAAAATGCCCTGCAAATGTTTTGTTACATCTCCACTAAATACTGCCACTGCTTACTATGCACATGTTTTTTTTTACTGCATTATTTCATTCCTGTTTATTAAGTGTATTGCACCTTGATGTTGTTCTTCTGATGTACGTACATTGTAACTGTTCTCACATTACAGTACTGTTTGTTTGTGCTCCACCTCTCCTTTTCCACTGGATTGTACCTGGAATGGAGCTCCGGCTCAGTGTGCCTTTCCCAGTTACCAAATGTTTAAATAATAAATAAATAAATAAATAAATAAATAAATAAATAAATAAATAAATACAATTAAGCTTACTCAATATCACAAGATGTATGGGTAAAAGATCTTTTTAATTTCAGGCATCAAAACTTTGGAATAATATGCTACAAATTTGCCTAGATTCCAAAGGTCATGCACATCTTAAAAAGGAGTTAAAAAACATTTGTTTCACCAATCTATTTGCAAATGTTATTAATATTTTGAAAATGTGTTATCATGTGCTGTTTTATATCTTGTTATGTCCAGTCATATGTACTTTCGTTGTACTTTCTGTAACTTGTTAACATCCTGGCTGCTTGTTAAGAGGCTCCGGGTCATTCCTGAAAACAGGCCTTGGCCCAGTGTGCTAATCCAGTGAACAAAGTGAAAATAAATAATTAAATAAATGACAAAAATAGAAGTCATATACAGCAATGCAGTATATCAAATGAGCATAATCACTGTAAGGCAAATCAATACAACAGGTACATGTAGCAGATGCCAGTCCCATGCATAGCTGCTCGGGGGTACCCTGGGCATTACCTTCCCCGGGGCTGGCTCAGCCATGGGGGCACAAACTTGTGGTGTTGGAAGTCCTGTGGTGGAGTGTGCTCAGGGGTTGGGTGTTGACCGGGGTGAAGCAACCTCCGGGGACCCCAAAATAATAAATTGAAAAAGAAAATGAGCTTTGATAGGCAGGGGGAAATTACTCATACATGTATTTATTTATTTATTCAACCATTTAACCAGGAAGGCATGTATTGCAGGGGAGGACAGGAAAAAAGTGGTCATGGCAATATGAGTGGAGGAGAAGGAAATCAAGAGGTAAAGGGTCATAAACAGTTTCAGGTGGGAATAGAAAAGTCATGAAGAAGAAACTTAAGGGAGAAAGTAAAGGAAACTGATGGGGAAGAGTAGACCAGAGTTTAGGGAAACAATAGAAGAAAGCAAATGGACCAACAGTATATTTTTTAAATGGAATGGGAAAGAAATGGGAAACTTTACTGTGAAGAGGGTAAGAGGAAGGTGGGGGAGAGGACAGTAAGCAGGTAAGGTAGAATGGAAAAGAACTAAACCAGAATTTGGAGTTAAAGGAGGCACAATGGGAAAGGCACTTGCCATAAAGAGAGGGGAAGCAAAGGGCAGAGTAAAGCAAGCAGTCATGGTACAAGGGGGACAGTCTAATGCAAAACAACAAAAAGCGTGAAAGAGGGGGTCCAGTCGGGCAAGGGAGGATTTAGAAGCTGCACTGTAAACTATGTCACTGTAGTCAAAAATAGGAGAATGATCTTTAAAACAGTCTCTCAGTGCCCAGGAAGCCAGATGCTCACTTTGCTCCCATACAGTGCAATAAGCTAAGGACGGAGCTTATAAGGAATGGCATAAATATGCACAGAAAAATCAGGATGACAGCACAGTCACACACCAATGTGTGGTACTTAAAGGAGGATACATCCTCAATCTTAGTACCATCAAAGGTGTGGGAAAAAAGGGATGGATATAAGTCTGGTAAGCCTCTGTTGGGTTTCACAAGGCATGGAAACTGATTTTTTTTTTTTGGCATTGAGGGACAATTGGTTAGACTGGAACCAGCACTAAATATTGTCAAAATTCAGCTTTAGCTGGGAAGAATGGTTAAGGAAAATGGAGCCAGATGAAAAAAATACTGTATCATCAGCATACATATGAATAGACCCATAATAAGTTCCATACAGAAATATATGTGATATTTCTCCTGAGTTTAGTTTGACGTTATGAAATCACGAGTGGAAAATCCACAAGTGATGTCAAAGGTCAAACTACATGAGGGAGAAATAAACAGATGGTTCTGTATGGAGCATGGCATATTTTATTTATGCAATGTTTGTTGTCATTTTTTTAGTTGTATTTTGTTTAGTAAGCTGTATTTTTTTATATTTTCAGATGTCAGAGTGTTTTTTCAGAATGATCGAGTGATTGTTTTGAATGACCGATGCACATACAATTTTTAATGTGTCAGTGTGTGAGTTCCTGATGCATGGTTGTTGAAAGCAAGCAGTCATCAGGAATATAGAAGTGAGTGGGTGTAGCCTGCTTGTGTATGTGGACATTGGGAGAGTGCTTTCCGATTAGTACTGAATTAAAGCATTGGTGAAGGAATTGAGGTTGCTAGTCATGAGACAGAGGAAGTTATTGTGCAAGGGAAGTGGGCTTTGGTGAGTTTGTTTTCATCTGCTAACTTGTGGGTGCCATAACGGGGAGAAAATGTTGCTTTTTAAATGGATACAATGATTTTTAATAGTTTAGGAAACAAGGCAGGAAAGTGATAGTACTTTTCAGGATCCAATCGTGAACTAAAACAGAAGTTTCTGATTTTCGAACTGTGGAGCCTGTGCTGCTAACAGGGACCAATCAGGAGCTACAGTGGTGATATGTTTGCTCCTAGGGACCTACAGTGAGAATATTTCATTATTCTCACTGTAGGTCTGGAGGGAGCAAAAATATCACTGAGAACTGCCAAAAAAACATAATCCTCACAAGTGTTGGATAGAAGTATGCTGTATACTTGTCCATATTGATTTAAATCTTCATTGCAGTAAACAGGTTATATTCCTTTAATGCACAAGTTTATCCCCATAATGTTCTTAAAATGAAAAACTATCTTCTATAATGTTGAGTTGGTTTCTTTTTCACCTTTCATTAGTCCAGTTATTGTAGCAATAGTACAACAGGAGAATTATTTAGTTGTTGATCTTGACTCGTGTTCATCAACTGAGTTTCCTCCTGTAATTCTCTACTAGTTTAACAAATTTCTCTATTTCTTCATCTTTCTACATTGCATGTGTAAGCCCCCTTCCCTGTGTCTAGGGGTATGAATGGTGGTAAATGTCTATGGGGAGGGGGTGCCCACAGAAGAAACCTTTCCAAAATGGCTATGTTAGTTGCAGTTCACAGTCCAGGCAGTGCGCACATCTCTCATGATTGACTGGCTGGGGGCAACAACTGATTAAAACACACTGGCATTCATACAGAATGACTACAGTCCACAGCCTGTTTGTAAGAACTAAGAACCAATTTAGTATTAAAACAGAAACCTGCTCCAATGAGCTAAAGTTGATCAAGAGGTTTAGCAGTACATCTTAGATCAATATGATCATTCGGATTTGATGCTTCAGCTGGACTGCTATGGCCTCACACTCTTCTGCTAACTTACTTGGGGACCGAATAAGGTTTCACTGTCTGGCAGAGCTTTTTCCTGAACCAGATTAGTTCTCACAGTCTATTGCAACACAAATTCTCCTTTCATCCCTTCTGGCAGCTCTCACATCTTCCCTCTGCCCAGAACTAGTGCTTCCTGTGACTCAATTTAAAAGGTCCCGCTGGATCTGCAGGCCACTAAAATTAGAGCTGCACACTCCCTTCAACCTCTATTGCAGGGCTGTGTCCCTTGGACTCCTTGGTGGCTGTCCCCAAATTATGGGCAACACATCCCAAGGGGCCCCAAATTGAAACTCTGCTCCATCCTCTAAAGCTACATTCTGGAGCATCTTCGTCAGGTCCCTGGTTGCCATAGAACCCTCTGGCTGGCTTCCTTCTTGAACTCTCTTACATCAAAAGACCATCTCCCTCTTCACAGCCAGCTGCAAAGTTGGAGGTTAGCTCCATTGCCATGGGGTGTTTCAGCTCTCAATACTCCTGGTGCCATAATCCTGCAGCATGGGCTGAAATGGGCAATCGCCCCTGCCCAGCCTGGGCACAGTCTCCTCCTGGCTTTCTCTCTTTCTCAGCTAGCCCAACTGACAACATACTCTGGGGCCCTGGACCTCCTGGATTCTCCCCAATGGCTCTGGATTGCATAACAGCCTCCTGAGCAAGTGCCTCACTCAGCCCTGTCTCTCTCTTTCCCATACAAACACTTCAGCACTATTCAGATACCCCCCATACCCCCACCAAAACTACCCATATACACCCCTGTGCACCCACCATGACCTCCTGACCTGCAATAGGTCCCACCGAGTGGCAGAAGGATTAACTCTTTGAACACTGGGAGAAACTGATTTTCAAGCCCTGTTGTGCACAAATACTGTACGCTCCCAAAGGGAGTTGTTACATATGGGATCTTGTTATTGAAGTATTATTATCTATTTGAACCTGTACTATTTCACAAATCCATGTGTGTGCCACCTTTTGCTGTTATACTAGATCCATTCTGCCATGTTCAAAGTTGCCATAACTATGGATATCTGGCTGCTTTTATGTCTAAAGATATGACATATTTTATTTTCTTGTAGATTTCTCCCCATATCATTTTGAAACAGCTACATTATCATCAATTCTTTCAATAAGCTACATGGCTAAAATCTTTTTTTGAAGTGTTAGGCCTTGGCATGCACATTAACCCATTGTGAGGGAATGATCCTTGGAGCACCACAAGGTGTAACTCATCTGGCAGAACACTGTGTTTTTCCTCTTCAGACTGTGAACTGTGCACAACAGCACCAACCCCCAGCCTCTTGTCATCCCACCAGTTCCCTGTGAACTTGTTGCAAACTCCAGTTGACAGCAATGGAACCCAATCCACTACTTGCTGGGCCAATATGCAGCCCTGAATGTAACATTTCTTAATAGTTCCTTTTTGAGAATGTGACCCCTAATTTTCAACATGGCCTTCATATGACCCTACCTTATGAACATGACAAATGGCATGGAGGAAATCCTGGACAAAATGTCATTTTGAGGCACAAGCACAAAATTACATTTTAGGGAAAGTCTGAAAAACGATAACTGCCATGTTCATGAGATGGGGTCAAAATAGGGCTATGTTAAAAATGTGTGGTCAAAATATTGGAAATTACCAAATATATGAGTAAACATTGAAAACAAACTGGCAATGTTCCTTCATAACTATGATATTTTTTTGAGATTTTGACCACAAATCTTCAATATCATCTTTTTATGACCCCACCTCATGGACCAGGATGGTGAAATGTTTTAATTAAATCCCACTCAAAAGAGGATTTGATGATGCAAATGTGAAAACCTGTTTAGGGGATCTGACAAATGTAAGCTATCTGGTTCCTGAGGTGGGGTCAAAATACCACTGGAAAATATATTTAAAAAAATGATTTAATGATGAGTAAAAGTTCAAAAGAAATTTAAAACACCATTAACCACACCTACCTTGTATTCAGTCAGTTCCCATCTGGTGTCAGTAGCAGTACTATAGTACAGAGAGGATTATGTCCCCAGACCCTGTGAGATAATCAAAGACTGTGGGTGTGTGGGGGTGGGTGGGTACTCAGTGGGGGATCAGGGTTGGGGAGAGGGAAGAGAACACGCCACTGACGACATCTATTAATGGTTTTCTTTGTTACAGGTTTTAATTAAAAATAAAGAAAAAATGATAAGGGACAGTTTTTTCTTGTTTTCAGAGACTTACAAAGAGGATTGGGTGCCCCAGTGTCAGTATGTTGCTTAGTAGCACCAGGGGTGGGGTCCTTGTTGTCAGACACTATTGGGGGGATCATGAGCACTACCAATTTGGGAAGTTTAACCAGCACTGAGGGTTGGGTGCCTGGTGTCGACATCTGTGTAATAACAACAGCGGGATTAGGCACTCGCCAGCAGTGTTTGCATACATATGGGTAGGGCAGAAGGGGGGGGGATACTGGGGACAGGATTGAGCACCTGCTGTGGTTCAATATAAAATAAAAACTCACAAAACAAAGTCATCAAAAGTTGGCTGATAACAGCAGCGGGCTTAATCACCCTCCATCAGTTTAAATTAAAATATGATGCAGGAGGTGAGATACTGGTGGTAAGATTGAGAACTGACCACCGGTCATGAAATAAAACATGGTAGATGTGCCAACATGAGAGGCAGGGGTCTGCAGACAGCCATACTTGGAGTTGCTGACAGGGTCTTTCCCCCCACCAATGGCTGCATGGTGTGCTAAATGGAAGCTTTGCCACACTATGCAGGAGTGTGCACTGCCCTTCCCCCCCCCCACAATGCAAACAAAACTATTGTGTAGTAGTTTTGTCAAGCAAAACTATCACAAGATGGTTTCATAAAAATACAGTAATCTTTAGAATGCTCGTTTTTGTTACAGAGCATGTGCTATTGTTTCAAAAATGATTTAACCTAGGAAAAATAAAAATGAGATAGGAATGCATCTTGCACTAAACTCTATCAAACCTGAGTGTTTAATATTTATAATCCAAACACTTGTTGAGTTATTGGTCAGAAAATAAGACCTCATACAGGAAAATTTAATCATGTTTGCCATTCTAGAATTGTACCCAACTAAACTGATCAGAATACAATTTAAAGGATGCAGTGATTCTGGCATCTAGTACATGCCTGACAAATTTAAGGCAATTCGATCTAACGGGGCCGAGTTATTAATGTGTAAGTCAGTGTGTATCATGTTTGAGGGCATTTTAATTTTTTTTATTTAGTTTTTGTTGACAGGGTAAGTGCACTAGACAAATCCTGCCTATTTTCAGGCATGACCGGGGAAGGGGGATACAGATGAATGCCAACTGACCTTGAACCAGATTAAGCTGTTGGTGGTGTTTTTAGTGAATGAGGGAAATTTGGCCAGCACACCGGGGAAATTCCCTTACTCTTTTCGATAAGTGCCATGGGATCTTTAACATCCACCTGAACTACCACTAATCAAGGCAGATGGGACTTCGGTTTAATGTCTCATCCGAAGGACGGCACCTCAGAAGTACAGCACCCCTCTCATGCTGAACTACAGTGTCAGTTCTTGGATATTAACCCAAGTGCCAGATGTGGGAACTGAACCCACAGCCCTCTGATCTCCTGGCCTCAGAGGCGAGTGTGCTATCTACTGAGCCACTGACACTGCAAAATATGGCAGGACAAATGGTGGAAATATAGCAGCTAGGTATCCCACCGAGCAAGTGCAATCTACCAATTATCAGGAAAATCTATTGAAAAAAACATATTTTCTACTCCAGTCTAACTGCTTGCTGCATGAACAACTGAAGAAACCAAAGAAATAATTTTTAAAAAGTCACAACTAAACTTTCCAGGATCTGGAACGTCAAATAATGCTGGCCTCCTGCCTGAGACGTGGGGTCTCACTGACCAGTTGATGGGAATCACAGCAGGCAAAAAATCATCAACTATGGCATCAGCAAAGCAAGATAATACAATGGAGGCTTCAATAAACTCAATGAGAACAGAAATGAAAGCATGCGTTGTAAACATGTCTGCCCAAATAACTCACCTTCAAGGAGTTCTTGAAGGGCTCACTGAAATGGCTGCAGCTCATGGAATCAGGGTCACAGAAGTGGAAGAAAGGGTCTGTAAGGTGAAGTATCAGACAGAAGATTGCCAGCAGTATTACAAGCAGCTTATAGAGACTGTTCAGGCACTAACTGCAAAGGTTGATGATCAGGATAATAAGGACAGGAGGAAGAACATCTGAATTTTGGGGCTCCAATAGGGTCTTGAAGGGGATGACTCCAACAACTTCATTAAAAAAATCTCTACTTGGCAACATCAGCCTCAGGGACTCAGGGCACATACTGGAGGTCAGTAGAGCCAATTGGACTCTGGGCCAGAAGCCAAGAGCTTCATTACAAAATGGCTACTTGACAACCTTGATCTGGGGGACTCAGGGTGCACACCGGAGGTGGAGCCTATTGGACTCTGGACCAGAAGCCAAGAGCAGGAGAAAAGCCCAGACATTACTTGTTCAGGTTTCACTGGTACCATGATCAGGAAGCAGCCCTCTGGGCAGCTCAAACTGAAGGTACAATCATACTGGCCTGAACAGGAGTATCCATCTTATTTATTTATTTATTTAATTTATTTATTCTCAGATTAACAAGTACCTTTGAGCACTGGACAGCTCATTTACAAAGGTTCCACATCAAAGAGTGGGAGGGTAGAACAGACAGACAAAGGGTGGCATAATGCACATTTCCAGATAACAACAAAAACAGCATAATACAAAATTGTAAACACATTCCCAGATAAAACTATTATACAAACCCAAGCAGAACAAAAACAGAATGGAAGAGAAGTAGGGGTAGGAGTTAGGGAGGGTAAAGAGGGGTGAGGAGGGTAGCAGCCAGGAAGATTTGTGAAAAGATAGTGTGTGGATGGGAAAGGTTGAGAGTAGAGAGAGTAGCGAGAAGGATGGGATAAAATGAGCCAAAGGAGAAAAGTCACAACTGGTAGCCAAGAGGGCTATGGTGGAAACAGCTAAGTTCTTAAGTGGGCATCAACCCGGACTACAGTCAACAACTGCAGAAGGAGTGACAAATGTTTTCTGATGTGACGTTAGGACTGTACAGCTGAGGATGGCAGTTTGCCCACTAATATCCCTCCACGCTATGCATCCAGAAACTGGGGCAACCACCCCGTAACTTTACTAACATACAAGAGGAAGAAGATTATGCTAATCAGGAGGAGACAGCTATGGACCACGGCAACAGCAACATCAACTTCCAGGTATTGTCACTTTCTCATGTGATGTGCAGCCTGAATCTCCTTTAGACCCACTATCCCACTCCTAGACACCCTGCTCCCTAATAGATGGGCTTAACAACGCCCTGCAAGGGGCACATCATCCCTGTGCCCGACCACAGGCACAATGGCATTGGTTCTACTGGGCCTTAAAAATTCAATGTGGCTTAGTATCTTGGGCTGAGAAGGGAGGTGGGCCATATCTATCTATCTATCTATCTATCTATCTATCTATCTATCTATCTATCTATCTATCTACCTATCCACCATTAAGTGATACTTAACTCAACTTCTCAATGCATCACTGTCAATGACTATGCCAAAATCTTGCAGATAACATGTCAGTGCCAGGACTCACAAAACAATGCAAAGGTTTGCGCTGCACCTCGTGCTTGCACTGGTGGACAATCCTGCTATTCACAGTCAGATACCGTGATGTGCTATCTGACTGTGAATAGGGGCAGGTGAGGGCAGTGCTAACACAGAAAACCACCAGGAACCCCAGCAGCAGTGCCCCCACAGCCAGCCAGGAGAATGGGCCAACAACAACAGCACCCACACACTAAGGTCCTATTCATAAAAGTGACCATGCAAATGATCCCATTGGGCATGCAATGTGCAGTAGGCCATTAGCATGCTCATTATGGGCCCACTTGCATGGCCCATGTCTAGCATAGAGTGGCCTACCCACCAGTCCATGCCCCACTCAGTCACTGTCCCTTAATGTAGTGCCCCCATCCTCTGATTGCTGTCCACAATGACAGTAATGTACTCCAGTATTCCAGGGTCCTTCCCCCACCCCAATCACTGCCCTCATAATAAAAAAAAACCTTGCTGTAGTGTAGTGGTTCCTCCCCACCTCCATGGTCCCCGATCACCCACCCAATTTGTTTAAATATATTTTCCATAGTGCTGTGTCCCCCCCCCCCGGTCACTGACCACTCACCTGATATGTTCAAATATATTTTCCACAGTGTACTGTCCCTTCCCAGTCCTCAATCACCCACCCAATATGTTTGAATATATTTTCCATATTGTAGTGTCCCACCCTAGTCCCCAGTCTCTTACCCAATATTGTTAAAGCCTTTTCCATAAGATAGTTGTCCCTCTCCCCTCCCCAGTCACTGATCATCATCCCCAAATGTGAAAACCCAATTCCCTGGTAGTCTAGGGTCCCTACCCCCACCCCATCCAGTGAGACCCACCACCCGCTCCCCCCATCCCAACCCGTGATTGACAACCAGCACAGCTCTCCTCATACCACCATGGCTGACCACCAAATGATCCCTCAGGGAGTATGTACTATACACAGTACGGCTGACTGTGTTTGATATATGGAGTAGGGCCTTGGCCATCTGGCATGCTGTTCAAGGGGAAATAAATTAAGACAAATACAGCTAAACTTCATGTGTAATACCTACTGTATTACACCCCTCTAAGGCTGCACACCAGATAACCAGAAAAATCCCAGATATCTCCCAAGTGTAGGACCAAGGATTAAGACAGTTTCCACATAGTGCTCACATGCCCTAAAGTCAGCCTTTTCTGGGGTGCGATAAATAAAATCCTGGAACAGGTACTAAATATCAAGTTACCCAGGTCTCCCCAAAAGCTGTTGTTAGGAGCAGATCCAGACAATGGGGCAATGGGTCTAGCTGGGCAACCTTGGTCCATAGCTTTAAGCAATGCAAGAAAGGCAATTCCTCAGAGATGGTTGTCAGTAGATCCACTGGCTGTAAGTTTACTGGAAACAATGTAAAACTCTGTCTTAAACAGAAAATAGCACAATTGAGTGCAAATGATAAGACACAAGAGCTCTATGAGATGTGGGAACCTATAGCAAACTACTTGGTTCAATTGACCACACAAGCAACCACAGACAACCATCATTAGGTAAGACAAACAACATACTGTACAACTGTTTCCAGAGGACACAAATGAAGTAGCACTAATATATTACCTTCATGGATTTGTATCTGCAGCATACATACTGCAAGATATACAGTACACACTCACTTCTGATTGCACGTAGGAATCCATAATACTTAAATCACAACACTATTTCTCTCTTTAGAAGTACAGGCCCCTGCAGCCACAGATACTCATTCACACTGTAAAAGATACATACTGAACATTTCTGCCTACAGAAGTGCAAGCCCTAGAGGGGCCTGTGCCTCAGCAACTGCAAGTGTAAGACACACCGACCAGCCTCTGGCTGCAGAACCACAGGCTCCACAAAATCTTTGATATACAAATTTCAACGCTACTTCTGTATGCAGAAGTGCAGGCACCTATCGGGCCAGTGCTTCTGAAGCACACTGTAAGACATACACATACTTCTGACTGCAAAAGTGTAGGCCACTGAGGGGCCTGCAATTCTGCAGCAGCAAGTATGGGACATACACACTAAATTTAGCTTCAGATAGAAATCCATAATTCCCAAATGATAACGCTACTTCTGTCTGCAGAAGTGCAGTTCCTTGAGGGGCCTGCACTTCTGCAACTGCAGGTATAAGACATATACACATATTTGGCCCCACATATCTAGGACCTGCACTTCTGCAGCTGCATATAGATATCCATGATACCCAAATTTATAACATTATCTCCATCTGAAGAAGCATTCGCCCATCAGAAGTGCAGGCCTCTGCACTGTGCGGTCAGTGCTTCTACAGCTACAGGTGCTCATGCACACTGTATGACATACATATAGTTCTGGCAGCAAAAGCAGAAGTTTCTGTGGGCCTTGTGCTTCAGCAGCTGCAGATACAAATCAAAAAAGGTACTGTAGCATATTAGTGCTACTCCATTTGTGTTACCTGGAAACAGTTGTATGTTGTTTGTCTTAGCTGATGATGGCTGTCTGTTATTGCTTGTGTGGTCTTGACCATTTGCTGCTTGGGGGTGGGAGTTAGGGTTTGAAACTATAACAACAAATTTCCTGACTTTTGTGGCATTAAACTGAATACTCAAAGGTGCATTAACACAGTTTTTTTGCAGAAAATGTTTTTTCTTTTTGAGATAGTGGAACTGTATCCAATTATATGTCATAAGGGCGATTGTCAAAAGGTGATCATAATTATGACAAATGTACATCACTGAAATTCAATTTTGGTGATGTACACCCCCAGTGCAAATCAAAACTGCATAACGGAGTCTGAATTATTATGTCATGTGGGGGGCTGCACCCTCTGCATCCTCCCTGTGCCCCCCTAGTTTAGGATTGTCAACTCCAGGAGGGTGCATGTCATGGGGGAGGTGCAAATTCTAAAAAACTACTCGGCTGGGTGCAACAAAATACACCTGCACCCAGAACCGAACTCAACATCCTGGCCACCCCAGTCCAGCACCCACCCACCACACCATGAAGACAGCTCGGCAGCTCCCCATGACACCACCCCTGAGAAACTCTCCCTCCCTTCCCACTCCTCGCTCAGCATACTCACTCCCTCCCCCGTGCGTGTAGATACAGTGACATGCACTTGCCATTTGTGTACCCCCCATCCGGTCACTTTCCCTATGCCATCACCCAGTCGACATGTGCCAAACGTGGGTTGCCATTTCGGTAGGTCTCCACTTTCCAATAATGCATGTCACAGGGTACCACTGTATCCTTGTTCACAGGTCCATTTGGGGCATGTGTAAACAGATACAGTTATCGTGGGTCCTCTGGGCCCTGCACCAAGGGAAAGGTACATCTACCTGTGGAAGTGCTAGGTTCTGTATCTGTGTGACGATGTATACAGAGCATATGTGGAGCTGTCTTGCACTCTGGCCCCTGTGCATCCATGTGGCTACAGGTACAGACACACAGCAAAGAGTTCATCTGTCAGCCAAAGTTCAGGTCCCTCTGGCAGCCATGGATGCAGAGGTGTAGGACCCTATACCAAGTGAAGAGTTCTCTTCACTATATGGTAATTGGGCTGTGTGGCCAACTCAGGTCAGGCTGATGGTGATGCTGCATGGCAGTGTCATTCCCCCAGCCTTGGCCTATACAGATGGCACTCTGAGTTCACCCCTGAACTCAGTTCAGTTGCAGAGGATCACAGAGCACTACTTGCTGGGCCAAAGGTTAGCCCTGCACACAACCTTTCTTCATAACTTTTGTTTGAAATGTTGACCCCACATCATGAATTTGGATACTAGAGTGTGATGAATTCACCTCCCCCAAAATGTGGTTTCACAGAGAATATACAAAATTACCTTTTGACTGGTAGTTAAAAATTCCCACCATCCTTGTTTATGAGGTAGGGTCATGTAAACAGTGTATTCAAAAGTTAGGACTAAAATGTTGTTCAAAGACCAAGTTATGAGTAAAAGTATGTGAGACACAAAACTTTTTTCATGCACACTAAAAATGTAATTCGTGGGTCACTTATTTAAGTGCAACCTAAAATTTTTTTGAATAATACATCAGGCCCTATTTTCAAAGGGTGACACAGGGCTTGTGTCAAACCCTGCATAACACCCTTTTTGAAGCATAGCTTCCCCAAATAGCTTTGCTGCCAGTGTGCCTGATTTTAGTAGGCCAGGCACAGTTATGACACTTTAATCGCTTTATGGCAGCTTGCACCAAATGTTTGGTGCAAGATTCCTAAAAAGGGTACTCAAGATTGCCGAAAGCTAGACCAGAAAAAGTTGGTCTAACTTTTGCCAATGGGTGCACAGGATCAAAAATCCCAGTCACCAGACAGGAGAATGCTGCAAACCCTGTATGTCACATGTTCAGCACACCCCAGGCCTGTGGCATTCGGGGTTGTTTGAAAATCTGGCCCAGTGTATTTAGTTGAAAAAAGGTACGTGGTCTTAAAAGAATAATTGAAGTTCATGATACATTTTTCTGCGCAGCTGCAGTTTGTGAGGAACAAATAAGGAGGCCGAGATCTGGACATATGTGAGCTGACTGTTGCTAGGCTACAGTCAATTGTATACCGGTCTCATGCACTGAGTGTAAGAGATATGATCAGGGGACTGTCCCCTATGCACCACACTCCCCCAACACACACACACTGTTTTTTTTTTTATTTTAGGGGCAAAGTCCCCCGAGCCCCGCTTCCAGAGCAATGTGCAACTACTTCTGTTTCAAATAGCTACCAAATATAAAGATTGAGGTTGAGAAGTCTCATCAGAGATAATGCTGTATGTTGTCATCTACGAGAATCTCAGCCACCATCTTCTCTGTCCCTCACAAACTGCAACTGGGCCCATTTTTCAACAATATGGACTAGGGTTGTGCACAATTTATAGTCTGCCAGCTAAATTCTAATGAAATTCCAATTTTTATTCACAAAATGTCATGCCATTTTGGTAGAATTGTTATTTCAGTTATTTTCATCTAATTTTAAACATTTTTGTCCAATTTGCACCACATTTGGTATGGTTACTTTACCAAGGTCCATACAGAAGTGTACCAAGTTACACATTTCTATCTTTAAAGGTGACTTAAGCATCCACACTTTCAGAAATTTTAAAATTTAATTTTACAATTATATAAACTACAGAATTGTATGCCTCTATAACTTTAAAATTACAGAACTGATTATAACCAATTTTGTTTGGTGCATTAACCCTAAATATTAGGCTTTGTGGCCACCCTCAATGCCCAGCAGCAAAGCATCATGCTGCCATGCTGATGACCCATGACTGGAAGCAAGCCCAGAAAATCTTGTCAGGAGGCAGTCCATGGCCAAGGCATCTGCTGCTTGGCAGTGCATCATGGTTGGGGAGAATGGCAGTGAATTCCACCAACACAGTGAACCCTGCAGCTGGACCAGGGAGCTTGTTCTTGCTGCAGGGGAAGCTGTGACTGTGTGAGGCAGACATAGGCAACCTGCCCCACTAGGGAGAGAAAAATTT
Source organism: Neoceratodus forsteri (assembly GCA_016271365.2). Classification (NCBI taxonomy): domain Eukaryota; kingdom Metazoa; phylum Chordata; order Ceratodontiformes; family Ceratodontidae; genus Neoceratodus; species Neoceratodus forsteri. The sequence continues at coordinate 805,803,007 of CM057458.1, forward strand.
TGGAGGAAAACCCAGTAATCAACTGAATAGTGGCTGGGTTTAGTGTATATCCCTGTGAGCAGAGTATATCTCTGAGAGATGAGCTGCTGTCCAGAAGAAAAACTAATATGGAAAAAAAGAGGCTATGTGTGTTACCCCTCAAATCTCTTGCTCAAGTTTCTGGCTAAGTTATAAGAAACCCAATATTTCAAAATAGCATCAGTAATTAAAGTTGAATCTCATAAGCTTTTCTGAAATTGTGGAATGCTGTGATACTTTTGTCAAAGTCATGAACATACATTTTGCCCAGTCATATACTTGAGTTGCCATTGTAGAGGAAATTGAAGGCTGGTTAAATAAGATAACATTCTGCACACTCGCCTCTGAGGCCGGGAGATCAGAGGGCTGTGGGTTCAGTTCCCACATCTGGCACTTGGGTTAATATCCAGTACTGACATTGTAGTGCAGCATGAGAGGGGTGCTGCACTTCTGAGGTGCCGTCTTTCAGATGAGACGTTAAACCAAGGTCTCATCTGCCTGGATTGGTGGTAGTTCAGGTGGATGTTAAAGATCCCATGCACTTATCGAAAAGAGTAAGGGAATTTCCCCGGTGTCCTGGCCAAATTTCCCTCATTCACTAAAAATACCACCAACAGCTTAATCTGGTTCAAGGTCAGTTGGCATTCATCTGTATCCCCCTCCCCCGGGTCGTGCCTGAAAATAGGCAGGATTTGTCTAGTGCACTTACCTGGCCAACAAAAGCTAAATAAATAAATAAATAAAATTCATAGGAGGCTCCATAGTAAAAGTATAATGGTGCCAAGTGTCAGGTTACTATCTTGAGTGATGAACCAAGAATAGTCATGAACATCACTGTGCACTAACCTACCTTCTTGCAATATGCCAGCTGTCCACTAGATCTCACTGATTTAATGACCTGTGGCAACACATGCATGTGAATTGTTGTTTTTGTACACCTGCTGACTCTTTAACAACCCTCTAGATAACAATGTATATTTTACTATTTGAAAACAGTGATATCAAGTGATGCCAAGTCTTACATCTACAGTAGTTGTAACTTAGGCCATTGTGACAGAAGTATCTGGTTATCTTTAGTCATGATGGAGCATTAGGGTGGGTATCTCTGTCACAAGTATGTTGGAGGGACATTGCAGGGCCATGATGCTTGTGCAGGCAAAGTAATCCAGTCATGAGAAGTGCTTTGTGAAAGTTAAATTCCACAATTGGAATTCCATTGGCATTAGCTGTTATACGTCAATGAATTTTTGAGAACATTTTGCCAATTAATAATTTGTGAAGTATACACAAAAAATGTTAATATACTAAACCACATTTATCCAGCTTAATTAGATTCCAGTATATATCTGCTCTGGTATGCATGCCAAATCTTGAATGTATACCTGCAATAGCAGTGGAGCTATAAATATTCAAATGTTTTGAAGATGTTCACACAATTTAACAAATAATTAAAGTATGGAATGTTCAACTCCTGTAACTTACAAATTATGTAACCAACTGCCTCTTTATTTAGATGTTTCTGTTATTCTTTCATGAAAGTGTGCATATAAATTTTCAGTTATATAGCTTTAAAGGTGACTATGTTGTAAGCATAGAAATATTTTCCAAAATCTTCACATGAATGATACATTGCCAAAATGTGAGCCCCTATTAATTCCCCACCTCTCATCCACATGTCAGGAAACTTGGAATCCTGATAAGAGTCTCTTCCAGTCAGTATGCATGCCAAACAACAGGGGCAGGATTCTCAAAGCTCTCAGAAGGTGCAAAACCTTCCCTAAGTCCCCAAAACTCCCTCAGCTATGGAAAAATTGGGGAGTTTGCTCCAAGTGCTGTTCACAAAAACCCCCGCAGCTGCGGGAAAAAACACTATGGACTGTGGAAAAAAGTGCAGCTGCGGAAGTCCCTCAGGACAAAAAGGTGTGAGATAAGTAAGGCACAACCCCTGAAAGGCTATTCACAGCCAGTTTTTTTTCTGCAGCTGAGGAAAGAATGTTACACACAGTGGAATGAGGTGTAACTCTCCCTCAGCACACTGCAGTAGTGCCCCAGCAATTGGAATCAATTAAGTTAGAGGTGTACCACAGGTAATAGCATCTCAGACAGTGTAGCAGTGGCTGGTGTTAAAGCACTGAAAGCACACATTGCCATGCTATGGCAACAGGCATCAACCACTAGACCCAGTGCAGCCCATGACAGAGCCCCACAAGCAGTAGAGCCTGACCAGCCAGCAGCGAGTGCTACCCCCCCTCGCAGGCTACAGGAACACCCCAGGGAGGGACGACCAGCAGGGGCAGTCAGCCACTGTGGTGCCAGGGTTTCACAGGTACCTGTGGTGCTGCTGTGGTCCCAGCTGGGGACTGGTTGCTGGTCTCTGTGTGTGCTGTCAGCTTCATATTATAGCAGCACTGTTTCAGTCTGCTGCTTCAGCTACTGTGGTTCCCTATTGCTGTGCCTTCACAGCCGCCACAGCTGTGGATTTGCAGCACTTGCACAAGTCCTGCGGCAGCTAAATTGCCGCACCTGCAGCACTTTTTACGTAAATCTGCAGCTGCGCTGGTTTTATTAGAGAATACAGTGCAGCTGCATTTCCACACTGCAGCAAGCCTTTTTCCTGTAGCTGTGGGAATTTTGGCTTTCTTTGTGAATCCTGCCCCAGATCTCCACCTTTAACAAGGACAGAGCTATGACCAATTAAAAAATTTCAGAAAATTCCACAAAATTCCTGGAATTTTCTTGAAATTTCACAAAATTCATGGAATGTCCCAAACATTCTTTGAAACTGTAATTTGCTAATTTCACCAGTCCTAATATGGACCATTTTGTAAATCCAGGTAATGTATTATGGACCAGATTATGTGGATTCATAGAGTAACAGCAAGCAAGCTTTCTGAAGCGGCAGGCATTTGCTTGCCGCATGTGGCTAGGGAGCATGTGCCAGGCATTCAGGACTATAAATGCATATAATATGCAAATGTGGTTTTAAAAAGTAAGGATTATCTTATACTGTATGTATTATTTATTATTGTCCCTGAAATTATGAATGCCTTTCATGTATATGTATAGGACACTGCATTGCATGTAGTGGACTGGCAGAAATCTCCATTTTACTCTTCCTCTGCTCAGAGTGACTAAAACTTATTTTGTTGTGACTGATTTGGATGCTTACCTGGAGTCATTGGATAGTTTGATACCTTTTATTGGACCAACATATGATGTGCATAAAGACGGTATAGTAAGTACACAGACTTTTGTACTACACCATCTTTTCGCAAGAAAGACATATGTTGGTCCAATAAAAAGTATGAAAATAGTGACTCCAGTTTTCCAAGGACCACTATAGACACAATCTATCTGACACCATCAGTGACCATTCCCCGGTGATCTGCTGGTGGTCTGGTAAACTGCCTCCTGCCCCACCTCAAATCTCTTTACAGACACGGCTAAAAAGAGGTGGTATTCTGAAACTCAAAGCCCATCTCACCAACAGCAACTGGCTCCCCATCTACACCTCGCAGTCAGTAGACCTAGCGATCTCACACTTTATAACCACGTTCAATAAGGCCTGTGACATTTACGCTCCCCACGTGAAGCAAGTAGTGAAAACCAGAACCACAACCTGGATCACACCCTCACTTCTACACCTGCTCCAGCAAGGGACAACCTATGGCATATAGTCCTTGACTCCCCAACGTACGGGATAGGCAGCTATACCGGAGGTCCACAACAATGTGTATTTCTGGCCTTACGGCAAGCCGGAAGCAGCGTAGTACCAACAAACCCTACCTCCTGGAGACATAGTAAAAATTTGAAAATATAAAAGAACTCAGTGGAAATCCTGCTCCCCCCTACCCAACTCTCTATTAATGGGGCTCTTACCCAGGATCCTTCCGCTACTGCAGAAGCCCTTAACTCCGCTTTCTCGGATCTCTCATATCCTCCCTCTAATTTCTTCTGCCCTCCCCTCCCACCTCCCCAGACATCTCGTGTAATGTCAATTCTATACCTTTCAGGCTGAGAGTCATCTCCTGTCGTGAGGCAAAACACTACATTGCTAATGCTATTGCCAATACCCATTACAGCAATGACTCCCTAGATCTTAAACTCATCCGGCTGACCCTAGATGTCACATTACCACACCTTACTAAAATTCTCAACCTCTCGCTTTGCCTCGGTCAGTTCCCCTCATTCTGGAAGAGAGCCACAATCACCCCCATTTTGAAAAGCGGCAATCCCTCAAGCGCCAGCAACTATAGACCAATTTCAATACTTCCACCTCTCTCCAAAGCACTTGAAAAAATAGTATCAGACCAGATAACAGAACACCTTATGAAACAGAACCTTCTCTGTCAGGAACAACATGGTTTCCCGACTGGCCATAGCACTGTCACAGCACTAACGGAACTCACCTCGTTCATACACGAGGCCCTTGACCAAGGCTCAATCGCTGGTGCAATCTGTGTGGACCTGTCCAAGGCTTTTGACACTGTCAATCATGAACTCCTGCTTAGTGTCCTTCCAAAGCTAAATGTGGCCGCTAAGGCTACGGCCTGGTTCAAGGATTACCTCTCAGGCCGGTCTCAACAAGTCAGAATAAATGCCACCATCTCCTCCTGCAAAGCAGTCTGCTCGGGGGTTCCACAGGGGTCTATACTTGGACCACTTCTTTTCACCCTCTTTTTAAACTCTCTCCCCAAGGCATGCAGCGGTCATCTTCTACTCTATGCTGATGATGCGGTCCTGTTCTGGAAACACCCACATCCTAGTACCCTTCAACTTGCCCTACAGGGCTTCTTCTGGGAACTTGAAACATGATTCACTGAACACCGCCTGATCATCAACTATAGCAAAACTAAGGCTATGATCTTTGCGCACCGCCAAAGCCCTCATAGTCAGGCTGCACTCCTAATCAAAAACACACAAGGCGTCTCTCTTGAACAAGTTAATAGTTTTAAATATCTGGGCATCACATTAGACACCTCCATCTCCTACCATAGTCACATTCAATTCCTCGCTTCCACTATCAATGCCAGAGTGGGTATCCTCTACAGACTGAAACACTGCTTACCCACACAGGCCATGCAGCTTGCAGTCTCCTCCTCAATCCTCTCCCTAATTGACTACGGGATTGTGATCTATGGCTCAGCAGAACCCACCACTCTACGTTACATTAACATTGCCATGAATAAAGCCTGCCGTCTAGTCACTGGCAGTGACAGACTTACCCATACCTGTGAGCACTATGCTCTAGCTGGTTGGCTTAAGTTCCAACAAAGGCTAAAGTACCACACCTGCATCCTCGCAAAAAAGATACATCTCCAGCAAGCCCCCATCGGCCTTCTCCCCATTGTCAGCACTGCCCCCATCAGACGCAATACAAGGCTCACTGCCAACCCCTCATTTCTTATCCCTCGCTGTAGAACATCCCTTGGCCAAAGATCCTTCTACTACCATGCCCCACTTTGGCTCAATATGTTACCTCCGCCACTCTCTTTGACCCATAGCATCTACCATTTCAAATCAGGCCTCAAAGCTCAACTTCTTGAATCTGCCTTATGTGACTGTGGCTAACCCTGCCCAATGCTTGTTTTCCCCTTACCCTCCTTCCTCCGACACAGGGTCTCTCTAGATCCCACGAATAAGCATTGCCTTCATGTCTTTTCTATTCAAGTGATCTTCAGACTGCTGCCTACGTCTGTCACCAGTTTTATCTAATTTAATGCCTGGACTGTGTCTCCAGTACTGTATTGTCAATAATGCTTGTCAGTATGTTTATTCCTGTACTTGTTTACCCTCCACCCCTTGTATCTGACGTGGAGCCTTTGCAAAAGAGTCTGTGACTCAAAGGATTGCAATTCTGATTCCATTCAATAAATAAATAAATAAAATCTCTTTTTACTAAAATATTTACTTGGGAAATCATTCTAAGCTGTTGGTGGCTAAGTCCTAGTGTTAAAATGATTACAGGTCTCTGCCAAAATGGCAGCAAAAGCCCATAAAATTTTCTGTCTGAATATTTTCAGCTGTGGTCCTGGGCCTCAGTTGTACAACAGAACAGAAAATGCCTCTTGATACTGAAAAGGACAGCACTCATAGCAGGTCCTATTTGTATCTATGAAGGGGAAGGGGTAAATGCTGCATCTCCTCCATGAAACCCCCATACCTTGAAAAGTAATAATCAACTGGACATCAATCAAACATTGCTTGAGTTTGCAGTCTGGCTGTGTGATCTTTGGCAATCTGATCTTCATCAGGCTTCAGTAATGTACTATTTTTTACATATTAATGTAAAAAGACACCTTGCTACCTTAGCACGCTGGCATACACACACATACCTTTAGTTAATCTGTTCAGTGGTCCTCTCTCGTTCCCCAAAACTGTCATGTTTGTGAAACCCACACACATTTAAATTAGTAGCCACTGTATCCCACACCGCTTTTCCATATTCCTGTCTCACCTAGGTCAAAAACAGAAAATTATTGCTAGATGCAGTGCACCTGTAGGGATCTTACATTTGACACTTAGGTCTGGTTTGGATCTCTCGTCCACCTCTGCTGCCAAAATTTCACCATGTAAAATATCCAGATCATAACCAATTTAGAAGCAAAGTTTGTGTGTGTGTGTGTGTGTGTGTGTGTATTGGAGGTAGTTCATGATTTTCTTCAAATAGCAGTATGTCAGTCTGGTGTTTGTCATTTGGGTTTCTCTCCAGTTTTAGCAATATGGCATTGTAATTAATGTTACATAAGGAATCCCACTACACGCACTCACACACACCACTGAACTTGCCAAGCTTTAGACCCTGCTTTTCATTCATAACTGAGGAGGACTGCATCTGGTATTTGTGCATCCAGATACAACTTATGCATATCATCACACAGTCCACTGCAGCTGCAGGCAAAGGAAATGAGAGAAACCTTACACAACTTTACATTTCTTTGTCTGGTTCCTCTACCAGAATGCACTCAGAATTCACATTTGCAAAAGGCAGAACTATATCAATCTCTGCTGGTGCTGGACACTGAATTCAGGTCAGGGGTTAGTTTCAGTGAGGTAGTAATAATGGGAAAGCTTGTCTTGATGGCTTTTGGGCAGAGGGTGCTTGAGACACTGCAGGTGTTGCATTCTCCTGAAGTAAAATGTGATGTCATACTTGGTTAGTGTATGCAGTCCTGCTGAGGAGTGGAAGTGTCTGTTAGAGGTGACATCAGGTTCAGGCTTTACCATCATGGGAGATCTTTTATGCACAGCAAAGTGGTGAGATGGTATTGTGCACCTGTCAACAGTGAAAGCAGGAGGGAGGGTTCCAACTGTTGACTTCAGAGATATCTGGGTCTATGGTGGGATGATTCTGAAATTGTGGTCAAGCAAATCTATTGACTGCTGTGAGAGCTGGATCTTGTGTGTGTGTGGCGGGGGTGGTGGTGTTTGGCCTACAAACAGAAATGTCATATATGCCATGCAGACTTTTATGGCCCACTGGTAGGGGGAGGGGTGTCCAAGACCAGTGTTAGCCATGTCAGTTAGGTTGACAGTGGTGTTGATGGTGTCCATAAGCAGTGACTTCTGTTTGAAGGTCCTACACTGCATATAATCAATACATAGCAGATGGTGCAATTGGTTCAGATGCTAGATTTTAATATGACTTAAAAATTCAGATCACAAGGACAATTCTGGTAAAGTATGATTCATTTACTGATTTTGTTGGGTGCATCTAACATTGTGGAGCACAACATGGTTCCAGCAGTAGCCCATCTCTGTCCCTCACATCAGCTGGTCATGTGAACCCCCTCAAGGGAAATTCAGCAGTGTTGGTGCTGACATGGGACTACAGGCTTGTTGGGGGAAGGGGTGTTTCAGAGAGGCATCTGCTGGATTTTGCCATGTCACTAGGATCCCCCAGGAAGGGGGCATAATCTGTAAGAGGTGGTTTTAGGGTTGAGGTCTCTTATAGAAAATGGACAATTCACATCAGGTTTAGGGAGACTTACAAATGGCTCAGCTGATGTTTCATTTGGTGGAAAAGTTCAGACCACACAGACCCTTCTGGTGATGTGGGACTTGTTGCTAATTTTGTTTGCTGCATCTGAGGTTGTGGGAGCCAGTGTGGTTCCAACAGTAGTCTCTAGAAAGTGGTGTTGTGGAAGCACTAAGAGTTTTGATCTTGTGTGCATTAAATGTATTTTTTGTTTTTTGTTTAGCTGTATCTTATGGAGTAAATTGTCTATTATTTTATTCTACTTTCTTTATTTTAATACAGCCACCTCAAATCCTCCCATAGTCATGCATGCAGACTTGTATGCCTATTAATCCAGCTTGACAAAACCTTGTATTTGGTCATAAAGTAGACAAACAGGATGAGATCGGTACACTGGATCAAATGAAGCAGCTAGGCACAGTTCCAGTTACCCCATTGCTCCTGGGTGGCATGCAGTTGCCTGTCGCCCTCTGATCACAGAGGTTCTGGGAGTCACTACATTGTCAGATATGAAAAAATGATCAGCTTGCCTCTTGGGATATATCTATGTGTAATTACTGTATGGGGATATATATTAGTGCATGCACATTATGTGTAATAAATGTATTGTCTGTGCATCTATGTGTAGAAAATGTATTGTGTGTGTATCTATGTGTAGTAAATGTATTGTGTGTGTGTATGTATAATATATATACCGGGATGTATCTGTCTGTATGTTTAATTATTGTGTATACACTGTATAGGTGAATATGTGTATTCATGTAATCAGAAAGGGACTGATCATATTTGGAGAGCTGAGCTCAGTGCTGCTGAGTCTACGACTCTTAACAATTTGCAGATTGTACTCAGTCTGCAGGTCTTTTGGGTATATATCCCTGAATCCATATCAAAACAACTCCATCACTATTAGAAAAACAAAGGTGTGCAATGCATGAACATGAGTTGCAGTTGGTGGGATGGGCGCACTTCCCAAATGATGACGTTCAAATGAATAACAATAAGATACCACAGCAATAAATGCAGTGCCCCACAGCCTTTGAATTTTGGTTTGGTAGTCTCTACTCTGGACCCCCTGTATCACTGAGTTTTGGACTGCAGAACCAAGGACTTGTCCAACTTGGCACGTGCAAGAACATTTATCGAGAAGGGACTTCATCAGGTACAGCTGTCCTCTCTCTCCAAATTTCCCATCTCTCCCTTACCTTTTTTACATTTGACTAAGACTTGAGACCTGCACAGCTGTCCCCACTCTCTAAATTGCATCTCTATTTTTTTCCTCCTCTCTATTCATGTTGTGCTTCCCATGTCAAGATACCAGAAGGCAGATGACTCTTTGCAAATCTGCATTTGAAATTTCCATTCTCTTCTCCCTCACTGTCTGTCTATGTCAAAGAATGGTGACCCCATTTAATAAAATCCAGTAGGACATCCAAGTGATTGTTGCCCTTGCAACCACTACAGTGTTTTTTACAGATACAGTGCCAGACTGCTTTAAGTAGTACATTATGTATTTGACAGATAAATGTGTAACACTTTTGACATGTCAAGTGAGCACCTGATGGCAGCTGAACAAAAATAATTGAAGCTGAATTACTGCATGTTTCTAGATGATTTTTATTTCTATTTATACTGCAATCGGACATTTTGGTTACACTTTCATTTCCTAACTTCTTCTTAAATGTTTCTAAGCAACTTTGACAATGTCTACACTGTCTCCATTTCAGATAAATTACTTAACGTCTATTGCAAGTGTGGGTAAATACTGTAATTTGAAATGTACACCACTCTTGAAATACTGATCAGTTTTCTGGCTATTAAAATGTGTAGTTAGACTCATTGCATGTTTCTTATCTTTGTATGATTTAAACTTTGTTACATTTAAGGAAGACCAGGATAACAAATGACCACCAATATGCTGAAAAAAGAAAAGTGCTGTGGAAAACCCCTTGGAAATACAACTCTAAGCATGGTCAGAGCATTGTACTTGTAAGATCCATAGCAGAAAACAATTAATAGCATCAAAGAGAACAAAGACATTGATGTCCATGCAAGTTTAACAATTTATTGAAATCCTACATTAAGCAATAGATTAAACAAACAAAGATTGACAGCAGAGCCATATACAGTAGTCTTAAATTAAAGAGCACTCCATAAGACAACGTTGGAAGATGAGGCCATAGGCAGACATCACAAGCAGTCCTGAGGACTCCAGACAACTAAGTTATGGGATGTTCCTCTCAATGCGGAACTACTGGTGTATGTGTTGGAGGCCACATAGCAACCATGTGGATTGCACAGTTGAGAGAAATTAAATATATGCTTGAAACTTTATCATAGATGTCTAACTGTTGACTAGTAGTGTAACAGACTATCTCATAGCAATCCACTTTGCCTAGATCAAGCAGACATTCTGATAGTGCTGGGGCAGTCATCTCTCCAGTGCCAAAGTATAATTATTTTTGCAGCAACCAAAGCTCCTTGGAGACAATGCACAATTGTGGCTGGGGTTTCCAGGATGATCCCTGCATTGCACATGAGGCCTAGTGTAACTAAGGAGGGTGTGAGAATCAGGCCCAAACCTACAATTGTTCTGCAAGGCTGATGGACTTACGACCAAAACAGTTGTAAATTCTGACAGGACCATAAAATATGAGAGCTATCTCTTCTTGAAAAAGGAACACCTCCAACAAGTGTCTGATGGTGCCAGATCCCATTTGTGCAGCTTTGGCAGAGTTCTATGCCACCTGTGCAGGATCTTGAACCTGGTGAAATGGTTCTGAATGTATCTTAAAACATTAATTAAAATTTTCCAACATGAGTCCCAATCAATCTGGTGAAGTTCGATACCCAGTTCTTCACTTTGCTTTACCCGGAGCTTTTCCATACCGGATATGTGCATAGTGCATAGCCTTTTAAAAATATGGCAGGCATTGGGAAGGGTACAATCATCTAAAACAATAAGTTCCTCAAACACATTAATACTGCCAAACTGATACTTGGAACCTAGAAGAAGAGTTACAGCAGATCAGAGCTCGAGATACTGAGAGTGTCTATGCTTCTCTAGCCCATATTCCAGTTGAAGTTGCCCAAAGGTCTTTAAATATCCCATCTTGGCATCAGTTAGGTGGGATAGATGTTGAGTGTTCCTAGACGATCAGGCTGGCCAGTCCACAGGGTTGCCATCAATTGTGAGGAAAGGGTTCTTCCAGAGAGGAATGCTGGGTGAACCTCTAGGGTGCCAATCTAAGTTCATGGCTACACTTGCCCAAATTATCACCATAAAATCAATTGTGGGATGGGTACGCAAGCAAGGTAGGATCACACCATACATCACTGTGCTTCGAAGGTCTCTGCCCAGTAGATGAGCTTTGCATTGGGCCCATTTAGGCAACAGTATCAATGCCAGAGGAGAGGAGATGAGACCTAGGATGGCTTCAATAGGATATGCACCAAATGTCTCAACTTGAAATCTGGGAGGCCCAGTCTCCCTTTTCTTTAAGTGCAGAGCTAGCTTCATGTGGTTAATCCATTGTGAACTCCTCCCCAAAATTAAGCAAATCATCTTCTGGTGGATTTGCTGTAGCAGCTTACGCTTTAAACTGAAAGGAAGATTGTTGAAAAAGTATTGAATTTTAGTGACTGCCATCATCTTAAAAACCTGGGCTCTACCCCAGTGTGACAGGTAGATGCAGCTCCATCTGGCAAGGTCCTTTCCCAGGGATGACACTAGTGTGGGTAGATTAAGTTCATCCAGCACTCTAAGATCCCAGGAGAAGTTTATTCCATGGTGTTTCAGAGAGCCCTGTGCCTTCTGGAGTCCCAAGGGGCAGCCTAGTGTGCATTTAGTCTCCAGTGACAGTATTAAGATCAGCAATTTGGCCACATTTACCTTGTAACCTGACTTAGAGCCAAATTTCTGTACAGAGAGGATGGATTCTTCTGACTGTGTAAGTTTCAGCAGAATGTCATCATCATAGGTCAAAGCCTTATACTCTGCTCCCATCTTTAAGCCATGAATATCTGTGTGCTTCCGGGTGTTCTGCAGAAAGGGTTCTAAGGTGAGAATGAATAAAAGGGGAAAGAGTGAACAGCCTTGCTACATCCCTTTCTCTACAAAAAGAGGGGGGAGGCCAATGAGTTAGTGAGCACTGAGGTTAAAGCACCATTTTAAAGGGTGTGAATATACTTGAGAAAGGTCACCCTGAAACTAAACACCTGCAGCACATGAAACAGGTATGGCCATTCTACCCTATTGAATGCCTTCTCAGCATTGAAAGAGAGGGGCACTGCTGAAGGATGGAGATTAGACACCAGCCACGGAAGACTGATTAGACATCTTGTGTTGTCCATGCTGTGTCTGAGTGGGACAAAGCCAACCTTGTCTCCATTACTTAGATTTGAAATGACTCCCCTGAGCCAAGTGCCTATCATCTTAGGATATGTATTACAGTCTGCTGTGATTAATGAACTTGGTCTGTAGCTACCACAATGGAGGGGGTGCTTCCTGGGTTTAGGAATAAGAGAGATTACTGTCATTCACATAGATGCAGAGAGGGAGTCAGTCTGGGTGGCTTTATTGAGGGTTGCCATCAAGGGATAGAGGAGGACTTGTTTAAAGTTTCTGAGAAACTCAGCTGGGAGGCCGTCACTTCCAGGGATTTTACCAGCTGGTATTGTGCTAATCACCTCATCTCTGGGTGAAGGGCCTATCCTGTCTCTCTCAGATCTCTGGATTTATGCTAGGCAAGCCTAGTGAGGATGTGAAAGAGGCCAAGTATTCATGAGTAGGTTTCGCTTCTTGCTTATAGAGAGTCTGACAGAACTCATGGAAGGCTGAATTAATGTCATCTGTTCATCTGCAGACCACCCCAGATGCAATCTTGATCCCTGGAATTTTAGACCACTCCTGTCATTTCCAGAGTTGATAGGCTAGTAATTTCTCAGGTCACTCTCCAGATTCCCAAAAGGTCTGGTCGAGTCTGAAGAGGGTAAACTCATCTGACTGATTCAGGTGCAAGTTGATCTTATATTATGTGCCCACGATCTTAACCAGAAGTTCAGGGGAATGACAGGAGGCTGCCCTGTGTTTCTCCAGTTACCGGAGAGCTAGAAGATGCTACTCTAGATATTTCACTCTCTGCCTTTTGACATGGGAGGCATAACTGATACAACAAAATGATCCAGAAATGTATCACAAAGATAATACCTAATTTAAAAAATAAAACTTATCAATACAGATTAAAAGAGACATGTCTATTCTCTTTACTAGAGAGAAGGCAACGGGGATACATGCTGTTAATGTTAAAAAGTCTTCAATTCTATCGAACTGTCTTCCCAATGTGTGCTACAACTGAATACCAAGGACAATAATTTATGATCCCATAATAAGCAACTGGCAGTCCCATGGGCAAAAACATCAGAGGGACAATTTATTTACAGTGTGCACCACAAATGCTTGTAACAAGCTGCCTCAAAACTGGTGGATACAATTTCAATAGATGGTTTCAAAAAGGCCTGGATAAACGCTTGGTCTCAAATCAGACTTTTGGTATAAGCTGTTAATCTTGACCCATTTGCATGGGGGGACATTCTTGAGGGGCTAACTTAGCCTTCTTTTGTCCACTTAACCCAGTAGACCAGTAAACGACCTCTAATATAACCTTTGAGGTCATCCCACCTGGTAGTCTAGGAAGTGTCACCAGGAAGTTTAGCCTCTAAAATGGCAGCAATGTCCTTCTTTAGCATTACGCAGAATGTGGGATCTCACAGTAGGGAGGCATTAAATCTCCATTTTTTTGCAGAAGACATGTCTGAGGCCACAGAGAGCCATGTAAAGGATATAGGAGAATGGTCAGATATGAACATTGTTCCTATAGAAGCCTAAAGAACTTCTGGCATCCAGTGGTGCAGTATCACCTGCAAGTGCAATGTGGATTTGAAAAGAATGTATAATCCCTACCACAAGGGTGCACCAAGCATGAGATACCTATAAGGCCCAACTCATCCACTAGATCACCAAGAGCCTGTGAAGCTGGTGATCTTGGACCTATCGGTGCTGTACATCTGTCCAAGAAATTGTCCAGGGTGACATTCTCATCTCTTTTCAAGATGAGAGAACCCTTACCATGTGTTAACAGAGTCCAGGCCAGATTAGCAAAGAATTCAGGTTCAGCAGAGTCCGGGCCATACATGTTGCACATGATAACGTCCTGATTATCGATAATGCCCTTTAAAATAACATATCTGACTTCAGGATCACTGATAGTCAAGGTGTCCTGAACAGCAATGTTTTTATGGATAAGTATCATTACATCCCTACTTTTGGTGGTGTATGAGCTGCCATAAACCTATGATATCCAACCCATTTTAAGTTTGCCTCTGCCAAGGTAAGATGTGTCTCCTGTAGGAAGGCTACACTATCCCCCTCTCTGTGGGAATTATCTAGGATTTTTCTCCACTTAACCATGGAGTGAAGACCTTTAACATTCCAGAACACCCATTTTATAGGACATGCAGCCATAGCAACAGTAGAAAAAAGTACAGGGTGCACACCTGAGGGTAGAATGTCCACCTAAGGTCCCACCTTTTGTAAAGGCAGGTGTAGTGCCAAATATGCATACTATGAGAGAGAGTAGTAGGTGGGGAACAGACACAGCTGACTCTCCTGCCCCTGAAGTCAGAGTAAAGAGTAAAGAAAGAGTAAACAGGGAGGAGAGGAGGCACTGTGGGTCACCTTGGAGACTGGAAAGGGCACCACAATCCGCACAGGGGTTGTGTACAGACCTCCGTGTCAGGGGGAGGGAATGGACAAGGATATGATAGAAGGCATTCTTAGAATGGCAGAGAAAGGGGAGATACTGTTGATGGGAGACCTGAATATGCCAGATGTTAACTGGAGCATATTTGCTGCAGCCACATCCAAGAGCAGGGCCATTCTTGATGCCCTACAGGTGGCAGGCCTCAGACAGCTAGTTTCGGAACCCACTCGTGAGGGTGCAATCTTAGACCTTGTGCTGTCAAACGGGGGCAGTGAGAGGATCTCAGATCTAGAAGTGGGTTGCTATCTGGGAACAAGTGACCATCAAACAGTGTGGTTCATGTTAAACTCAGCTACAGAGTCAAGCCATACAAAAGTAAAGGTACTGGACTTTAGGAGGGCTGACTTTGGCAAGATGGGAGAGTGCCCCAGAAAAGCACTAGCAAACAGCCTAGAAGGAGCTGTGAAGCAACAATGGGGAATCATCAAAACTGCCATCACAGAGGCAACAAGCCTTTGTGTGAAGCAAATAAACAAATCAAAATGAAAGAAAAAGCCACTATGGTTCTCAAAAGAGGTGGCTGTGAAAGTCAGGAAGAAAAACATAGCATTCCGGAAGTATAAGGAAACACAGAAGGAGCAGGACAGAGAGCTGTACCAGTTAAGGCAGAAGGAAGCAGGGAGGAAGTCAGAAGAGCAAAAAGCCAAAACTGAGGAAAAGATAGCCAACTCAGTTAAGAAGGGGATAAGACCTTTTATAGGTACATCACGTGAGCGAGAAAGACAAAGGAGGGATAGTGAGGCTGAATAGAATGAATGGTGGGTGGGCAGAGAGGAACAGTGAAAAAGCAGGGATACTGAACTAATATTTCTGCTCAGTATTCACCAAAGAGGAGGGGGAAGTACCTAATCCAATTAACAGAAGCACTCTTGATAGGGGGTTGATCCCAGTCCTTTCACAGAAGAAAGGGTTCTGCAAGAACTCCTAAAACTGAAGGTGGACAAAGCAATAGGTCCTGATGGAATTCACCCCAGAATTCTAAAAGAATTAAGGGAGGAACTAGTGAAATCACTGGCTACTCTTTTTAATAAATCAAGGGAGGATGGTGTGGTACCCGAGGACTGGAGGAAGGTGGATGTGATTCTCCTTCACAAAAGTGGGACCAAGACAGAGGCAAGAAACTACAAACCTGTCAGTGTGACCTCTGTGGTAGGGAAAGTGATGGAGTCACTTCTGAAGGAAAGAATAGTTGAGTACCTAGAGGCCAGTGGGGCACAGGACCCAATGCAGCATTGGTTCACAGCAGGAAGGTCATGTCAGACGAATCTAATAGATTTCTTTGACTGGGTGACCAAAGTAGTAGACCAGGGAGGGGCTGTAGACATAGCCTACCTAGACTTTAGCAAGGCATTTGACACAGTCCCACACAAAAGATTAATAGTCAAATTAACCAGCCTGGGAGTGGGTCCCAGGGTGGTAGCCTGGGTAAAACATTGGCTGCACAACAGGACACAGAAGGTAACTGTAAATGGAGTCCACTCTGAAGAAAGAGGGGTTACTAGTGGGGTACCGCAGGGTTCAGTATTGGGTCCAGTCCTTTTAATGTCTTCACCAGTGACATTACAGAGGGACTGGAAGGAAAAGTATGCCTTTTTGCAGATGACACCAAGATCTGCCACAGGGTTGATACACAAGGAGGTGTGGAAAGGATGAGAAGGAACTTGGCAAGGTTGGAGGAATGGTCAGAAGTATGGCAGCTTGATTCAATGCAAAAAGTGCAAATAATGCACCTGGGAAACAAGAACCCAGGGAAGAATACACAACGGGGAGGTAGTAACAACAATAAAAAGGAAAGGGACCTGGGGTAATCATATCAGATGACCTTAGGTTAGCAAGCAATGTGAGAAGGCAGTAGGGAGGACTGGGGGTATACGGGGATGCATAGGGAGAGGCATCAGCAGCAGAAAACAGGAAGTTGTTATCCCTCTGTACAGACAGTTGGTGAGACCCCATCTGGAGTACTGTGTCCGATTCTGGAGACCCCATCTCCGCAAGGACATAGACAGGATAGAGGCAGTCCAGAGGAGGGCAACTAAAATGGTGCAGGGTCTGCAAGAGAAGCCGTATGAGAAGAGACTAAAGGAGCTTAATATGTATACCCTTGAGGAAAGAAGGGAGAGTGGGGACATGATAGAAACTTTTAAGTACCTTAGTGGAATCAACAAAGTCCAAGAGGGTAATATATTTCAGAAAAAGAGACATGCAAGAACAAGGGGACACAATTTAAAAATAGATGGGGGCGGTTCAGGGGCAATGTGAGGAAGTATTATTTTACAGAGAGGGTAGTGGATGCATGGAACAGCCTTCCTGAGGAGGTTGTGGGGTCTAAAACTGTGGGAGAATTCAAGAATGCATGGGACAGACATAAGGCAATTCTTGTGGGGGGTAGGATGAAATAGGCTGTTGGTTAACTTGGATCTGTGGCCTATCCTGTAGGTAGGGAAATGGGCAGACTAGATGGGCCAAGTGGTCCTTATCTGCCATCAAACTCTATGTTTCTATGTTAAGTCAGTGCTCTGCATTCAGCTGAATTCAAAAACTTTTACATCAATTTGAACAGCTATAACATAAAACAGCTTATAGAGCAATTTAAAAGCAAAGCATTAACTTCCAACAAGTAATGACACAGGAGACGATGAACCTCAGGACCAGAACCTTGGATATAGAGAAAGATTTGCTTGTGTAGGTGTCATGATCTTAACCAATGCCCCCTGTTCCCTGAGGCACTTTAGACTAACTTCTGTGGCACAAATTCTGAAATTCTGCTGCACAGTTAGGTCAAGTTCTTCGGCAAGGTTTAATGTTCTGTGGCAGCCAGCATTACAGTTTTGGGGGACCCATCAAGGATGGCTTATGAGGAGGACTCCTAACTCTCACCACAGAAACTTATAGTAAGTGAAACATAAATGACACACGTACTTTCCCTTAAACATCCAGTTTTATGCTTTCCAGTAGCTGTTCTGGCTCTCCGTATTTATTTAAATCCATTTAGGGCTTAGTGTCATGGTATGCAACATTAACAGGCTACTGGAAGGCAACCCCCCATCCTGCTGGCAGTAAACACATAGATGAACAGCTGTTCCCAAAGGGCGAGCCTGAAGGAGCCTAGCCATGCAGCACCTAAGACTTCCCTCTTCTGTGAATACTTATCTGGGGCTCCATACTCAGTTGCAATTCAGGTGATGGGCTTTGGGGACAAAGAGTCTCCCCACACTGCCACCCACAAAAACTGCCATACATTAAAAATATAAAGCATTTAACAACTGCAGTGTTAATGTGATTATTTCTCTTTTTGTCTGTTTCACCATTTCCTAGTTTAGTTTTCCCATTTTGAATAAATCTTTAGCTTGGTTGTCATCTTTCTTACCTAGACTTCATCTTTTCTTCATTTTCTTTTAGGAACACCCCCCTGCCCTAGCCTGAAAGCCCTGGCAGCTGCAGCACCCTCTGACCATGGGCTGTCCTAGAGCAGACTGGGTAATCCTAGGATCAAACCTGAACATGACTTGCAGTCATGGAACCGTGGTGTGCTGCCACTGGCCTATCATTGCTCAGCTGTTTTTTTTTTTACTTTTTCCCTTTTGTCTCTGTAGCCTCATTGTCTCTGTTTCTACAGTATATCAGGCAAAGCTCCCCTTCCCTCAGAGGAAATAATCGCAGCAAAGCTATCTCCCCACTGACCAAAACACTGCAATGTTCTCTGCTCTATTCTCCCCCCCCCCAACTTAGTAAAAGAAAAGTTTCATACTTCACATCCCCCAGCCAGGGGTACCAACAGAAACTTCTAGTCCCAGGACACATCATTAGGACTGGGCCTCCCTCAGCCTCCCATCCCTCTTACAGGCCCCCCTATGGACCCCCTTTGGGCCTCCTGAGCCACTGGGCCTGAAACTGTTGTCTCCCATGCCCCCCCGCTGGCACCCCTGACCCCAGTTACCTAGTGGCAGCAGTGCTCTCTGTCTCTCTCTCTCTCTCTCTCTCTCTTTCTTTCTCTCTCTCTATCTCCTCCCCCTTCCCCTTAATGATAGTAATGCTCTGTCTTCTCCTCCCCACCCTGGACATAAAGGTAACAATGTTCTGTCTCCTCTCCCTTACATGATCTTGCCCACCCCCATTAATAGCTATAGTCTTTCTTTTTTCTTCGATCTCTGGCCAAGAAAGACACCCTAAGCCAAAACTTGTTTCCAGGTGCATCCTGGGAGCATAGAGAAGTTAAGTGACTTACTCATAGTCACACAATATGCTGGTGGTATGGCTGTGGGATTCAAATTCACTTCTCCAGGTTTGCAGATCAGAGCTCTTAACCACTATGTGATACTGCCTTTGTCATGCCTGATCCCAGGTTTTAAAATCTCGTGTAGTCCACCCCACCCATCATAGCTCCACCACCCACCCCAGAAAGGAAATGGATGTTATTTGCAATGTTTCAAAAACAATTTCATCACAGAATGATAATATACCAGAGCTGGCTGTAAGACTTGGGAACTGTAAGAGATGGGGCTGTCAATTACACAGAGCAAAATTTGATTAGGTTACTTAAGTTAACCCCTTCCTTAATAAATTGTTTACTTTGACTACTGTATTGAAAAGTCAAGATAAGTATGCTTTTCAGAAAAAATGTAGACACTTCATTGGTGCTGTTTGGGTAAATCGACTAGTCCCTAAGCCACATTTTTAAGGTGAGATGCAATGAGTTTGTTGAAGACCTGTCATGCCCCCACATCCCTCATCCACCCTTTCATTTTGTACCAATATAATACTGTCAAAAAAGCAACATATAAACATTAAAATATTTAAAAATGTATTATATGCAGCACCATGGAAACTTTTTCTCTATTTCTCTGTTTGTTTTTTTGGCTTTTCCTTACCTCATTAAGTTTCTCCATTCTGTATAAATTTTTTATTTATTTATTTAGTTAGTTAGTTAGTTATTGTCCTGGATAATAACCTTTGAGTTGGGAGCTCATTTACAAAGGTTCCATGTCAGTTACACGAATTAGCACAAGTACACAGAGACATGAGTTACATAAAGAGTTCAAGAAAAGAAATATATAGAAATTGAATTAAGAGACAATAGCTATAAAGACACTAGACAATAAAACAACATTCTATCTCACCATTTTCCAGATACTATATTACAATTATATACATGGTTACAGTGTTACAGTGTGCAATCAGAAATTGGCATTTGTTAATGTAGTGTAAATCTTTGCAAGGCAATCAGGGAGGGAAAGAGGGGGAGAAGAAAAGAGAAAGGGGGACTGAGGAGTTTATGAGGGAAAAGAGAGAGAGAGAGTAGCTGAAGAGTAAAAGAGGACGGTGTGGTGTGGAGCAGGGGTTCAGGGAAGTTAGTTAGAGCAGTCACAATCACTTTGAACAGACAGGTATAGTGTTAGTTCTCACTTAAAATGACCAAGCTTAGGAATGTTTGCAACACAAAGGGGCAGTTTGTTTAACCACAGAGGGCCCTTAAATAAGAAGTACCACTGGGCAAGAGCAGTATGGCAAAAGGGAATGTGAAATGCCTGCTTAGTCTTGGCTCTTGTCTGGTGAAAATTTGAGGTTGGTTTGAGGAACAATCAGATGGAATTGGGCGTTAATTCAAAGAGGGTCTTTTTCCAAATAGACAGGTGTGGTATTTAATCCTTCCCTGGAGGTTTAACCAATTTGTCTGCACATATAGAATCACAGGTGTGAATGTGGCTTTCTGCACCAAGGACCAGCCTACAGGCCTTGTTATTGGCACTTTTTATTCCAATTAGCGCAGTTGTGGTGGCCAAGCTATATGCGATTAACCCATAGTCAATGATGGAGAGTATGGAGCTATTAACCTCGAGGGATAGGGGTTCAGTTGTTAAGCAGTGTCTGTTCATATAGAGCAGGCTAATTCTTGTGTTAACAGCTTTTACTATGGAATCTGAGTGGTGGGAATAGGAGAGGGAGCTGTCAAGAGTGATTCCAAGGTACTTGAAAGTAGATACCTGTTCGAGGGGTTCAAGTTTGCTATTAAGTATTGTTAGTGTACAGGATTTGTTTTTGTTTTGAGGGATGGAAATAACATTACATTAGTCTCTTTATAATTGAAGAGGAGTTTGTTTTGGTTGAACTGCTCCTCTGTGATGGTGAAACTTTGATGTAGCTCATTGTTGAGTAGGGTCAGGTGGGGACTGCTGGATAAAATGGCTACGTCATCTGCATAGAGCAGAATTTTAGTTGGGCAGGCACTAGGAAGGGTGTTGAGGAAGAGGTTAAATAAGAGGAGTCCCAAGATGGAGCCTTGCAGGACTTTCCTGCTATCAGATAGGGTATTGTTTATTTTTACTTGTTGATTCTATCAAATAAGTAGCTCTTGTACCAGTCAGTGTCTCAGTGGATAGGCAAAGAGCCAGTAGCTTAATAAGCAGGGCACTGTGGTTAATGGTATTAAATGCTTTTGTTAGGTCGATGTATATTGACCCAACTATTTAGCCATTGTCAAGTGCCTCATGATTGAATTCCATGTATTTCACAAGTGCAGTAGTGGTGCTGTAGCCCTTTCGAAAACCATGCTGCTGGGGGCACTGGATGTTGTATGGTAGCATGAGATATCAGTGCCGGGGATTGGGTGCCTACAATAATGGTGACCCAATCCCCAGAGCATGTATCTAGAGCTGCTGTAGTGTAAGGCCGGCTGGATGGTGGGGCAGATAATATAGCAATGGGATGTCGCTATACATATGCAAGTAGAGGGGGAACTAGCACACACAGCAAGGGGCAGGAGGGAATGTGAGGGGTGGTGCCAAAGTGGGTTGTCAAGCGAACCCTGTGGCATGGTGTATAGGTTGGGGGTGTTGGTTGGCAGGGGATTGGGTTTGGGTCTGGGCATTGGTGCATTTTTGTTGCGCCTGGCCAGAACCTTTTTTTTTTTATGTTTTCACCCCTCCAACATGCACCCCCTTGGAGCTGAGAATCCTTAAGTAGGAGGGTGCAGAAGTTGAAGTCCCAGGCGCCATTTTGCTGTATGCCAGGGAGTCAGAGTGACAAAACACATTTTTTTCACTCTTAACTTCTCGATAATGGTGATCACCTTTTGGCTTTTGCTGTTATCACATGTAACCATGTTGTATTTATTCAAATTGTCAACCAGTTGGTCCGAGACAGTTCACTCAAGGGCCTTAGACAGTGGGGTCAGTATGGATATCGGCCTGTAATTTAAGTACAGTACACAGTATCCACTTTTGTGCACAGGTGTCACCATAGCAGATTTTCATCTTTTAGGAAATTAGGCTTGACGGAGGTATAGGTTTAGTATTTTTGTAAGTGGAGGTAAAACTTTGTCAAAGGATAACGCAATTTGTTTTAAGTCTAATGAGTCATTACTGTGTCCGTTTTTTTCAAGGGTGTGCTGTAGGTAGTTTTTGGCTTCGATAGAGAAGATTTATATAAAATAAAAGTGAGAGTTTCCAGTTGAGTGGGCTATCGGAGTAGATGGTGAGGCTTCAGAGGTTTATCCTTTCTCATTAAAGAAGTCTGGGGGAGGACGGAGCTAAGTCATAGAAAGCAGTGTTAAAAGTGTCTGCAATAGTTTTTGGATCCTAGGTAATGTTACTATCTACTAATAGCGTGGGTAGGGAGTCTTTGCTGCTCTTTCCTGTTAGTTTTTTCAGGTTATTCCAGAATGGCTTCCCATCTCCCCACATTTTACTCAGAGAGTCTTTGAAATATTGTGCTTTGGTGAGTTTGATTTCACTGGTACAGTTGTTCTGGGCAGCCCTGTAGTTTTGATAATCAACCAGATTGCCAGTGGCCTTCATCTTGTGCCAGAGGTGGTCTCTAGATCCCATTAGGTTTAGAAGTGGTTGTGTGATCCAGCTGTTTCTAGGATTTTTTGTTTTTGTTTCTTTATGGGGTCATTTATGTCAAATACCACATTAAAGGTATTAATCAAGAGGTATAACGCCTGGTCGACATCTTGGTGCATGTTAAGGGGAGACCAATCAAGTTGTGCTAGGTGGGCTTTGAACAGACCTAGCTGCACTTTTCTTATGACTCTATTAGTGGTAGAGTTAGGGGAGAATTGTTTGGCTTTGTTGGACCATAGGCAAGTAACTGGAGAGTGGTCACTAAGAGAGTCAGGGTGGACTGTAACATCTGTGATTCTGCCATGCTGGTTAGTGATTATCCAGTCTATAAAGGTTTTTGTCCCAGTATGGTAATTAATCTTTGTTGAGACGTCAACCATTTGGGAGTGGCAGATAATGGCTAATGCATCTTTGTAGGGTGCTGCGTCATGGTTGAGCCAGTTGATGTTGAAATTGTCCAGTATTACAACTTCCCAGGTGCTACAGAGGTCTTTTACTAAGCTGACATCCATGTTGAAGTTTGGGGTCAGATTCCTTGGGTGTATATATATACCAAGAGCACAGTGAATGTGATTTGTTATGGCTACCAATGAGTATTCTAATGGCTCAGATCTGTGCTTCAGGGCAGGGGTTTTCTAGATCTAGTGCATGGCAGTGAAGGTTATTCCTTAGGTATAAGAGACAGCTGCTACCTCTCTTGCCAGTTCTATCTCGCCTGAAGTGGGAGTAACCATTGATTTGGGGGAGTCACATTTCCAAAATTGAGAGCACATCTGGCTCATGAATGCTAATCCATGCTTGGAGCTGCTCAGTTTTGGGGAGGAGGCAACTGGTATTAATGGAGGCCAGTTTTAGGTTCTCTTTGCTAGTTTCCCAGGCATTTATGGGTCTGGTGTGGCCCAGGTGTGGGTGAATGTTGTTGGAAAGTAAGAGGAGCAGCAGGGTGCACCACAGTAGATTAGATTTAAGGATTATTAGTTTAGCAGTCTTGGAAAGTCAGAGTTTAGACCCGCTATTGGAATGGGATAGGGTAACAACTATCTTAGACAGGTGGGAAAGGTAATCTTTAATGGCAGTGGCTTTAGGTTGGCAGTCAAGGTAGCTGTTTAGGGTTTTTGCTTTTAGGATTATTGTTCTGAATACAAGCCATTATTCCAATGGTTTTGGTGGGTGAGAGATGTACGAGGGACATTTTGCTGCTGTTCATACAAACCTTTCCTGAGGGGTCATTTGGTAACCGGTTAGAATTACACTACAATAATAGCACAGGAAAAGAGAACACAGTCTGGAGAGTGCTTCCACAGACAGCAATAGGGGTTTAATAGCGCTATGCAGTAAGTGCTCCCCAGGTCGCTGTTCATGGTGCTAGTGAATAGCTGAAGGGCAGAGCATTTCATGAAGTTGGCTGAGCTGCTTCTGTTGTGGGGAGGACTAAGGCATGAAGCATGTCTGAACAATGGTGTCGAAAACCAGAGTTCTAATCCTGGTCTCCCTTTATTTCTTTGTTGTTGGACTTTTTTCTTTTTACAATGGGCCATGGAAACAGTATTCCACTGCCCCACACAGAATTTCACTGCCCCACACATTTGTCTTTCCTCGTGATCCACACCCCCCATGAAGTGAGACTCTTTTAGTTTGGGCGGTATGGGGGTAGAGCCATTGTTAGGTGGTGTGAGGCAGAGCCCCCCACACAAAAATACATTAAAACAGTGTATTGCCGCTCTGTGGTGCAGCGGCATTCTGTCCTGCTGCTGTGGTGGAGAGCGCTGTCAATACAGCACTGTAGTGGATGGTTCTGTTATTGACAGCACTCTTCTGACTCAGTGCCTGTAATTTGATAATGTGGCAATTGACAGCACATAAGCAAGAAGATAGAGATTTATTTGCAACATAGTGTGCTTTAGGTGCTGAGGTGGACAAGTAAGTACCTCAGCAAATTATGGGGCCAGGTTAGGGGCTGCTAATAAATGGTACTGCACATGAGCCGTTATTACAAATTTCTGCTTAACTGTAGTTTGGAAGCTGGGGTTACAGCCACATGATTCTGGGGAATGCAGTGTGACAGCAGTGGCTGATCTGGGGCTTACAGGGCAAATAGATGCATAGCAGTGGTAGGGTGTAGAAAAAAGAAAAAAATAATTTAAGACTGATCAGCAATACCAGGTTGGAGTCACGGGGGTTAACAGGGAGAAGAGGAGTAGATGGTTGGAAGAGGGTAGTTGGTATCAGGAGGGACTACAATTAAGATTACAGCAATTCTAGTTTGGACTGCAGAGGAACTTCTTTAAAGTAAATTGCCAATAATCATTAGCTTTGGCTTTTCAGGTTTCTTATGTTGCCTTCTTTTTATGTTGGCACGCTTGTGCAGCCAACGTCTTGCGAGTAGTGCAGCTTTGGAGGCGTGGTCGCTGTTGGGTGAATGCAGGGCTCGCACCAGTAGTTGTGTCCCTCATTCCCCAATCAGCCTGCATGCCGGCGCCACACCATGCATACATAATGTGGTGGACACATCTAAGAAAAGGTCCGCTGCAATCAGAGCAAAGCTCGTCAGATGCAGCGGACCTTCCCTGGACATGCTCGCTGACATTGTGTATGTGGCGGCCACCCAGCTGATGACTCTGGGGGTGCCCAATCCCCCCATTGGCTTCCTGTGCTGCAATGTATGTGCTGACAGGGGAGCCCACTCCCCGTCGGCATAAAGCACTCTCCCCATTTGTTATATGCCGAGGGGGGGTGCCCAATCCCCTCAGCTCTCCCCTGTTTCCTTGTGTGCCGATGGAGGTGCCCAATCCCCATCAGCATAAATTAACCCCCCTTGTGTTGTGTGCCGATGAGGGTGCTCAATCCCCCGTCAGCTGCAGCAACCCCCCCAAACAGTTAGGTGGCACTCTGGGAGCCTACCCTAGTGTGCCAAATACCCTGTAAAAAAAAAACTGTCCCACAATTATTTTTTTTTTCACCCTGTAACACAAAAACGGTCTCTCACAGTCTCCCTGCCCACCACCCACACCCACCCACTATGCACCCTGCCTCCCCACACACCCCCACCCCATACTTACCTCCGGAGTCCAGCGCGATCTTCGGTGGATCGGCAACACGTCTGCACTCTTCAAAGCCAACCGCGAACTGAGGAAATGCAGGAAAGCTGTATAATGTACTAAATAGGGTTTTTTTCAACTTTGATGCATATCTCAGGCAGTTTTTGGAATTATTGCACCAAATTTTCAACATGGGGATTTTGGGACCCCTCCTCATGAATTCTGTCACTGTTATGATGTTAATTGGTCCTGAAAGGTGATTTCACCATCACTATGTGAAATCACCTATCGGGACTGATTAGCGCAAGGACAGTGGCAGTGTTCATGAAGTGGGCTCTCCAAAAGCCGATGTTGCAAATCTGGTGGAAGAAATCCAAAAAATGGCTGTTTTATGAGCCTGCTTTGCGCAGTTGCTACACACGCTCATAACTTCACAAATTCACAAATATTTTCATGCCAGATTTTCAACATTGTCATTTTTCTACACCTCCTTGTGAACAGTACAGCTGTCATTTTTCACATCCTGGCTGAAATGTGTTTCCGCACTTCCGGCGCACAATAGCACAGCCACCGTGAGAAATCAGTGTTTGGGGCAGATTACAAAAATGACAGTGAGACTGTTCATGAGCAGAGGTTCTAAAATGCCTATGCTGAAATTTGGTGACAATACTCCATAAAATGACTGTGTTACAAGTGTGCATTGCGCAGTTGCTATGCACACTTGTAACTTCATGAATTTGCAATATTTTCATGCCAGATATTCAACATTGTCATTTTTCTACACCTCCTTGTGAACAGTACAGCTGTCATTTTTCACATCCTGGCCAAAATGTGTTTCCACACTTCCTGCGCACAATAGCGCAGTCACTGTGGAAAATCAGTGTTCAGGGCAGATTACGAAAATGACAGTGACACTGTTCATGAGCAGAGGTCAAAAAATGCCTATGCTGAAGATTTGGTGACAATATTCTGCAAAATGACTGTGTTACGAGCGTGTGCTGCGCAGTTTGCATGCATGCTCATAACGTGCATTTGTAATATTTTCACTCTGGATTTTCACCATTGGTATTTTTCCACACCTCTAGATGGACAGTACAGCTGTCATTTTACATATCCTGCCTGAAATGTGTTTTTGCATGTCTGGCGCAGATTAGCGCGGTCGTCTTGCTCAATCACTTTTTGAGACAGTTTGAGGAAATGGCAGTCACACTGTACATGAGCAGAGGTGTTAAAATGCATATGTTGAACATTTGGTCCCAAAAGTCCATAAAATTACTGTGTTACAAACGTGTGTTGTACATTTCCCAATCACCCTTGTAACTTCACAAATTTGCAATATTTACATGCCATATTTTCAACACTGCCATCTTTTTACACCTCCTTATGAACAGTACAGCTGTCATTTTTCACATCCTGCCCAAAATGTGTTTCCGCACTGCACTACCAAAGCCAATGCCAGCGCGACAACATTCGGCATTGACAAATGCTTGTTTTATCATTTCTTCAGTCCATCTAGTTTTCTTTCATTCTTTTCCTACCCCAACAATCTGTTTACTTAGCTGTCCCTTTCATTATTTTTCTATAATTCACATTTCTCCCCAAGGCACCAAGGCTTATTCATCAGGTTAGCAACCTCTCAACCCCATCCACAGCCACCTGTTGTGCTCAACCCATGTGGATAGCAGATTGCGCTCTGCCACAGCAAGCACATTCCTTCTCTGGTTTTAAAACAGTTAATACCAACCCCTGTCCATTTTAGCCCCACCACCCTGCCAAATAGCCTTGAGAGTGCCACTGAGTGGCTTTGTAGTTTTAAGTTTGTCATCCATTTCCAATCCAGCACTGTACAATGATCATCTGCCTGTTCCACCCTCATAAGTATTGTAAGATCTCCACTTAGACATTACTGTGACCCCTCATAAAACAAAAAAATCCTACCCTGCATATGTCAGCCACAAACCTGATTCCACTCAGAGCATCATCAAGTCACTGTTTTTTATACTGGCACACATTTTTGGTTCAAAATTATAGGATGATCCTCTACTGCTTCCTATTACTGCTGGGCTCAAATGCTGGATTCATGCCCAGGTACAGACTGGTGTGGGCACCAGAAAGCACTGCTGGGATGAGGAACACACATTCTGGCCCATTAGCTGTGATAGGAAAGGCAGCTGATCATTAAGCCACATTTGACCAGAAAAGGATGCAATCATAAAAAATACAGTGAAACAATGGGGCTCTTGGGGCTTGGCAAGCAGGGTTTGAGTGGCTGAGATTGTCATGGGTGAATTTTAGTTCTTATAAGACTAAACATAGACAGTGTAGTGGGCAGAAATGAGTGTGGGCACTCTCTGTCTAACTTACTGGAACAGTTTATGTGTAATTTCTGCTGCCATACCCAAATTCTGTTGCCAGACCAAAATTTTGCAGCTGGCCTTAATCTCTGCGGCAATCATTGCATGCCACAGAACTGCAAAAAACAGAGGGCTTTGATTTTAACCCATGCAATGGTGGAGACCCCTGAAACAGTCATTCCTACCACCTTGCACTCCCTCCTATAAGGAAGGAAAGGAAGATCTACTTGCTGAGCCTATCACTGTGCCACCCAGCTGTAAATACGTCTGTGGCAGCAGCATGAAGGGGAGTGTAAGGGGAGAGTAAGGTGGGGCATCAGTGACCTAGGTGCACAGACATACCTTGGGGCAATGTTGTGAAAGTAACTGGTGACAGAATTCACCGAGAGAGATCCATACTGCAAGTGTGTTTAAGTGCTTGAGTAACAGCCTGCTACCTCACCAATGGAGAAATGCAGAGTGACAGGGAGGTAACTGACATGTACTTGCCCCAGAGGAAAGATGCTGCAGTTTTGTCTGGGTACTGCTGCCCTGTGTCTTGTCTATAGGCAATTCCCCGAGAATGGTGCCATAGTGATCCATACCTGGTGAATGGGGGCGAGATAGCATTCTCTGTCGCTCACACCGGATGTTCACATTTGAGCCACTAGCCCATTTCTGTGAGGCAATTATTAGGCAGATCAGCTTGAGTATGAAAATATGTTGGTCCCCACTGGTACTGTGATTGAAGTCCTGGCAGTCACAACCAGCCACACCAAAGCTACAGCCTTCAGTGCTGTGAGATGGAAGGAATTTTACATTTTATAGCTAACTCATGGGTCTGTGACCATGCAGTAAGAATCTGGTCTGGACAGGAATGAAAGGGACAATAGGATGCAAATCCAAATAAATACTGCCTAGTGGGGCATAACAGTGGAAAGCAATGAGGGCAGTTAAGTCTCAGCACTGCAGTGGAGTGACAAAGTTTCAGTGCCAAGCAACAGGCCTGCACTGACATGCAAGTGCCCCTACTAAACAGGGACAGCCACCTTGTAGAATATAACAGAGATCCATGGGATGAGGGGAGACTTGCTGCTGAGTAGGAACACCCCGATCAGATTTGGATGCACATACCAGTGAGAAATTCCCTCTCCACAAGAAAATTATCCCCCCTTTCAGGTCAGCACCCCTGTTAAACAAATGCTTTCTACATACATGAATCACGACCAGCCCTTGAAGTGCCCTGTGCTGACAGGGTAGGGAGGAAGTCAGTGCAAGTAATAACAAAATGGCCTACAAAGGCATTCAACTGATTCAACAGCTCCAACCCATAAAGCCCACAAAGTCCATACCACAGCAATTGCATAACCACATAACCCCCCAAAAAACAACAAACTATATTTGCGCCCAAACCAAGAAAACAGACAGAGAAGTGACATTATACAAGATTTTAGTCCTATGCAGTAGTCCATAAAACCATGTAGGGGATAAGGGATAGTCAGAGGACATCACTCTCAGCTTTTCTGATTACACTGCTTGGAGTCATCCAGCTCGGCATGACTCACTGCTCCACTCCTGGCAAGTACCGGCAATGACAGCTTCAGTATCAGTGGCTCTATCTGCCCAAGAGCATGTATCCTCAGATTGTTCAGCTTGAGGATTACCCCTTGTTCTTTTGTACAATGTATCTGACAGCAGTGCCTTGGAGGGAGAGACCACCTGAGTGCCTGTTCTCTCCGGTGCGCCTCACTGTTTGAATCAGAAATAGCTGCAGAATGTCAAGAGTCTACTGTGGTCTCTGGGGCCTGCTCCAGTTTTCCGCCCCTCTGCACGCTGCCTATCTCGCCCTCTCTGGATGGATCACTTCACATTCGTGGTATGCCACTCCATGACAGTATGCTAGTTTATCAGATGACAGTTCGTAGAGCTGAAAGTAGACCATGGCAGTCTCCTCGAATGCCTGACAGCAATGATTCATCTGACCTGGCTCAGGATGGTGCATAGGTAAAGAGTTGGGCCAGTGCTTGTTAACAAACCAGACTTCCTCCAGGGTATAAAAAGTGTATAAGACTCTATTGTGGGTAGTAGAAAGTTTAGCAGGGTACTGTAATTTGTAGGGATGCCTTGTGCCTGAAGAGATTTTTTAATGGGGATGTACTCCTTTCTCCACTGGGCCAGTTCCATAGTATATTTGGGAAATATGTGGATCTGATGCCCTTGCCATGTCAGGGGCCTCTTTCCATTGCTAGGGCCAGTATCCATTCTTTGACTGGGTAACAGAGAAACTTCACAATGATGGGTTTCAGGTGCTGTCCTGGATTGGTGCAGGGCCGAGTGTTCTGTAGGATGGCTCTATTTCCGGTGCAGGAGAAGGGAACACTTCCTCAAACTGCAGGAGAAGGAAATACCTCTTCACACTGCAGGAGAAGGGAATGCCTCTTCACACTGCAGAAGAAGCTCTTTAACTTCCAGAATGCTCCTGTCAACTGTTTTTACAAACATAGTGTTGCAACGGCCGATATGCCAGCGCTGTCAACCATTTTTGCAGCATACTGTTGCAAGGGTGAGTTCAGCAAAAAGTGTTTTTACAACATAGTGTTGCAATGGCCAGCACACCAACTCTGTCAATTGTTTGTAAAACATAGTATAGCAATGTGCGGCATGATATGCAGATGATGCGCTGAAGCATGATAAGCAGTAAGAAATGAACTAACAGCTCAGGCAAACCTGGTCCCTTATCCAGTGTGAGGCACTCACAGGGCAAAGGTTACAGGACAATCAATGCAAGTAAAAAGAAAGGAATACAAGCCAATCAGTCCAACAGCTCAGGCAAAGCAGGTCTCTTATACAGTGTGTAGCATTTACCAGGCAAAGGTTAGAAGACAATGCAAGTAAAAAGGAAGGAATACAAGCTAACCAGTCCATCAAGGAATGCCAATTTGTTCACTTTTGTTAGGGAGCAGGAAAGGCTGAAGCCCAAATGAGCTCCTATAAGTTGAAATAATACTTCAATCTTCCACCATCCAACAAGAATTTGTCTAACGTTCTTTTAAAGGTCTTTTTTCTTTCACTTAAGACTATATTCTCTGGCAACCCATTCCACGGTTAAGCACTCTCTTAGTAAATAAAATGTTTTGTTTGTTACTCTGAAATCAGCTTACCTGAACTTGTAAAGCATGTCCCCTGGTTTAGGAGTTAGGGTTTTTGAATGTAATGTTCAGTTCATTCACAAGGATGGGGTCTTTGATTACATAGTAGAAAAGCAACAAGTGCCCTCTCATCCTTCTCTCCTCTAGGGTATATAATTTCAGATTGCTGGTTCTTCCCATATATTTGAGGTCTTTGACAACTGTAATAATTCTAGTCATGTTATGCTGTGTCCTCTCAATTCTCGGTATGTCTGTTTTTTTTGTATGGGTTCCATAGTTGACTGCAATAGTCAAGCTGGAGCCTGACGTAAGATCTGGACAATAGTAGTATCACATCTGCCCCTCCTCTCTTGATGTTTCTTTTAATGGAGCTTACTACTCTGTTTGCCTTTGCGATAGCATATGTACATTGTTTATTGAAGTCTAAGTTGTCAACAATTAATATGCCAAGGTCTTTTTCAGTGTACGTTTAAAGGTGACATAAATACTTGGAGGATTTTAGCAGCGAAGACAGTATTTGAGCATCAGATTTGTGGACCATATGGGGCCATTACTCTCCAATATAACCACCATCCTTCGCTGTAGGAAAAACAAAGGGTACCCAGTTAGATTAGTACTACAGGAACAGCACCAGGCAAGAAAACGCTAGTTCCTATAGTTCTACCATGGAGAGCGAGCAGGGATGTAGCGCGCTTGTGATATGCACTCCCCTGGTCACTGTCCATGGTCCTACCACATGACAAGAGCAGTAAAATACCGGGGTCTGGCTGAGCTGCTCCTGTGGCATGGAGGGCTGGGGCATGGTGCAGCTTGGCCTGGAGGCAGTGGAGACCAGGGTTGTAATCCTGGTCTCCAACCATGTTGCAAGAATTGGGAGTTCTATTTTTTTACAAGGGGCTGTGGAAACAGTATTCCATAGCTCCACAAATTTTAACTTGCTCTGTGATTCATCACCCTGGAGTGAGAATCCTTAAGTCTTGGGGGTGCAGGGGACAGATCCTTTGCTGGTGAGTTGCCCCTGCAAAAATAAAAACAACAGCATTTTTGTCACACTGTTGACACCAATGGCAATCTTCTTGGTTATGTTCAGAACCAGTGCCAAAACAAAGAAGCCATGGTAAAGTGCTATGACCCACATGGGAATTTTAAACTGTTTTACAGCAACAGCTGTAGCTGAGCTGACCTCCAGAGTATAATGAAGCAGTATACAAAAGTAGTTAACAGATTCTAGCAGTAATTAGATACAGCTTCTGACAGTAGCTGAGCTAAACATTTAAACGAGTATAGGATTTGTACGAATAGGTAATAATACACTGAAAAACAACAGTAATAATTGCATGTAAGCAGGTTTGAATCCCATCGAGAAAATAATATTGAATTGCAGTAGACTTGGATTTGATTTCACTGAGTGCAAATAAACATGTTTGAGTAGATGTAAATCCCAAAAGGGATATATGAAAACCAAGAGCTTATGGAAGGAAACGTGTAGGAAATAAAGAAATGCAGAGGTAAGGAAGCAGGAAATAAACATTACGAGAATGCAAGGCTGCTGAGGTAAAATAGGCCTTGCACAAAATGGAGCATGGTAGGGCAACACTGGTATCAGCTGCTAGCTGAGTAGCAGAGCCAGGAAAAGGTACAATCAATTAAGGGAAGCACAGTAGGCAGCAATTGCAGTGGAAGCTGAAACATACAATAACAAGTTCAGGAAAACTGAGATTAGGTAAGAGTTTGAAGCACACACACTTGAGAAATGCAGTGTAAACAAAGGGCAAGAAGATGCTGAGAAAACTGAGAAAGCCCCAAAAAGAAAACACAAACGCAAAAAACATAAACACAGGAAAACAGAAAAAGCAGCACACAAGGAAACACACAGCAGCTAGAAGCAAGACAAAAATGAACCAAAGCAAGAGAAATACACAAACAGAATCCAGCAGAAACTAAGCAGAGCCCAGAGCACAAGCAAAGTGGTGAGGAGAGGCACTGCCCAAATGGGCCCCAAGGGAGAAGACAGACCAACAGAGCTTCTGGCTGGCAAAGAAAAAAATTTTCAGAGGGAGGCTTGGAGGAACTGCTTATATAGCTCAGAAAAGGGGCTTGGCTGGATGCTCACCCATTGAACCACAGGCATAGCCTTTCAAAAGTGATTATGATCTGTGCCCTGTTACTGCCATTATCTGGTAGGATTCGAGGCTGGCATGTTGTTCAGAGGCTGTCATTCATATTGGTGGTGCCAAGATTTGTGAGCTTGCACATGCAGGGGACTGTACTTGTGAGATAATTTATACTCATGGGCTCAAAGGTGTACCAGATGGGTTTGGTTAGCAGTTCTGCTTAGTTCCTCCATCTTTGGTGTAGGTGCAGTGATTATGCTCCTGAGAGTAGTTTGGCAATGTGCTTTTGGAAGCAGCAGATGGGACAGAGGGGATAGAAACACAGAAACATAGAATTTGACTGCAGATAAGGACCGTTTGGCCCACCTAGTCTGCCCATTTCCCTATCTAATGGATAAGCTGCAGATCCTAGTTAACCAACAGCCTACTTCCTCCTACCCCCCATTAAAATTTCCTTATGTCTGTCCCATGCATTCTTGAATTCCCCCACTGTTTTCAACTCTATGACCTCCTCAGGAAGGCTGTTCCATGTATCCACAACCCTCTCTGTGAAGAAATACTTCCTCACATTACCTCTGAGCCATCCCCCCATATTCAAATTGTGCCCCCTTATTTTTGCACATCTCTTTTTCTGAAAGATGCAACCCTCTTGGACTTTGTTGATTCCCTTGAGGTATTTGAAAGTTTCTATCATGTCCCCCCTCTCCCTCCTTTCCTCAAGGCTATACATCTTTAGTTCCTTTAGTCTTTCTTCATATGTCTTCTGATGCAGACTCTACATCATTTTGGTTGCCCTCCTCTGGACAGCCTCCACCCTGTCTATGTCTTTTCGGAGAAGGGATCTCCAGAACTGTACACAGTACTCCAGATGTAGTCTTACCAATTGTCTGTACACAGGGTCAACAACTTCCTGTTTTCTACTATTTATGCCTCTCCCTATGCATCCCAGTATCCCCCCAGCCTTCCTTACTGCCTTCTCACATTGCTGGCCCACCTTTAGGTCATCTGATATGACTACCCCCAAGTCTCTTTCCATTTTTGTTGTTGTCAATATCTCACCCCCATTGTGTACTCTTCCCCTGGGTTTTTGTTTCAAAGGTACATTACTTTGCACTTTGTTGCATTGAATCTAAGCTGCCATACATTTGACCATTCCTCCAACCTTGCCAAGTCCTTTTCATCCTTTCCACCCCACCTTGTGTATCAACCCTGTTGCAGATATCTGTGTCATCTACAAAGAGACATACTTTCCCTTCCAGTCCCTCTGCAATGTCACTTTTAAAGACATTAAAAAGGACCGGCCCAAGTACTGAACCCTGTGGTACCACACTAGTAACCTTCCTTTCTTCACTGTGGACTCCATTTACTATTACCCGCTGTGTCCTGTTGTCCAACCAGTGTTTTACCCAGGCTACCACCCAAGGACCCACTCCCAGGCTGGCTAATTTGTTTATTAATCTTTTGTGCGGGACTGTGTAAAATGCCTTGCTAAGGTCTAGATAGGCCATGTCCACAGCTCCTCCCTGGTCTACTGCTTTGGTCTCCCAGTCAAAGAAATCAATTAGATTTGTCTGACACTACCTTCCCACTGTGAATCCATGCTGCCTTGGGTCCTGTGCCCCACTGGCCTCTAGGTACTCAACAACTCTTTCCTTCAGAAGTGATTCCATCATTTTCCCTACCACTGAGGTCAAACTGACAGGTCTGTAGTTTCCTGCCTCTGTCTTGCCCCCACTTTTGTGAAGGGGAATCACATTCGCCCTCCTCCAGTCCTCAGGTATCACCCCTTCCTCCCATGATTTATTAAAAAGGTTAGTCAGTGATGTTACTAGTTCTTCCCTTAGTTATTTTAAAATTCTGGGGTGAATCCCATCAGGCCCCATTGCTTTATCCACCTTCAGTTTTAAGAGTTCTTTCAGAATCCTTTCTTCTGTGAAAGGACTAATATCAACCCCCCTATCCAGAGTGCTTCTATTGAATGGATTAGGTATTTCTCCCTGCCTTTCCATTTTGAATACTGAGCAGAAGTATTCGTTCAGTATCCCTTTTTCACTGTCGCTCTCTGCCCAACCACCTTCCTCTTTGTTCAGCCTCAGTATCCCTGCTTTAGTCTTTCTTTGCTCCCTAATGTACCTATAAAAGATTTTATCCCCCTTCTTAACTGAGTTGCTATCTTTTCCTTGGTTTGAACATTTGTATACCATGACATAGAAACATAGAAATTGATGGCAGATGGGGACCAAAGATCCATTTAATCTGCCCTGATCTCTACCCCCCCTCTTTAGGATTTCTGTGAGACAAATCCCTTGTGTCTGTTCCAAGCTGCTTTGAATTCCTCTACTCTTTTGGAGTCAATGACTCTAGCCAGTAGACCATTCCATGGGTCAACCACTCTCTCTGTGAAGAAAAACCTTCTCATGTTGCCTCTGAATCTTCTTCCCTTAATTTCCTCTCATGTCCTCTTGTCCTACTGGTGATGTTGACCATAAAGAGCTCCTGGGTGGAGATTCTGTTTATACCCTTTAGAAACCTGAATGTCTCAATCATGTCCCCTCAATCCCTGCATTGTTCCATGGAGTACATGTTGAGTTCCTGTAACCTGCTTTCGTATGGCAAATTATGAAGACTGTGTATCTTTTTTGTTGCCCTCCTCTGTACTGTCTCCAGTCTATCTATGTCCTTACTGAGATAAGGTCTCCAGAACTGGATGCAGTACTCAAGGTGTAGTCTCACCAGGGACCTGTACAGCAGCAGGATCACCTCCTTTCTTCTAATAGTGATGCCCTTTCCTATGCAACCCAGCATCCTGCTGGTCTTCTTTGCTGCCTTTTTACATTGTCCACCTACCTTCAAATTGTCTGATATGATAACCACTAGATCCCTCTCCTGATGGGTGGTTGCTAGCTTCTCCCCTCCCAGGTAGTAGTCTGTCTGTGGGTTGCTTCTGCCTAGATGCATAACCTTGCACTTTTTCACAATTAATTTTAACAGTCACAAGTTGGGCCAATGTTCCAGCCTGAGTAAGTCACTTTTCATTTGCTCTACCTCCTGTGTGTGTCTATCCTATTGCAAAGCTTTGTGACATCTGCAAAGAGGTACACCTTCCTGCTCAACTCCTCTGTGATATCTCTGATGAAGATATTAAAGAGTAATGGTCCATGGACAGTCTTCTGTAGCACCCCACTTGTCACCTCCCTGTCCCCAGATGCTGCCCCATTTACTGTCATGGACTGAGTTCACTGTTCAAGCCAGTTACTCACCCATGCTACCACTTCATGCCCCACTCTAGTATGGTCATAAGACATTGAACAAACACATAAATATGTCTACATGTTTGTGTTGATATAAGTGATAGAGACTTGGATTTTTTTTTTTCAATTCTTACATCATGTTTGTGCTGAAGAATCCTGGTTTATCTTGTGTGTGCTCTTTTACAACTCATATAGTCATGAGTAGAAGCATGAAAAACTGCCTTTGGGATGTGGAGAAAACACGATGAGGACAAAAGAGCAAAACATGCATTAAAACTCAAGTTTTGAAGCATAATGAAGATATTTCTGTGAGTAAAGAAGTATTGAAACTTTGAAGCCACAAATTCAGTGCTTGTTTTATGTCTCTAACAGCAAATTCAATGATTTGGCAATATCTGATACCCCTAATTAACTGCACAAAATCAACTAAGTTTTCGACATCTATTGATGACAAATGGCCTTGTGGTGCTTACATTTCTTTGCCAAATTTGGCTTGCTCAATAAGTATAAAAATTAACTTTATATTAAGAATGACAAGTTAATGAATGACATATGCATATTGGATTCATTTGGGTGTTCTTGTGTTCACCGCAGGTCTTAGTGAATTCAAGTAGCAAAACATCCAAAGGCACACAAGTATCTGTGAAATGGAAACAGCAGTGTCAACATAAATGCCAATGGCACTGCATCCAGAACAGTACATTAGAGACGTGTGTTTTCTACCAGTTTTCATAGTGGAGGTAAGCATTAATTACAGTACCGACCATTAAATTGTTATATTAGTAATTTGCAAGTTTATATTACTCACAAGGTAATGTTTACAAAAATGTTTAAATGTATATTATAAAGTATATCTCAAGCTCAAACATTTGAAAAGGCAGATAATCTATGAAAATGTAAAATGGAATGGGCACTGCATGTTTCATATAAGATTCACTGATAAAACATTGATTGTATCTAGGAGGAAAGGCAATTCTTCATTACCAGTGATGAATGGCGTGTTCCCTTTACAAAGTATCACTTTTACCTACAGTATAGGAATATAAAATTTGGGGTGTACCTATATTTCATTGTTATGTTTGGTTTCTTTAGGAAGACACCAAAGAGCAAACAAGAATAATTGTGTTTATCAGAACAGGGACACCTTGTAGATTGAGGCTCTTGAAAGTAAACATAAAGTATTGCACCTGTCTTAAAGAATACTTGATTCTGTTTCAGGTTTAGGTATCCCACTGTAACAGACATACGCTTGGTTTATAAATAACTTGAGTTAATTAAGACAATGGACACTCTGTGTATCAGAATTATGCATTGCATGGTAACAATTTTCGGTAAGTAAAACAATGTAAAAATGATTAAATATATCTGAGTAGTAATTATGCATTTAAAATTCATACCAGAGAGGAAATTAATACCATGTATAAAAACTGTGTTTACAAATCTATTAAATATGCAGACAGATGCCTTTGTATATATTTTTGCAGATGCGTTTTTCCAAACCTAGCAGCATGTGTGTGTATGTCTGTTAGTGCTGTTTTATTTTTTGCAAAACTAAGAGAGGCAAGTGAACAAACCAAGTTACACTTCATATCCATTTGTGTGTGGTGCAAGAAGCTATGCCACACACGTGCATACCTTAATAAACAACTATGTAGGGGAACAAGGTGGTGTCCTTAGGTAATCTGCTTTTAAGGAAGATCTCAAAAAATTGCAGTAGTGTAGCAATAGGAAGGGTGGAGCTGCAGGAATCAAACTGAGTACAGGCAAAATGCTTATGGGGATGAGTGAGAGACCAGATGCCCGAAGAGGACCATACCTAAACTAACTTCATAAATTCACCAGTTGTGTGCTCAGTTTGTTGAAATTCCATGTTCATAACTGGGATGCATAAACATTTGTTGATGCCTTTCTGTACATTTTTGTAGCCACACTTACTAAGTAAATCTTTGTTTATAATTATATTGGTCAATGATGCAAGTCCCTTCCCCATTTTAGAAAATCACAACCTGTTGCTGTTTAATCATTTATATTTGATCATATAAATGCATGTAATTATATTTAATGACAACTCATAAATAAATCATTTTGAAATAAGCATGTTCTGGTATTGATAATTGCACTCTGACTATGTCTGCACTTACTCCCTTTCAAATAGATCACTAAATGTAATGATTGTTACATGTGTGGACAAATAATCTCAGCTACAGTACATGTGTCAGCATGGCTCAGTTGGTAGCACATCTGCCTCTGGACCAGAAGGTCATGGGTTCTCGTCCCATACTGGAATGGACTTGTACCTAAAAATTGCTGGCATCCGAGTGCAGTATTGGGGGGTGCTGTACTGCTGGGGTGTGCCGTCCTTTGGATGAGATGTTAAACCGAGGTCCCTTCTGCCCATCCTGGTGGTTGTCCAGGTGAAGTAAAAGAACCCAGGGTACTCTTTGTAAAGAGCAGGGAACATTCCTGGTGTCCTGGCCAACATTCCCCTTCCCATAAGCCGGTTCATGCAATTATCCAGGCTGTGTGTGTGGGTGATGATGTGCGATATGGCCGCCACCACACATTCAGTCATTTCACTACCAGTCTAGCATTGCTTGTAAAGCGCTTTGAGATACTGTGTATGAAAAGCGCTATATAAATGCTGATTCTTCTTTTTTTTCTTCACTCTTAAAATACTGACCAGTTTTCTGGTTGTTAAAGTTTGCAGTCAGTCTTACTGCATCTTTTAGTTTTCTTCAGCTTCTATTACTGAAAGAGGAGGTGTGGTCATATCTGACTGGTAAAGTAACAATTATTTCTTGTAGACAAAATGTACAGCAACATAAAGACCTATGAGGCAGCATAACAGAAAATAGAACAAAAATAAGCAAGATAGTAGAATGCATGAAACATTTGAATTATGTTGTTGAGGTAGTGGAACATGGAGTGGGAGACTGAGCAGAGAAAATAAGCAATTTTTGAAATCCTAAACCAGGAGAGAATGTAGATTTTTTTATTTTATTTTTTTTATTGCACAGGACAACCATCCTATAACAGAGAGCCAGGGTGAGGGAACAGGCAACAACAGAAACAAGATATTTTTTTTTTTACTATAGTGGGACAGGGAGTCAGAACTGCATTTGTCTTAATTTAAGAGG
The DNA here is from genome assembly GCA_016271365.2 of Neoceratodus forsteri. Classification (NCBI taxonomy): domain Eukaryota; kingdom Metazoa; phylum Chordata; order Ceratodontiformes; family Ceratodontidae; genus Neoceratodus; species Neoceratodus forsteri. Next base: position 805,842,684 of record CM057458.1, read on the forward strand.
ACAGGGAATAAATAATGTAATTGATCAAATGTATTTTGACATTTACAGCAACATCACAAGTGTCTTTTATATCTCAACAGTCACCTTTAGATACAGATTTCAGCTTCTGTCTATAGTTTGGATGTAAACCTCTGTTATTAGGGATTCATCTGCGGTGCAGTAGTCAACTGCATGCGGAGCTGGGACAGTCATTTTAAGTACTGTATGTGGATCCAAGTAGATTTTATTTTGAGATAGAGAGGGTCAAGTCTCCAGCCACTCAGTCAAGCAATGGCTCCAATTAGGTTTGGCCCTCAGATGAGGGAGGTGAAGCTGAGTGGCCTGGTGGTTGGTGAAATGGATGGGAGTGCCTGGCACCCTCTACTATTACTGGAAAGGCATTAACTGATGGTACTAAACTGAAAGGTGTGGGTGAGGATTACTATTTTGTATCACAAAGGTAAAGGCTGAAGTACAGGACAGCACCATCAGGCACCCAGCTAGCCCTTGCCAAATCTGAAAACTGCTTGACAGAGATGCTTCATTGTTTGCAGATAAGCAAGAAAGCTCTCAAAGAATTCCAATAGTGTAGCAATAGGAAGTGTTGACCAGCAGTAATCCAGCAAGAGTGGCTATACATTGTATTACCATGTCTAGGTGAGTGATAGTGCGTAGGTTGTAGGGTGGTGGATGCTAAGTGGAGGGCTGGGTGGGGTGTGTCAGGTGTGGAAGATTCAGGTCAATGAAGGAACATTTTCTTCTTTGTATGTTTTAAAAAAAGGCAATGATGGACCATTTCCTTCTTGTACAGGAAGACCACAGCTGATACTGGGGATAGGGTACTGTACTAAGAGTCAGAATAGTCTCTGGCTGCACCAAAGGTGGGCAGCCAGTGCTATCACCTATGTAATTGGGGCAGGTGATCAGGAGGGGGGAGAGAGGAGTTATACAGGTACAGATACATAGAGTATAATTTCTGAAGAGGATGTTAATGATTAATGTACATTTCTTTTATGATAGCACATCACTACCATCAGAAACCATTATGTAAAACATGTGTGTGAATACAAGTAGTAATACTTAAAAATTTGGATTAAAAAAGATCACAATTTAAGAGCTTAAAAGCTTAAGACTTAAGAGCTTCATGTGAGCAAGTAAAACATTTAATTCCAAAAAGGAAGGTCATTATTCTTGAAATGCTTGTGAAGGGGTTGTGGGATAACAGATGGACCAGACACAGAGCTTCAGGTTCAACACACAATCTTTGTGTGATGTTTATTTAAAACACAGGGAATAACCTTAAGCAATGGCATATCCCGTCTTCAATATATCAGTTTGCAGCAACAGACTATGCATATCCTTCTTCTGTTCTTAGTTAGCACCTACTGACCCACTGATCTACTAATCTATCTCTTTAGTGAAAATTATTTCATTCCCCATGTTGGGCGTGTGTGTTTGGGTGATGGGGAGTTTAAAAAAAAAAAGAAAAACTCAAAAATAAGCTAAAGACAAAGAACCTCAGTGCAGAAGCACTGAAGCAAGGGTTACCCCAAAGGGCACTGGCAGTAAAGCCAAGTTTCAAAAATACACAACTTCACACATACCCTTAATGCAAGGCATCATGGGATGTACATGTAAATCACCATGGAATTTTAGGCTGGTTTAGCTTAAAGCAGGAATGCACGGTGCCAAGAGACCTCTCAAACAATCTGTAATTTACATGCATGTGAAATAACAAAATGGGGATTTTCTGATATCGCTACTTCAAAAACGTAATTTTTATAATACAGTCCTCTAGTAACTTTTTACCTTTATCAAAAACACCTAGTGCCGTGGTATTTTCAACCTTTACAGGGTTCATACACAGAAGGCTTTTACATCAAGGTATTTTATGACATAGTGTGATTGCATACCAAATCCAACAACAAGGAACACAGCCATTTGTTTTACATCAGCTCGGAGGTCACCACAATAACCTCCCTGGATGAGGACCTGAGAGGAATAAGGAAAATTAAATAGGACACTATAGCATAGTCAAAGAAGGGGAGCGAGTGCCCATAGGTGGCCAACCTTATGACTAGAAATTGTAACGGATAGATTAAGCTAAGAAATTGAAGAACTGTTGCAACAGATTTAAGAAAAGATTGTTCCTCAAGAGTGGCAGAATCTTCCTGTCACACTGCCCATTTGAAATTGCAGACCATCACTGTAACATTGCTACAAAAAACATTCTCTGATGGCTGTCAAATGGATGTTGGATATAAAGCACCCGATTCTCAAAGCTTCCGGAATGGTGCAGGGGCTTGCACCACAAGGAATGGTGCAAAGTGCCCCTTGCACCAAAAGATATGCTGGAAGCTAATCACAAAAGCAGCCTGTGAAAAATGCAGGCTGCTGCACCACCAGGGGCTTGTACCATCCTTGTAGCTCAAAATAGGGTGTGGCATGGTGCTACATGGCTTGTGGCATATGCATGCTGCCATATCCCCTAATTCGGGATTCTCAAAACCCTCCCAGAGGGCAAATTTCTAAGTACTGTTACTGATCTAAGGGTACTTTGAAGTGTGTCCTCTGGGATGCTGGAGAACTTGTGCCAATGTCCTATTGTCCCCCCTGCCCAGCCGCGATCCCCTGTTTAGTAGAATAATCATGTCCTTGGTGGTCTAGCAGCCCCTCCAACCCCAATCCCCTTGAATTAAATGAAAAATGTCCCTGGTGGTCTAGCAGACCCTGCTCTATCCCAACTCTCCCAGTTAATAATTAAGTATATTTTCCTGGTGGTCTAGCAGACCCACCTCCCTATTCCTAATCTCCCTATAACTTATTAAATATCTTTCCGTCATGATCACATGAATCCCCCAGCAGGCAGTACCCCACCAACCCATTCCTCCCCATCCCATCCCCAAGCCAGTGATCAGCACTCCCCTCCTCTCTCAACCATGGCCGTCCATCAACTGGGCTGTTAATGAGTGCAAACTGTATACAATACGTGCTCATTGGTTGAAGGTGAGCTGTCAATCAATGACCATGTACTGTATGCAGTATGCACTCATTGACAGCTCAATTGGTGGCTGACCATGGTGGAATGAGGAGGGCTGTGCCAGTCACCAATTTGGGAATGGTACGGGGGGAGCAGTGTGGTGGGGCACTGCCTGCCTTGAGTGGTGTGGTCCAGTACAACACCAGGGAAAGATATTTAATTATTTTTGAGATCAGGGGAGGGAGGGGGTCAGCTGGACCACCATGGAAAGATATTTAATTATTAATGGGGAGATTGGAGATAGGGAGGGGGGTCTGCTACACCACCAGGGAAGGATATTTAATTATTTATGGGAGATCGGGGATTGGGAAGGGTTCTGCTAGATCACCAAGGACATTTTTCATTTAATACAAGTGGATCAGGGTTGGTGGGGTCTGCTAAACCACTAGGCTCATGTTTGATTTAATACAAAGAAATCAGGGCTGGTGGGAGTCTGCTAAACCCCCAGGGACATCCTAGAGTGGCACACAGCTGCCCTGCAGCTTGCAGCACCCATCTAAGATGCACCGTCTGTTTGGTGAACAGCCACAGATGTTGCAAGCTGTGATATTTTGCTGTCAGGACCCTACTCAATAGAGAATTGAGTGCAGGGTCCCTGGCACACTGTCAATCAGCACAAGCTGCCATTACCATGGCTTGCACCAAGTTTTGAGAATCGGGCCCATGGTATATATTTCATTCAGAGCAGGGGATGGAACACAGTCAGCTGAGGACAAACAAGACTTTGTATATTTTATCCTGAATTTTGTATTTTTAAAACTTGCCTTAAGTTTACTTTATTATATTCCACTATACCTAGATTTAAGCAACATTATTAAAAAGCTATTCTTATGTTATATGGGGATGGTGTTTGGGTCATATGGTAGGAGCTACGGGAAATGGTTTGCCATCTGTATCTTATCTTCAGCAGTTCCTTCTAACGTAAACTTGATTTTGATCTTAAGTACTTTGCTAGAAATGGAATCCAACTTAAAATGAGAAGATTTCAGGTCATTTTTTGTATATAACTTTCACATTAGAATAGCATGTTGTGGAAGAAACCATGTAATCTTTGACTTAGAAATTAAAATAGTGCTCATCAGAAGGATCACCGCTCAATAAGTTATTTTCTGTTTTATTATGCAATTCTAACTATATGTTAAAATATAACACTGAATATTCCTGGTATTGACAGATATAACCTTACTATAGAATTCCATGTGGAGTTTAACACAATTTCTTCCTTATTTTCATATACATTTGGCTGTTACACTGAGAAACAGTGACATCAATGTGTGGACATATAAAAACACCAGCATAGTGACTTACAGATAGTAGTCAGATGAGAAGGGACATACGTGTTACAGCAAGGTGTGCTGTTAATTAGATTAAATGTTCTGTTTGCCAGGAGGTCTGAGCATTCTACATACTGTAGCATAACAGTAATGCAGGGAAAGCCATCTGTGGTAGCCTATATTCTGTGATATCAGTGAGTGCCTTCTAGTACAAATATAGTTTGTATCTTGAAAGGTTACCTAGTACCCTGCATATTATTTGCAGAGTGCTTTCTTGGATATAATTTAGACCCTGACTGGATACTTGGTAAACCCAAGGTCGAGTATAGCTCTAATAATTTATTTAAAGGCATTATATGGCAAAGAACCATGGAAAGCCACTGACTCTCTGAAAGAGGTCAAGAAAATGCCCGACTAGTAAAGTGTCACAAAGCGTTGGACCAGGAGTATCTCTGCAGAAGTGTCCTGTTAAGAACAATGCCAGAGGAAACAATTGAACAAGTAATTACCTTTAAAAAAGAAAGTTTCATTTCATTTCATTTAATTAAACAATCAGAAATCAAATTTATCCATCCAAATGTTTACCTGTGAAGATTTATTGAGTATATATTAAGCTGGATTTTTATTATCATTTATTGTAAAGCATTTCATGTTAAATAACTGTATTCACTTGATTCAAAGTTCCTCATTCTTTCACTTGCCACTAACAGATATTGGTAGCCAAAATTCTTCATTCTTTCACTTTCCACTAAACAGTTATTGCTAGTCAATGTTTTAGGACTCAAAACTGGACTCCTCATAAGGAATTGTAGCTAATAAAGTAATTTAAAAATGAGAGTAATTTCAAATACCTCAGCTATAAAGTTTCTATTCACACTTGTTTCTTCATTTAAATTCTAATATAATTTTGGCTGTACATATGCAGTAAATGAAAAATTAAAATAAAAACAAATGCATTTTAATTTTATGTTTAAAATATTTGTTTAAACCACAGATAATACTTCTTCTTATGAATAAATCATGTATGCAAATTACCTTATATTTGAATTGTTGTAACATGTTGTTTGTTAATTAAAAATGTGGAATTTTATCTTTTAAAAGTAACTTGAGGATGTAAATGAAATGACAGACTATCAGTATTCAATTACACTACATGTAACAGACAAAAGAATGGCAGGCAAGTGAATTATTTAGTTTGTTTAGAAAGATAACACTGTATGACTAATTATGCTAACTATATACTGATTTAGTGTACTCCTTCATATCTAGGCAAAATAAATACTTATTTAATAAAATGCAAAGTGTGCAGTATGTAGCAGTTGAACAAATAATATATGATAATTTGCATACATGATTCATTCATGAGAAGTATTCTCTGTAGTTTAAATAAATATTTAAAACATACAATTTAAATCTATGTGTTTTCCATTTTGTGCATTTGTGCAGCCAAAAGAATATTAGAATTCAAATGAAGAAACAAGTTTCTATAGAAACTTTATAATTGAGGTACAATATTTGAAATTACTCTTACTAAATCATTTCTTTTAAAGAAATGTTGTTTATCTATAGTAGTTGTTTAATGTTATACAGTTATTAATTTATCATTTTTGAATTACTTTATTAGCCACAATCCCTGATGAAGAGACCAGTTTTGAGTCTTGACATGCTGGCTAGCAATAATTGTTTAGTGGCAAGTAAAAGAATGAAGAACTTTGAATCAAGTAAATAAAATTATTTGATTCTGAATGAATTGTCCAGTCCAGTTCTTTTCTATAGTAGTACAAGATTATTTCAGGACACTGGACTGCAGAGCATTTCAGTTCATTAAGAATCTTTGAGTGGAGACCTGTTTTCTTTTTTTTGCACAAGGCATTATATGTAACTAAATTATTAATTTATTAATCTGAGAACGTTCTTAAGCTAACTGTTAAAAATGTCTAAAGTTGGAAACTGTACAAGCTGCCATCATGGAACTTCTCACATCTTGGGAACTTGCCTCAGACATAATGCATGCCAAATTTGGGGCATTTTTGTAGAACACCACCAATGTTATTAAGGTGCAAAATTTGGACTTTAATATTAAACACTCTACTCAACCATAACTATACAGGCACTTTTGTGCAGAACAAAGCATGTAAAGTTGAAACATGAAACATTATTAAAACTTCCATGGAACCTTGGAAAACCTGTGGTGTGGTGTTCCTTAGGATTTCAACTCATATACAATGCAGTGCTGGTGTCAGCCTAATTTTGGAACTCTCAATGAAAGATTGCTATTCTATTTACTCTGCTTTGTCTGACAAGACAATGAGAGCATAAAGGAAATACACTGTGTTGTATTGTATGTTCATTCATATTCTAATGCACACCACACCACAGATTCTTCAAGGTTTCTAGGACTTTTCACTCTCATTTTAATTTTTTAGTTTATTTATTATAAAAAAGATCCACTTTCAGCCATGCCTGGGGGTAAGGATACAAAATGTGATGACAAAAATTACTTAAAATAGCATACAAAAATAAAAACAATGAAAGATTAAGAATATTACACAAAGACAATTTTAGAAACAGTCACACAATTTCATGCAATGTTTATACACAACATGTGTTCAATTTCATGCTAAGGATGCCCACAGTACCAAGATTTAAGCAACATTTGTACTTTGGTCACATATTTCATTTCCTTACTTTGTATGCCTTGTGTTTCAATCCAAATAGATGCATCAATGTAGTTTTTTGCAATTAATTGTCTTAGTTTTTGAAAAACAAAACACATATAACAGCTGACACCTTCAGCTTGCACCTTTCTTACACCCAAGAAGAACAATGCATAGTAATACACAGTACACTGCACCTGTAGCTTACTTCATCAGTAGCCTTGTGAGCCACTCATGAAGCAGCTGCATATTAAAACACATTGCAGCAGACCTCTAGCTTGCTTGAGTGGTGCTGTGAACAAATCACAAAAGAAGCTGCATACAGGCATTCACTGTGCCAGACCAATTTTTTATTTGAAAGTGACCCAATGCAGCTCTATGCTGATGCTCACTGCCCCAGATCTGTAAGTTAGTCACCCGAGAAGGAGCTGCATCATTACATGCATCGCCACTGGTCCTGTAGCAAACCCCCTACCTGGCGTGTTGAGCAAATACAATATCCTACCACCCACTAGAAACCATGCCACCCCCCCAGCCTACTTAGCATCCCTACCCCCTTTCCTTCCCCCACCACCCACTACTATAAAGTAGAATCCCTCCACAATGGTTGGACACAGTCATCTGATGAAAAGAAAACTGAAAAAAAATAAAAAGTATGTCCTGCAGTGTGCATGTGCCTCAATTTAGTTGTATTTAGCTTTGTGTTTGTTTACTGTTCATATCTTTGTAGTTTTTTGTCATTTTAGTCCAATACTTTCAGGATTCCCAAGTTGCCATACCTCCTGATGACACATCAGTGGCACTTTGTCAATTTGATCCACTATGTGTTTTGGGAGTTCATCTTCCCAAAACAATGTTTGGGTAAGGTTTACAAGGTGTTACTTTTGCTGACTTGAGGGGAATGTGCCTCTTTGCAGATGACACCAAGATATGCAATAGAATGGACACTCTGAAGGAGGTGGAGAGAATGAGTAGAGACCCAAAAAAGCATATAAAATGGGGAAAGAAAGCCCTGTGTCCTGACTGGCTGATAATTGGCTCTAGCCATTCCAGTAAAAGAGTGCTACCACTGGCTAAAACAAATTCCTGCCAACCAGGGCAACTCACAGAATTCATAAGCCACCTATTTCCAAGTGTCCATCATGAACATGGCTGCTAAGTTTACTTATATATATATAAAAAACTTTGACTAGCCCTAAAAATAAAAGTTCATTAAATTAAATTAAGTAAGTAAATAATTTAATGTTATTTACATTCATGAGCCCCCCACACACACACACTTAAAAAAATCAAGTACAATTCAGAGTTTCCATTGCTGGTGTTTCTCTGATGACCATGAAAAATCCCCCTTCTATCCCTACCACTTTGTCAGAGAACTCCCTGCTCCTTACCTGGCACATGATACAATTGAGGTTCTGGCTCCACTTCAGACCTGTGTGTGTGTGTGTGTGTGTGTGTGTGTCTCTGTTTGTATTCCAGCTGAGCTCTGAAGAATGTTGAATTCATGTATTCCATGTTACCATTGTGTGTGTGTGTGGGTGGTGGCATTTTTCTGCTGGCATAATGCAGAGCTTTGAATTATTCTATTCCATATTAAACAATCACATGTATTGAGTGTGAAGACAGACAGATGACTGACAGGTGAAAAACATCCATGGAAGGACTAGTTTACATTATTTAGCAACATTTTTAGTATATTTTTTGTGACTGAAAACTTTTAGAATGTTCTTTTTTTCAAAGTTGCTTGTGGGTCCATTTTATATAAGCAATAAGACATAGCTGGGTGTTAGTAGTACTGAGATAGTCACACACCCAGAGGCTGAAGGCACTCACAGCCTCATACATCATTATGTCTCTGGGTGTGCGGGTATCTCAGTACTACCAACATCCAGCCAAGTTTTATTGCTTACTTGAGGAATGGTCAATGGTATGGCAGCTGGATTTCAATACAAAAGTGCTAAATCCTGCACCTTGGGGACAGAAACCAAGAGGCATAGTACAGACTGGGGGAGGTACTGAAGATCACTAAACAGGAAATGGACCTGGAGTAATCATAACAGATGACATTAAGGTGGAAAGACAATGTGACAAAGCAGCAGGGAAACCCAGTGGGATGCTGGGGTGCATAGGGACTGGTATCACCAGCAGAAGTTGGAGATGGTGTTGCCACTATATTGGTCATTGGTGAGACCAGAGCTGGAGTACTGTATTGAGTTCTGGAGACCACACTTCAGAAAAGACATAGACAGGGTAGAGGCCATCCAAAAAAGGGCACCAAAAATGGTGCAGGTTCTGCACCAGATGTCCTATGAGAAGATACTGAGGTATTTGAATCCTAAAAGACTGGATGAGGAGGCATGATAGAGACTTTAAATACCTAACAGGGCAAATAGGATACAAAAAGTGAGCTTTTATTTTAGAAAAGAAGTTACACAAGAACTTGGGGGCATGAAATGAAGCTGGAGAGGAGCAAGTTTAGGAAGGATGTGAAGAAGTATTTCAGCACCGAGAGGGAGGTGGGTGCATGGAGCAATATCTCAGTGGGGGTGGTGGGGCATAAACAGCAGTGGGCTTCATGCATGCATGGGATATAGTTTGTGATGGACATGTCACCAGATTGATCAATTATTTTCTTTTTTTTATTTCCTTTGTTAATGTAATAATCCTTCCATTATAAATTCTGCTATTTGCAAAGTGGACACAAAACATGGCTTCCAAGGTCACATATCCAAGCAGGCCTCATGTGAAATAATTAGCTAACTCAGCTGCATGGAAATGTTCCCTTGTGGACATCTAGCCACAGATCTTGAGAGGCAGATGGGAGAGTGCTATCTTGAGTGCCTCAGAAATCCTGAGAGGTAGAGGCAATGGGTTGCATACCTCAGACATCCTGGAAAACAGAATTGTAAAATTGGACTGAGGATGTCTGGGTGTGAATTAAGCCAGATGGCCCAGATAATGTCATCCCTCCATACACACACCCATCTGGGGAGGGGGGCAGGGGTAAACTGTCACTTAAAGGGGTAAAAATACCTCCCACGATCAAAGAGAATGAACCAGCGAGCGGAGGTTCAGCTCTCTCTTGGACTTGAAATATCTAAAGACCAGGGCCCTGCCATACACATTGGTGGCAGAGTGGCAGAATCAGGGCTTCAACTGGTACCAGTGTGGTGCAGATCAGTCCACTGATTTAAAGCCAGAATTTGTGCACAGTGTGATTACCTGTGAGGCAGGAACTAGAGAAGTAAAGCTTTATGTAGTATACTGGGGACAAAGTGCCAGAAGAAATGTACCCTAACAGTCATGAAACAGGATAGACAAAAGGTTGCATTGTTTACTACTGTTTTTTTTTATTTGTAGACAGCTTAGTGCAGCATGGATAGAGAATATGAGCTCCTCAACATATGCCAAATTTCAGGTACAGCAGCTTCGTGAGCTGTGCCTTATGATGGGGATTGTCCATGAGGGCCTGAAAAAGAATGGACTGATGGAAGCCCTGTTGGTGCATGACCGGATGCAAGAGGGGCAGATGGTCTCAGGGGTGCATGGCCCAATCCCTGTGCAATGGGTAGTCACTGAGGAAGGTGACCAAGGTAGTGAGACTGAGGTCACAGTGACTGGGGGGCACCTTGAGCCATGAGCTGGTGATGCAGAACAGCCCAAACCTGAGCTTAGAGCTTCGGCAGCAGATGCTCAACATCAGCTAGAGATCCTGAAGGCAGAGCTTGTGCTGAAGGACGCTGAACTGCAGAGGGCAAGCCTGGAGCCTGAACGGGAGAAAGTGAGTCTGGAAGCAGAGGAAAGAGAGAAAGTTTTAGAGCATGAGATCCTGATGCAGGAGCGAGAGAGAGAGAGAGAGAGAGAGAGAGAGAGAGAGAAAGACTGACAGCATGAGATCCAGAGACAACAGTATGAGAAAGAGATGATTAAAGTGCGCCACCAGACATCGCAGAAAACAATAATGGCATGTGGGTCCAAACCACGAAGCCACAATCAATTCTAAAATGTTCCCACAGTACCAGGAGGGGGATGAAGAGGATTTGTTTTTAAAATCATTTGAGAGGGTCTGTGGGCAGTTTAAATTGGACAGGGCTCATGGATGAACCACGTGACTCATTGCTTACTGGCCATGCTTTGCATGCATTTGCCAGAATGATAATGACTGCATGGATTATAATAAAGTCAAGAGTGTTGTTGAAATTTTTTGGACTGACTCTTGAGGCTTATTGGGTGAAATTCAGAGAATTACGAAAAGGACCAGTAGACAGCTACATTGAATTGCATGTCCAAATGTGTGAATACCTAGACTGTTGGGTAGATGAGGCTAAAGTAAGGATGGCAGAACAAATTAAAGATTTTATTGTGAGGGAACAATTTCTAAAAATTGTACTTGATGACCTGCACCTCTTGCTGCTTGACTGGGCATGCCACTAGGCAAAGGAGGCAGTAGAAAGTGCTGATTTGTATGTGGCCAGAAGACATTCGCAGCCTATGAACAATGGAGTTGGAGCAGCAAATGGCTTTAATGGGACCCAGGGAGGGCTGCCTAAAGGAAGCCAGGCTGCACCCAAGCCAAAAAAAGAACCCACTGGTTCTAAGGGGAACAAGAAGCTGGGGGAAAAAGAATGCTAGATTTGCCAGAGAGTGGGGCATCTATCCCTAAAAACAAAACCAAAGGACAAATGTCTGGGGGAGCAGGTGACCAAGATAGTACTCAGCAGATTGTAGGTCCACACACACACTATAGTGGCAACAAACTCTACCAAGCATATGAACCCTATTTTAGTCAATGGACAGTAACACAGAGATTGAGGGACACTTGTGCCTCCATCTCCAAGGTGAGACAGGATCTGACCAAAGTGAAGCAGATTCTGCCAGGGCAGTTTTCCAAGATTTGGGAAGTCATAGGTCCAATGGTCCAAGTGCCATTTGCTCTGGTCTTCCGGTACTGAGAAGGCAGCCATGTGGTACAGGAGGTGGGCGTCATACCTGATCTCCCTGTGGATATTATGATGTGGAATGATTTTGACCATAGGGAAAACTGAATATGTGTTAGTACCCATAGTCAGGCAAAAGGGCAAGCTTCTGAGGGTGAGGATAGGGTGACACAACCCATGCAGGCCCCTCCCTTAGCAGTTGAGGAGGAAGCTTGTGTGAGTGAGGGGATAGCTAGGAGTAGCATCCCTGATCCCCAGCTGCAAGCAGAGGAGGTTACCGCTACAGCCAGTTTTTCTCCTCAAGGGAAATTAGGGAGGGTCAGATGGAAGGAGCTGGGCAGGGCACAGAGAGCTGATTCTACTCTCCAAAAACTGAGAGAGATATCAGAGCATGCTGAGGATTCTCAGGGGAATAAAAAGTCAGTTTATTGGGAGAATGGGCAGCTGTACAGGGAGAGTACATGACAGAGGAGACTAGAGGGAGAGGTACTCCAGCAGTTGGTGTTCCCTGGGATGGCCAAAAGCAGCTTCTGGCCCTGGCCCATGACATACCTTTTTCAGACCAACTAGGTATTAACCACACAAAAAGGTAGCTAGCCAACAACGTCTTTTGGCTGAGCATGTACACTGATGTGGCAAATTTCTGTCAGACTTGTCCATAGTGCCAGCAGGTAGGAAAGGTAAGGGACATGGCTAAGGCAGCTTTGGTGTCCCTGCCCATTACTGATGAACCCTTTAAGAGAGTAGCCATGGACACAGTGGGTTTACTGAGTACCCCAAATCACACAGGAAAAAGATGCATACAGGTTATTGTGGATTACACAACCAGGTACCCTAAGACAGTCGCTGTGTCCTCCATTGCAGCCGAAAAGGTGGCTGGTGAGCTCCTGGGAATCTTTAGCCAGGTGGGATTTTCCCAGGAGATTTTGTCTGACCAGGCAACAAATTTCAAGTCATCCTTAATGATCAGTATGCGGGAGAAGTGCAGTTTGAAACAGCTCTGTATTTCTCCCTATTACCCCGTGACAAATGGCCTGGTCAAGCAGTTCAATGGAACCCTCAAAACTATGCTCAGGGCATTTGCTGACCAGGACAAAAGAGAGTGGGACAAATATTTTCCCCACCTCCAGTTTTCTAACAGGGAAGTCCTACAGGAGTCCACCGGATTCTCATCATTCGAGCTCCTGTTTGGACATAGGGTGAGGAGGGTCCTAGATTTAGTCAGGGATGAATGGGATGGTGACCTTGTCTTCCAAGGAGAGTCTGTTGTGGAATATGTCCTGAATTTCAGGGCCCTGCTTAAAGAGCTCTTGGGGCTCACTCAGGAGCACTTAACCACTGCACAACTACAACAAAAAAACTGATATGACCAGAGCCCAGAATTACAGTCAAAAAGCGAGTGATGGTACTTGACCCAGTCCGACAAAATAAACTCTGGACGGGATGGGAGGGCCTATTCTCCATAATCAGGAAGGTGAGTGATGATAACTATGTAGTAGAGCTGCCTAACAGAAGGTGCATGCAGAAGATATATCATATGAACATGATGAAGCCCTACTATGATAGGGAGGAGATGGTCTTCACTTTGTGAAGTGCACCAAAGGATTGAAATGAGGCTGATCCCCTGGTGGACCTCCTTGGGGTAGCCCAGGAGGGATGCTTAAAGGATAACCTCACCCTCTCAGAGCAGCTGGCATCTGCACAGGCCAAGGAAATGAGGGAGGTTCTGTGAGAATTTGGGGACATGTTCACGGGGAAGCCAGAGCACACCATAGTGGCTGAACACCACATGGACACTGGGACCCTAGTTCCTCTGAGGCAGTCCCTCTACAGGGTAACAGAAGGAGTTAAGAAGACTGTGCTGCAAGAACACAGGGAGATGCTGGCCCTTGGAGTGATTCAGGAGTCCAGTAGCCCCTGGGTCTTGCTCACGGTCCTGATCCCCAAGAAAGATGGCACCACACAGTTCAGTGTCAACTATCTGATGCTCAACAGCTGTACACAGTCTGATACCTACCACCATGCCATGAAAGGATGAGACCTTGGAACAGCTGGTGGGAGCCTGATTTCTGACCACAATAGACCCAATGAAGGGCTACTGGCAAGTTTTGCTAACCACTGCAGCCAGGGAGAGGTCTGCTTTTGTTACCTCATATAGCTTATTAAAATTTGGAGTAATGCCATTTGGGATGAAGAATGCACCCACAACCTTCCAACGGTTTGTGGATTGCATTCTGTCTGTAGCAGGAAAATTTGTGCTGGTGTACTACATGGATGACATAGGTTCCATGTAATTTTTAGTGAAAATATGATAGCGAGGGCAAAAACAGTGAATACAAACACATGAACAGCGCTGTCAACTCATAGCACCTATAAAAAACAATGAACCAGGCAGTAAAAAGGCATCTTGTGTATGCCAATTTTTTTTGTTGATGGCTTCATCCCCCGCACCCCCTTTAAGGAAGGCTCTGCCACCCACACTCCCTGAAAAATATATTATCAACTCCGGGGGAATGCGGAACTCAGGGACGTGGAAAAAGATGGGACGGGGCTGATGCCTACTTCGACTGCAACAATGGAAAAATATAGACACCAAAGGAAAAGTCACTTTAGAATCAGAACACTGTTAAAAAAGTCACCCTAGGAATCGAGCCATGTTCTGTTTCCTCCCACAGCTCACACAGATGCTTAATGGCACCACTGTGCTACAAGGCCAGCACACCTTGGAATCCCATCAAAGTGCCTCTTCAAATCCTGAATAGTTTTCCCCCACTGGTGACTCAATGTATGCCAGCACCCTTCGGAACCACATTTGCTCACATTACAGGCGCTGTGACAACACAGTCGGCCACATTCTAGTCGTTCTTTTTGATTTGCCTAAATTGTTTTACCCAAGTTGCTTTGCTCAAATCATGGCATACTGATGATGGAGCCATTTACTACCAGACCTGGGAGGATCACGTCAGGCATCTGAGGGAGGTGTTTTGCTGACTGAAGACTGCAGGGCTGACAGTTAAGGTGGAAAAATGGCAAGTAGGCATGGCGGAAGTATTCTACCTTGGGCACAGGGTGAGCAGTGGATGTATCTGTCCAGAGCCTGTGAAGGTTGAGGCCATATAGACCTGGCCCACCCCACCACAAAAAATAGGTAAGGGTATTTGTGGGAACAGCCAGGTACTACAGAAGGTTTGTCCCTCACTACAGTGATGTGGCCAAGCACCTGACAGACCTGATGAAAATGAAAATGCCTCAGAAAGTTACCTGGACAGAGGACTATGAGTCTGCCTTCCAATGGTTGAAGGAGGCATTATGTGGGTCGCCTGTGCTTGGTAGCACCAGTTATGACCTAAGGATCGTAGTACATGAAGATACCTCGGACCATGGTCTGGTTGCTGTCCTGAGCCAGGTTACACTGCAGGGGGAGGGGCACCCCATAGTGTATCTGTGCTGGAAGCTTCTGCCCAGGGAAGAGGCATATGCCACAGCTGAGAGGAAATATCTGAGGATACTGTGGGCCCTTCAGAAGTTGCAGCCATATCTGGATGGGAGGTACTGTAGTTCACTGTGGTCACAGATCATAACCTGAAAATGACTCCGTAGGACTAGAGGGCAAAACACAAAATTATTGCACTGGAGTTTGGTACTACAGTTATACAATATGATCATTCAGCACCAAAGTGGGGCTCAAAATGCCAATACAGATGAACTATCAAGGCAGGTCTGAGGGCATGACATGTTCCTTCACGCATTCGCCAGGCTATACATAAATGGCAGTGTCTCTTGGGGGGTTTCCCAAAAGAGACATACCTTCATTTTCCAGGGTGGGAGGGGGGAGATGTGATGAACATGTGATCAGATTGATCTTATTACTTTCTTTTTTTTATATTCCTTTGATTTCTTGTTTTTTTTTTTGTAAACTTTATTTAGACAATCTTCCAAGTATTACAAGCATTTACCAGCCCTCAAGAGGGTAGGTACTTCTCTTATGCAGGGGTATACATGGTATTTCAGTATACAATACACATGTATGACACATATACGTGACATATTCTTAGAGTGTAGTTTAACATTAAATAGATTTCACCTATACAGGGGTGGAGGCCATATTTCTACTTGGATTCCTATGGGCAGGTATGCATTCAGTATTTTTAATGGCAAATACATGCAAATACATGTGGGTGGGCTTTCTTTGTATTTTACCTAGAACCTAAGTTCCAGAGTTATACAGGGGTTAGAACAGCGGGTACCAGGAGGACTGCACTGCCCTTTCCACTGATTCCAGATTTCCTTAAATATCTCATCTTGGTGTTTAAACCTGTATTGTATTCTCTCTAGTTTCATACACTCCACCAAGTCTCAAGCCCATAGTGCTACAGGTGGGGTGTTGGATAGCCTCCAGAACAAGGCCAGCTGATGAAGGCCCAGCACCAGTCCTAACCGTAGCAATGGATTATTTCCATGCTCACCTCATTGCTGGTTCTCTACCTTCAGGCCCAGGAGCACCTCCACTGGATCCAAGGCAAGAGGCTGCCCTAGAATTTGTTGTAGTAGCAACAGGATTTCTTTCCAATAAGCACAGACTTTGGGATAGTCCCAAATCAAGTGGAAGAATGTACCCATATATATTTTACATTTGAGGCAAAGGTCTGGGACCGAGGGGTCAATCCTATGAGCCAAAACTGGCGTGAAGTAGACTCTCATAAGAACATTATATTGGACTGCCCATAGGTGATTTTTCACCTAACAATTAAGAGATTGTTTAAAATTCCAAGCCCAGTCACCCCCAGTGAGAGAGTCAGGAAATACAACTTCTTCCCAACCCTTTTTAAGTCTATGCAGTTGATCTGGAAGGTCCCCCATCAATAACTTGTAGCATGCCCTAAGGGGTTTAAAGGTGTGGTCCTGGTGTCTGCCCTTAAAAGTTTCTTCCAGGGGGACCGCCTCTAGCCTTCTGGCCCCACTCCCCCCAGCACCTTTTCTATTGATTTCCGTAGGCAAAGGTAGGAAAGGTAGGAGGTAGGGGAGAGATTATATTTTTGTTTAATTGTATAAAAATCCAAGACGTGCCCATCATTCAACAACTGCTCTAATAGGCACAGCCCCTTACGATTCCATAGATCGAGAGTTTTATGGGATATTTTCCCCCTCTCCCAGCTTTTCGTGTTTCAAAGGAGTGTCTGGGGACAGTCCCTCCTTGTGCTTTAAAATATGATGGGCCATGCGCCATGCCCTCCAGGTGGCTCTTGTGCAAGGGTGCCCACACTTCATTCCCAGCTCTCCCACTAGGCCTCCCACCAAGACATTGTAATAGAGTGGTACATTAGACTTCATCTCCCGACCCACCCATGTTGGCTGATTCTTTCCACTTCCCATCAAATCCTGAATATGTGCTAGTTGGGATGCCAGGTTACAGTTTTTGATGTTGGGTAGTCCCAAGCCCCCATATGCAACAGGTTTCCATAGTAAAGCTTTCTTAATCTTAGATATCTTCCCTTTCCATTGCAGCTGGGTTATAGCAGCCTCTAGAGCCTTAATGTATCTATTAGGAATATAAACTGGTATCGCCTGGAAGTGGTAAAGGAACTGTGGTAGGATATTCATCTTTATGAGATTAACCCTGCCTAGCAGGGTTAAAGGGAAGGCCCTCCAGTTACAGTACAGAGGTCTTCTTTAACCAGAGCCACCACCTTACGTATATTAATATCTGCCATACTGGAAAGCTTAGCCGGGAGGTATATACCTAAATATTTGATTTCCTGGGACTGGAGGACAAGGCACTGATTGAGTCTAATAGGGCCTTGCTTGCACCCAAGGGCATCCATTCACACTTGCTCCAGTTTATCTTATGGCCAGAAATTGGGCCATAGGTGTCAAAAATATGGGTCAAGGCTCTGATGGCAACCTCCATGTCCCTTACAAAAAGCAAAATATCATCTGCAAAGAGCAAAATGACATGATCTCTTCCCCACCTAGAAAGCCCTGAATGTCTCCATGAGGTCGAATAGTTTCTGCCAAAGTCTCAATGGTAAGCATGTATAGAAGTGGGGATAATGGGCATCCTTGTCTCATACCTCGTCGAAGGGGGAGGATATAGTGGAACTGGATAAGATCTGGGCATGGGGAGCATTATGTACCATCTGAGTCCACCTGAGTATGGTATCCCCCAGACCATATTTTCTAAGGACTGCAAATAAGAAAGGCCACTTTACGTGATCAAATGCCTTTTTAGCGTCTTAGGCTAATAATCCTCCTCCCCGTCCTCCTCTTCGGGTACAACCATGAATAATATTAACCGTCCTATGGTATATTTTGTTTGGCTTGTCTTCGCCCAACAAAGCCTCCCTCATCTGGATTGATCACTTTTGGCAGAAGTCTATCCAATCTCAGGACTAACAACTTAGCCAAAATTTTGTAATCAGAATTTAAAAGTGATATGGGTCTGTACGACCCACATTTGAGTGGATCTTTCCCTGGCTTGGGTAAAACCACAATTGCACATGGAAGGGGGTAATGTCCCCGTTTGGTAAGCTGAGTGCATCATTTGGAGCATAAAGGATCCTATATCCTTCCACACCATTCTGTAGAACTTGAGGGGAATCCTGTCTGGGTCTGGTGCCTTACCTCTTTTCCCTTTCCAAGCTGCCCGTTTCAATTCCTCCTCAGATATTGGAGAATCCAGAATCTCCCTATCATCATCTCCCACTGAGGGTTGTTCAATGTTCTGAAGAAAGCCCTCTGGATCCTCCTCCAGGGGAAATTCTGAGATGTAGAGGTTGGAGTAAAACTCCTTAAATGTGGCAGTTATTTGGGATTGGTCATACGTAATGTCTTCCCCCTTGTCTCCAGCTCCATAACCGTTCTCTCTGCACTCTTACTTTTTACTAGGCCAGCTAACCACTTCCCTGCCTTGTCCCTCTCAAAATGAGTCCCTGCTTTGAAGAGCAACAGATTTCTTTCTATTCTTTGGTCAGATATTTTGTTTAGGGAGCACTTGACAGTCTTTAGTTGATGTGCTTTCTGGGGGTTTATTCTCCCCATCAGGTCCCATTCCAACTCCTCCACCTGTTTCTATAGTTCCTTTTCTTCTCTGTTCAGTTTATTTTGAAGATAGGAAGAGTGAGATATAGTCTCCCTATGAATATGTGCCTTAAGCGCATCCCAGGTATTATACACTGGTGTCTCCTGAGGGTCATTATGCACTAAACATTCCCAAATACTATCCCTGATCTGAGAAACAAATCCCCTCATCTACTAATAAGGAAGGATACATTCACCAGCTGGGCCTCGGGTCACTCCCTACCTGAGGTTGTAATTCTACCTGCAAGGGTGCATGGTCCAAGACCACCATAGGCCATAATAGGCTTCTTTCACCTACCCCACCCACACTTTTGGTAGAAGTAAATAATCCAACCATGTATACACTTGGTGGACCAAGGAGAAAAAGGAATATTCTCTGGTGGTTGAGTGGCCCTGCCTCCATCAAGGCTTGTCCCTCCACCATGTTCCTTTAGGCTGCCGTGCTGTGCGGGGGGGGTCTGGATCTCTGACTCAAGTGATCTAAAGCAGGATCCAAATATGTGTTAAAGTCATCACCTATCATTAGGTTGTCCGATAATGGGGCTGGTGTGACCCCCAGGTGTGTAAAAAAGTCAGGAGCATCAAAGTTAGGACCGTACACCAAAATCAAGGTGTATATTATTCCACCTATATCCACCTCCACTATGAGGTATCTTCCCTGAGGGTCTGCGGGTGTTTTCAAAATTTTGTGGGGCAAACAAGGCAGCAGCCAAATTGCAACTCCCCAAGCCCTGGAAGTAAAAGGTGCTGTCAGCAAGGTACCCCCCCTCCCAAGCAGTTGACAGCCTCAAGGCCTCTTCTGAGGTGGAGTGAATCTCCTTGAGGAACACTATGTCCCCCACCATTTTTTTAATATTGACCCAGACCTTTTTCCTTTTGACCACATGTCGTAGTCCATTAACATTCCAAGTTATTAACATCAACTTATTCACGTTACAAACCCCAAGTAAAAGGACATCAATGTCATGTTCCCCACTTTCATGCCCCCTGTACATACATGCGATCTTGGAAGAAAAGTTTTACATTTTGTAACATCCCCAACAAACCCCTCATCCCCAATACATGGTCTAAAAACAGAACATAATTGCCCCAACTGACCAAGAATTAGCCATTCACAAGTTGTATACAGTAAACCCCCTAAATCCCCCCTCTTTCCCCCAACAAACAGCCCCTAGAACAACAACATGAACCCAAATAGCCCCCTCCCTAACCCCTGGTTGTTTAAGCTATTCACCCGCTACTTTGCATGCATCGAGCAGGCTATCCACGTTTGAAATTCCATAACATTACTCTCAAGTATGCTTGCCATCCTTTGGTTTCTGGAAGGCTGCCATTGGCTGTGGCTGCTGTCAGAGGGTGGGGACCGACATGGATTCCACTCCCCACGACAGAACCCAGTGAAGAGGAATAAAAGTACTTCTGCGCCGTTTGCTATATAAAACCACAGGAAAGCAGGGTCTCCTCAACTCTAATTGCAGCCCTCTTAGATTAAACCTGTACAACCCTAGCCCATAGCACCCTCCCCCGGAAATATGGTCAGTGCCGGACTCCAAATTATGCTGAGTACAGTTTTAAACTACATTGCACATTCATCCTCATACTTTATTTGTGGGGGCCCTGAAGATAAAACTCCAGCTGGGAGCCAGAGTACTGTCCCGGTTTTAAAAAGGAAGGCCCAAAGCCTGCAGAGTAAGCCTCCATTCAGTCACAGTGAAAAAAGAAAAGAGTTCAATCAGCCATCACAGGAAAGTACTTAGTACAGGCCAATACTTCTAGGTCTGGCATGGCGTTGAAATCAAGGAATGTTCTCCACACAACAATACTAGTCCAGCTTTATTCCCACAGCCTTAAATCCAGCTGGTTTGTCAAATGAGCTGGAGGAAAGACAGAGGAAGTCCTGTCGCTAATCAGTGTGTGCCCCCCAGAAAGTTGTAACTCCAGGATATTATGGGTGGAAGTGGAAATGGGATCCCTCACCAAATCAGCCCTTGCAGGCCCTGAAAAGGAGATGCAGTCTGGCCCACAATAATGTGTGCCCTCCTGCCCATCGCAAACACTCTCACACCCCAGCCACAGTACCTCTGTAATGGTCTGCTCTCCTTCTTGATATGCCACAAGATAGATTCCTCAGCAGCTTTCAGTGCTCCTGTTGCTGCCCATGAGCTTTTTCCAAATCTGCCATGCACTCCAGAGCTGCATCAGGACTGGTAAAAGATTTTGGCTTTCCTCCCTGTGGTCTTATGATCAGGTGCGCCAGGTAGACAAGTGTGAATTGACATCCAAAGTCATGGAGTCGCTTCTTAACCTCAGCAAATGCTCTTCTTTGAGTCTGGAGCTGCCAGTAGTAGTCCTTAAACAAGCTAATGCATGAGCACTGTACCATTATTTTACCCTTCTGCCTGGCCTTTTCTAGCACAGTTTGACGGTCTATAAATCAAAGGAGTTTTATGATGATGTGTCTAGGTCTCTGTTCAGGGGGATGTTTAAGATCTGGGGACCTGTGTGCATGCTGAATTTCCAAGGAAACCTCTGTGGAATGGGCCAGGATGTCATGGAGCCATTTCTTAATAAATGAGGCAAAATCTCTCCCCTCCAGGCCATCTGGTAGGCCTATCACTCTCACATTGCATTTTTGCTCCCGGTTTTCATGATTGTCTTTAGCTTGTTTCAAAAATGTGATCTCTCGCAGTTTTTCAGATCAGTATGAGAGGCTTGTAAAGAGTCCTCCTGTGTGCTGAACCATGCTTCTAGCTCCCCTAGCCTAGCCTCATGCTGTTCGATGGTATCTGACACAGAGTTCACGGTCTGCTGGAGGTGCTGGATCTATGTGGTGACATTCTCAAATTCACCCTCCTTCCTTGTCCCCAAGTCATACTTCAGTTCTTTTAACAGTCTCTCCAGTGCATGGTACCCCTCACTGGTGATGGAAGGGTCACTGGGTTCATCATAAGATTAGCAGTTGAAGCGCCTTCAGCTTGGGATGATCCTGGGCCACCCATGCCAGAGTTTTCCCCTGAGCTAGATTTCTGTAGACCTCTACTTGTCTACGCTGATGGGTGCATTTCAAATGGCAGTTTCACCTGTTTCTTCACTGATTTTGTTGGCACTGGCATTTAGCAAGATCTTGTATCACAAAATTGACCAAATTGCTGGAGTAACATGAGGGATGGCAAGATAATGTAGTAGATAGTCACAGAGCTCCTACTTCAAGCGTCCATCTTGCTCCAGCACTTGACCACACCCCCTAATTTCCTTTGCTAATCTTAACATGCTTCAGTTATATGTTCTGCTATTGGTAAAGTGGATACAAAATATGGCTTCCAAGGTCACATGTCCAAGCAAGCCTCTTGGGAAATAAATAGCCAAATCAGCTGCGGTGGAATGTTCCCTTAGGAACATTTAGCCACAGATTCTGAAAAGCAAATGGGAGAGTGCCATTTTGAACACCTCACTCATCCTGAGAGGCAGAGGTGTGGGGCTGCACACCTCAGACATCCTGGAAAACAGAATCGTAAAATTTGACTGAGGATGTCTGGGAGTGTACAGAGCCAGCTGGCTCAGATTATGTCATCCCTCCATACACACACCCATCTGGGGAGGGGTGCAGTTGTAAACTGTCATGAAAAGGGCCAAAACCACCTCCCACAGTCAAAGAGAGTAAATTAGTGAACTAAGGTACAGATATCTGTCTCTCGGACTTGGAACATCTAAAGATCAGGGCCCTGACATACAAAGACTAGCTGAATGGTAAGATAGCACAGTGAGGGACAATGCTTTCTGTAGGTAGGGAAGGAAGTATTTTAGGTAAGGATAGCTCAGGTTTTGCTGTACATCAATTGTCTTTTCATCTTGTTTTATTTTTTGTTTCTTAGTAACTGCAAACTTTTTGTTGTCCTGCAAATGCATCCTGCTTGTAAATACTTGTAGTCACCAGTAGAGACTCTATTTTTTATAGAATCATTGACTGCTTGCTTTATTTAAAAAGGTAATTCTAGGCTGGCCTGGTGGTACTGAGGGTTGAGGTGCTGGACGCTATATATTGCACTATGCCGGTGACCCAGGTTCAGAAATGACCTCGTGTCACCAGGGTTCCAGCATGGGGGGGGTGGGTGCAGGATCGAGCATTGGCTCTCCTCTCCCAAGTAAGGGGTAGGGTCACCCACCCGTAGTCCCACTATCACAGAATGGAGGTTCGGTGCTGGCGCAGGCAGTCAATGGTGCTACTGGAAGGGAGGGACATCCCGAATGGCATGTGTGCACATGCCTCCACACACACTTGCTTCCTCAGGGACACGTGGGTGTAGGGAACAGGAGAAAACCTGTAAAACCCCAGAAATTACATATATTAAAATAAAAATGTAATTCTACTATTTCTGCTGGATTCTGAAGGGGCACTCTACCCACAGTTGTTGTGTTGACCTTCCTGACCTTGTGCAAGGAGGAGGTAAAAAGCAGGTTTCCTGGTTCCTGTTCTGGGAAAAATCTTGTGGTGGTGGACTAGAAGTCCCTGGTGAAGGGGATTTTTGTCACATAGTTACAAAGGAAAATAGGTATAAAAGCAGGAGGTGGATGTGGCCTGAGATCAGGTAGGGTCTGTGGTGGCAGATTAGGCAGGGAAAAGAGTGGCAGACTAGGTGAGCCAAGAGGTCCTTATATGATGACAAATGCAATGTTTCTGTGTTTTTACAGGTGACAGTTTGTCCATCCCCAAAATGTGGTCCAATGTGGATAAAAATGGCCAAGTTATGAGTACAAGTGAAAAAAAAAATAGTAAGTCCAGATTAGAGGTGTGCGAAAAAAGTGTCCACAGGTGGAATTTTATGCAACAGTCAGACTGTGATTTCTGCGAAAGTTCAGAAATCCATTTCTGAATTTTCAGAGCAATTCTACCTGCCCTGCATCCAAGCAGTAACATTTAGGCATTAACTTAAATTCTCAAATTACTGTACTTCCTTGGTGTCTAGTGGCACCCCCTTGCCAGTCGACTATCAACATCTGATGGCCCAATGTAATTCCTTTTGGGTAGCGGTCCCTCCCCACACTGGATCACCCACCTGACATTTAATAAAACTATCCCTAGTTGTTAGCAGTCCCTTCCCCCACCCGATCCCCAACTCGACAGGGCTAGGGAGAGGTTTTCACTAGATCAGCGGGGAAAAAAATTATTATTTGTATTACTCGTACTTTACTATACTCTACAGGGGATTGGTATGAGGAGGTGTTACTCTGGCTATAACAGGTGGGTGATCATGTAGGGGGTAGGACCACTAGGCACCAGGGCTATTTTTTAAGAAACACTGAGTGGATGATTGGGTGGGGGGAGGGACCACTAGCCACCAGGGCATGTTTTTTTAAAAGTTGGCTGGTAATTGGGTGGGGGAAGGGATCTCTAGCCACCAGGGCATTTTTTATGAAATGTTGAGTGGGTGATCGGGTGGGGAGAGGGACTGCTAACCACCAGGGCTTGTGTTATTAAAGGTCAAGTGGGTGATCAGGTGGTGGAGGGAGCACTAGCCACCAAAGCTTTTTTTATGAAATGACGGGTGAGTGATGTGGTGCTGGTAGGGACTGCTAGCCACCAGGGATTTCTTATTTTGTTTAGGATAGGGCTTGGGGGCAGCACTGAACAATAGGTAATATTTTGTTTTTCTACCCATAGGTGAGCAGAACAGGAAATAATTTCAGCCAAACCCTTTGGGCATTTTCCAATTTACCACAGGCAGAAGTTCAGAAACTTCCATGAAGGTTGTAAAATTTTGCAGAACTTCTGCTAAGGTGGAAAAAACAACTTTCACGCACCTCTAGTCCCAATGCCTTCCTACTGAGCTTATTTTATGATTTTGTTTCATGGCAAGAATTGTTGCTAGATAATGGTGACCTGCTGAGGCAGATGGAAGGTTGTGCCACTTACCCAATGCTGGAGGATTCTACTTTATTAAGGTTCATTCCAGAGGAATGGGGTGAGTATGGGTGCTAACACAACAGGGGGATGGGGTATTTTTACACAAAAGGGGAGGAAGGAGGCATGCATGCTAGTGGGTAGGGCAATTTTGTTCTTTACTTACACTGGGAATGGTCACCCTGTTTCAGAAATACAATTGGTGGTGGGGGGGGTCAGTAGTGAGCCACCTGGCTTGTGCACCCAGTGGCCACAGTTGATGCCACAAAGTGTACTTTTTCTCAAAAGCTACATGATGGCAATCTTTCATTGAAATGCAGCTTGCAGGAAAACTCCATAACAGTGACTTTGCAAATCATGAATAGAGATTCTGCAGAAAAAAAAGTAGTGTCTGTTTTAACGATTTACAACAGTCTAATTTCATTAATAGTTAAAAATACATATTTATTTTACAAAAGCAGTACTTAAGTAGTCAACTTTTTATCACTCTACCATGCAAGTTTCAGACATAATTTCCAACTAATATACTTGCTATTGAGCAAAGTTTTTTTTTCATTTTCCCACTTTCATCACTAAGACTCGTAAAAATGAAAGTTTTATCTCACAAAAATGTATTTGCCCCAGGAAAATAGAAAGTATCATTGTGAGAAGCACCTTAAACATTTGTGAAAAAAAATAACTGTACCTGCATAAAACACATGTTTTCTTTTCTTAATAATTTAGAAACTGCAAAAATTATCAGTATGCCAATCCAGCAAAAATTATCCTTGAGTCAAACTCTAAAAAAAACCTGAATGTTTCATGTTTCACCTGATAGTAATTTTTCTGCTAATGGTGGGCTAAAATCTATTTAAAATATATGTTATGTAATTTTAACCTAGTACAACTTTTAAACCACTGAATTGATCATTACCAAAATATGTGGAATGTAGAAATCTTGGCACTGAAAATGTACATGCCAAATGTCTGGTTATTCCATCAAGGGATGCTGTGCTATTAAGGTGTAAACATCTGACCTAACATTGAACAGCATTTGTAACCCTAATACTGTATTAGGGGTACTACTGCACCCCTGTGATGGACATATGATCAGATGGATCTATTAATTTCATTTAGTTAATGTAATTTGTTAATGTAATTATGCTTCTGTCATTATTTCTGCTGTCATAAGTGGGCATGAAACAGGGTTTCCAATGTCACATGACCAAATGGGTCTTATGGGACACATTGGCCAGAGCTGCTCAGGGAAATGTTCCCTTGTGAACAGTCAGCCATAAGGTTCTGTAAGGCAGAAGTGAGTGTGCCATTTTAAATGCCTCAGGTATCTTAAAAGGCAAGGGTGTGGGGCTGCACATCTTAGGCATCTGAAACAGAATTGTAAAAGTGGACAGAGCAGGGATGGGTGTGAAGGGAGCCAACTGGCCTAGATGAAGTCATCCATCCACACACACATCATGCACACACATACATACACAGGCACACCCATTTGGGGGGGACAATGGAGAATGGTCACTCAATGGGAGTGAGACCCCTCCCACAGTAGGTAAAGGAATAAATTGAGGTGCTGTAAGCAAGCACTTCCTCTTTGGACTCAATAACATCTAAATACTAAGGGCCCTGCAGGTAGAGAGACCTGATTAGAAATATAGCTTAGGGTATTGTGTTTCTTCAGATAGCAGCCGGTAAATAAATAGATTATATAGTGAGAATAGCCCAGATTCGTATATCTGTAACTGTCTGGTTTAGCTTCATTTGTTTTCATGTCTAGTAAACTGTAATCCTTTTGTCTGACTGTACATAAATCCTGTTGTAAATACTTGCAGTCCTCTAGTAAAAACTATTTTGGATAGAACAAGTGACTGCTTGTTTATTTGTTAAGGTAATTTGGTTGTTTCTGCTGGACTCTGTTTACAGTCTGACTCTGAAGGGGCACTCTATTCACAGTTATTGTGTTGACCTTCTTGATCTTGTGCAAATGAGGAGGTAAGAAACAAGTTTCATGGTTCCTGTTGGTAAAAACCATGGTGGTGGCGGTGAACTTGAATTCCCTGGTGAGGGAATTTGCCTCACATTGGTGTCAAAGTTGTGGGATCAGTGTTGCAACTGATACCACTGCAGTGCAGCACAGCATACAGTGTGCTCTCCTGTGAGGTGTGAACTCTGGGAGAGAGATAGCACACTGCTAACCGAGTGCCAGCAGAAATATACCTTAACAGTCACGAAACAAGATATTCAAAAGGTTATATTGTTCACCACTGTTTTTTTTATATTTCTAGACAGCTTAGTGCAGAGTAGCTAGAGAATATAAGCTCCTCAAGCTATGTCAAATTTCATGAATAGCAGTTTAGGGCGCTGTGCGCAGAGAGGGGAATTGTCCATGAGGGCCTGACAAAGAGTGCACTCATGGAAGCCCTGTTTGTGTATGACCAAATGCCAGGAGGGCAGATGATCCCAGAGGTGGAAGGCACAATACCAGGTCAGCAGGTGGTCATGGAGGACAGTGACCAAGTAATGAGAATGAGGTCCCAGTGGCTGAGCAAGGAGGGCACCTTGTGGCACAAGCTGGGGGAGCTGTGCAGCCCAATCAACTTAGTCTTGAGATCCTTGAGAAGGCAGAGCTTGTGCTAAAGGATGCCAACCTGTAGCTAGCAATGCTGGAGGCTGAGGAAAGAGAGAGGGCTTGGCAGCATGAAATCTGGATGCAGGAGGAGAGAGCAAGACTGAAGGCAGAGGAAAGAGAAATGATTTGCCAGCATGAGATCCTTATATGAGAGGAAAGGGAGGAGATTCACCAGCATCAGGTCCTTATGCACAAGGAAAGAGAGAATGAATAAGCAGACCGAGAGAAAGAATGATGGCATAAGATTGAGATGTAGAAACTTCTCCAGCAAACACCACAGCAAACTGTATATAATGGCAAAGGGGTCTCAACCCACAAAACCATGATTAATTCTAAAATGTTTGTGCAATACCAGGAGGGAGATGATCTGGATTTGTTTTTAAAATCATTTTAGAAGGTTTGTGGCAGTTTAAACTGGACATGGCTCTTTGATGATCCACCTGACCCCATTGCTTACTGGCTGTACATTGTATGCATTTGCTCAAATGGACAATAATAATGGTATGGACTATGATAAAGTTAAAAAAGTGTAACTAAAAAGTTTTGAACTGACTCCTGAGGCTTATAGACAGAAATTTATAGAATTAAGAACAGGCCAGGAAGACAGCTATGTAGAACTGCATGCCCAAATGTGTGCCCATTTAGACCATTGAGTAGATGGGGAAAGGTGAGGACTGTAGAGCAAATTAAAGATTTAATTGTAAGGGAACAGTTTCTTAAAATTGCACTTGATGACCTGCACATATGGTTGCTGGACAGGGCATGCAACTCCATAAAGGAGGCAACAGAAAGTGCTGATTTGTATGTGGTCAACAGACCAGATTTGCAGGGTAAGAACTATGGTGGTGGGGCAGCACATTTTTTTTATTTTTTTGCTTTTGGTAACCGGGTAAGTGCAATAGACAGAACTGCCTATTTTTAGGCATGACCCTGGAGAGTACACATCAAGGAACAGGTAAAAACAAATACACATACAGTGTTGTACAATAAGAGATTCCAAACAGTCATACAGATGTGCAAGTTATGTAGTACATAGAGGAGGTACATATCACACAGTATGATAGGAATAAAATTAAGGGGACCCAGGGAAGGCAGCCTAAAGGGAACCCGTCTGCTCCCAAGCCCAAAACAGAACCCATCAATTCTAAGGGGAGCAATGAGCCAGGGAAAAAGAATGCTGGATTTGCCAGAAAGTGGGGCATCTATCCTATGACTGCCCTAAAAACAGGAAAAAAGGGCAAAAGTGTGGGGGAGGGGGTGACCAAGACAGTACACCACAGTTGGTAAACTGAACACACACTGTAGTGCCACCAAACTCCACCAAACATATGCACCCTATTTTAGTCTGTTGAGGAGGCAGTATAGCGCAGTGGGTTAAGGCTGTGAACTGCAGATCTGGAGACCTGGGTTTGAATCCCACAGCTGCCCAGGTGCATACTGTGTGATCCTGAGCAAGTTACTTAACTTCCATGTGCTCCCAGGTCGCATCTGGAAACAAGCTTTGGCTTAGTGTGCTACTTCTGGTTAAACAATGCCCCCAACCCCCCCAGTCAATGGTCCAGTAACACAGGGATTGAGGGACACTGGTGCCTCCATCTCCATGATAAGGCAGGCTCTGATCCAGGTGGAGAAGATTCTAATGGGCCAGTTTTCCAAGATTCAGGGAGTCACAGTGCCAGTGGTTAATATGCCTATGGCTTAGGTCTTCCTGAACTTGGAGGGCAGCCATAGGGTACAGGAACTGGCAGTCATACCAGAGCTCCCTCTGGATGTGATCATGGGGAATGATTCTGACCACTGGGACAACCTAGTATGTGCTACTACCCATAGCTAGGCAAAACTGCATGCTTCTGAGGGGGAAGAGGGGGCAACACAGCCTGTGCATACCCCTACCTCAGTAGCTGACAAAGCAGCCAGGTGGATAGGGGCTAGCTAGGAGTAGCAGCCCTGAGCCCCAGCCTCAAGCAGAGGAGACTGCCACCAGGAGTAGCTTTCCTCCTGAAGGGGAACTGGGTAGGCTCAGATTGGAGGAGCTGGGCAGGGCACAGTGAGCTAATTTTACCCTCTAAAAACTGAGAGAGATAGCAGATAGTGCTGAGGCCTCTCAAGGAAGTAAAAAGTCAGTTTATTGGGAGAATGGGCTGTTGTACAGGGAGTGTACACCACAGAGGGAGCTAAAGGTGAGGAATTCTAGCTTCTGGTAGTCCCGTGGGACTACTGAAAGTAACATCTGGCCCTGGCCAATGAAATTCCTTTTTCAGGCCACCTGGGTATTACCCCACACAAAAAAGTGGCTTACCAACAACCTCCTTTGGATGAGCATGGACACAGATGTGGCAAATTACTGTTGGACTTGCCCACAGTACCAGAGGGTTGGAAGGTCAGGGACAAGGCTAAGGCAGCATTGGTGCCTCTGACTATTATTGAGGAACCCTTTAAGAGGGTAGCCATGGACATAGTGGTGCCCTTGATACGCCAAGTAACATGGCAAATGATACATATCGGTTGTTGAAGATTACACAACCAGCTAGCTGAGGCAGTGGCCATGTTCTCCATTGAGGCAGAAAAGGTGGCTGATGAGCTCCTGGGAATCTTCAGCAGAGTGAG
Source organism: Neoceratodus forsteri (assembly GCA_016271365.2). NCBI lineage: Eukaryota > Metazoa > Chordata > Ceratodontiformes > Ceratodontidae > Neoceratodus > Neoceratodus forsteri. The sequence goes on from CM057458.1 coordinate 805,872,774, forward strand.
ATTTCCCCAGGAGATTTTGTCAGAACAGAGGATGAATTTCATTTTGTCCTTAATGACCAGTTTGTGGGAGAAGAGTGGGGTGAAACAGCTTTGTGCTTCACCCTATCACCCCGAGACAAATGGCCTCGTCAAGTGGCTCAATGGGGCCCTTAAAACTATGCTCAGGGCATTTGCTGACCAGCACAAAAGGGAGTGGGACAAATATCTGCCCCACCTCCTGTTTTCATATAGGGAAGTCCCACAGGAGTCCAGAGGGTTCTCAACATTCAAGCTCTGTTTGGTCACAGGGTTAGAAGGTCCCTAGATTTGGTCAGGGATGAATGGGAAGGTAATCATGCCTCCCAAGGGAAGTCTGTTGTAGAGTATGTTCTAAATATCAGGGCCAGGCTTAAGGAGCTCAAGGGGCTCACCAAGGAGCACTTAGCCACTGCACAACAGCAACAGAAAGCCAAGTACGAATATGGGGCCAGAGCCGGACAGCAAGTGATGGCACTTGTCCCAGTCAGACACAATAAACTGCAGGCAGCATGGGAGGGCACATTCTCCATCATCTGGTAGCTGAGTGATGTTAACTTTGTAGTAGAGCTGCCTGAAAGAAGGCAGAGGCAGAGGGTATATCATATGAACATGATAAAGCCCTACCGTGATAGGGAGGAGATGGTCCTTAGAAACATAGAAACATAGATTTTGACGGCAGATAAGTACCGCTTGGCCCACCCAGTCTGCCCATTTCCCTACCTAATGGATACACCGCAGATCCTAGTTAACCAGCAGCCTACTTCTTCCAACCCCCACCCCCTAGAAAAGCCTTGTGCACTATGCCAGTGGTGGGTAACAAGACTAATTCCCTGGTGGTCTTCCTTGGAAAAGACCAGGAGGGATCCACAGTAGATAATCTCACCCTCTCAGGGCAGCTGACAACAGGCGAGACCAAGGAGATGAGGGGAGTGCTACAAGAATTTGAGGACATATTCATGGGGAATCCAGGGTATACCACAATGGCTGAACACCTAATGGACGCTGGGACCCAGGTTTTGTTGAGGCAATCCCCTACAAGATACCAGAGGGGGTTAAGTAGACTGCTGGAGAAACTCAGGGAGATGCTGGCCCTTAGAGTGATCCAGGAGTCCATTAGTCCCTGGACTTTGCCCCTGGGGTCTTGATCCCTAAGAAGGATGGTACCACATAGTTCTGTGTTGGCTACTGGAGGCTCAACAACTGTACAGAGTCTGATGCCTAAAACAGATGAGAACTTGGAACAGCTGGGGGTAGCCCGGTTTCTGACCATGATGGACCTGATGATGGGCTACTGGCAGGTGCCATTAACCCCCAAATCCACAGAGAGATCTGCCTTCATCACTCTATTTGGCTTATTCAAATTCAAGGTATTGCCATTTGGGATGAAGAATTCACCTGCAACCTTCCAGAGGCTTGTTTATTGCATCCTGGCATGGACAGATGAATATGCACTGGCTTTCATGGAGGCCATCACCATTACAGCCAGACCTGAGAGGATCACATCAGGCATGAAAGAGAGGTGTTCCACAAACTGAAGGCCAGAGGGCTGATACGTAAGGTGGAAAAATACCAAGTAGGTATGGCCGAAGTGTCCTACCTTGGGCACCAGGTGGGCAGTGGATGCTTCCATCCAGGGCCAGCAAAGGTTGAAGCCATCCAGGCCTGGCCCACTGCTGACACAAAGAATCAGGTAAGAGCATTTCTGGGAGCAGCAGGGTACTACAGGAGGTTTGTCCCTCACTACAGTGAGCCCCTGACAGACCTGATGGTAAGGAAAATGCCTGAGAATGTTCTCTAGACAGAGGAATGTAAGTCTGCCTTCCAATGGTTGAAGGATGCATTATGTGGGCCACCTGTGCTTGCTAGCTCCAGTTATAATCTAATGTTTGTAGTACACATAGATGCCTCAGACCTTGAGCTGGGTGCTTACCTGAGCCAGGTTACACTGCAGGGGGAGGATCACCCCATAGTGTATCTGAGCAGGAAGCTTCTGTCCAGGGAAGAGGCATATACCACAGTTGAGAGGGAATGTCTGGGGATGCTGTACACCCTTCAGAAGAAATAGCCATATCTGTAAAGGAGGGAGTTCACTGTGGTAACAGATCATAACCTCTTGATGTGGCTCCCTATGGCTAGTGGACAAAACACAAAATTATTGTGCTGGAGCTTGGTGATACAGTCATATAATATGATCATTCAGCACTGAAATGGGGTGCAGAATGCCAATGCAGAAGGACTGTTGAGGCTGGAGTGTGTGCATGACATGTTCCTTTAGGTGCTTCCTAGGCCCTACATTAATGGCAGCGCCTCTTGGTGGTTGCCCAAAAGAGACACACCTTCATTTATTTGGGGTGGGGGAGATGTGATGTACATGTGACCAGACAGATCTATTAATTTAATTTTGTTAATGTATTTTGTTAGTGTAATTATGCTTCTGTCATTATTTCTGCGATCTGTCATATGTGGGTACAAAACATGGCTTCCAAAGTCACATAACTAAACAGATCTTATAGGAAACATTTGCTAGAGCTGCTCAGGGAAATGTTCTCTTGGGAAAAGTCAGCCCAAGGTTCTGTAAGGCAGATGTCAGTGTGTCATTTTAAATACCTTATGCATCTTAAAAGGCAAGGGCATGGGCTGCACACTTTGGGCATCCAAAACAGAATCGTAAAAGTGGACAGAGCAGGGGTGGATTTGGAGTGAGCCAGGTGGCCCAGATGAGGTCATCCATCCACACACACACATCATACACAGGCACACCCATTTTGGGTGGGCAGTGGAGAACTGTCACTAAAAGGGGGTGAGACCCCTCACCACAGTGAGTAAAGGAATAAACTGAGGTGCTATAAGCAAGTACTTCCTATCTGGACTCTATAACATCAGAAAACCAAGGGCCCTGCAGTTAGAGAGATCTGGTGAGAAATTTAGCTTAAGGTATTGGGTTTCTTTAGATAGCAACAGGTAAATAAATAGATTATAAAGAGCGACTAGCTCAGATTCTTCTATCTGTAACTGTCTGGTTTAACTTCATTTCTATTAATTTCTAGTAAACTGTAATGCTTTTGTCTGATTGTACATAAATCCTGTTGTAAATACTTGTAGTCCTCTACTAAACATTATTTTTGATAGAACAAGTGACTGCCTGTGTATTTAAGGTAATTTGGTTGTTTCTGCTGGACTCTGTTTACAGTCTGTCTCTGAAGAGGCACTCTACCCACAGTTATTGTGTTGACCTTCTTGACCTTGTGCAAACGAGGAGGTAAGAAACAGGTTTCCTCCTTTCTGTTTGTAATAACCACAGTGGTGGCAGTCAACTTGAAGTCCCCAGTGAGGGGATTTGCCTCACACCCCCCTTAATTTTAAATTAAAAGTAATGACTCATGGCAAGCAGTATTGTTATTGTAAAGACATCTATGGTGTGCTGGAACAGGAGATGCAAATACATGACAAGGAGTTTTCTGACATGCCATGATGGCAGAAATCCCTGGACTCTGTTATGTTTAGTATTTTGAACAATCCTCACTTTGTATTTAAAAAACTCCTTTGGCTGTTTGAAAACAAGCAACTAAGATTATTATGGTATATGTTAGAAATTGTTCTGTACAAAAATAAGCCAGCTCAAAACCCATGGTATGCATATTCTAAACTCTTGTGAGCATTTTAAAGTGTTGTGTACATTCTAAATAGGTTTTCTACACAGATCAAAGGTCATACAGTTTTAAATTTCTCATCCACTCCACACACAGTTGCTTACTTGTCACCCAATGTCCAAAGTTGTGCCTTTCATCTTGTAAAAGTCTGCATGTTTAATTTCAATCATAGAGCAGGTCAATGCTCTGTGACTACCCTGCCATATTAGGCACTTCTGTTTCAATCAGAGTTTATGAAACAGAAATGGTGGCAGTGCTGGCAGTTTTTTTTTCTATGATAGAAATTAAATTTACAGACATCTATAGGTTAAAAGGCACAACTCTTGGTACCCAGTGGATAGTAAGCAGATAGGTGTGGAGCAAGTTTTTTTTTTTTTTTTATAAACAATTGGCACATTTTGTACTTGGGAGGCGGAGACACTTCTGTGGCTCATGTTTAAAAAATATATATATAATATGACATATAAAATGGACACCCATATACAACTTAACATGTGTTTCTGTGTCAAGGCTGAGATGACAAGCATGGATGTTTGAGCTTCATACACAAGGTTCACATGCTGTCATTTCAAACCCTCAATGGTGACACAGCTTTATTGTGCATAGTTGCTCATATAGTACATCATTCTATATGCAATGGATGCAGCAAGTTTTTTGTTACTGGAAGCACACTATTTACTGTGTTTAATGTGTAACCATGCACCAGACAGTGCTATAAACAAGCTGCACTTATAAAGTTGTTAAAGAGAGAGATCACGTGATGGTCTGGGCTAGCTAGCTGCTGCTTCCCTTGGCTCCCGCTTTCCCGGTTGATAATCTAACTTCATCTAGTGCTTTGTAGCTGGAAAATTGGGGTATCCTCTACATCTTTATATTCCTGGTCACTTAACGGAGATTACTGGCTGTTTCTCTGGTAGTTTCTGCTATTTTAATACGTTCAGATGGAGGCCGAGATGAAACGGCCTTACCCAGACACACGCCCCCGGTCTCGCCTGACAAACAGGCAAAGAAGGTAAAACCTCTCCAGCAACTATCAGCTAAACAACTGACTACTTTGGCGGCATCAACTCCGCTTTCAGAAGAGCATTTTTTGCAAGAGCTGCAACCATTTAAGGGGACGCTTCTGGATATAACTGCTGATGATTTAAAATATATTACGTACTGAAATGGCGAACTCAGAACTCTCACGGCGAATCGGAGGCTCGCACCTACTCTCTAGAGGCCTGCAGGGACAGGACGGATCCAGAAATCACTAAGTTAAGGCAACAAATCTCTAAACTACAACTCAAAACCAAGGATCTAGAGGGGCACAGCAGGAGGAACAATATTTTGATCTTTGGCTTACCAGAAGGAGCAGAAAGTCCCTCTGCAATTTTATTTACCCAGAAACTTTTTACCAAGATTGTGGGCCCTTCCCCACACAATCCTACCTATTTAATAGAAAGGGTGCACAGGTCTCTACGTCCAAAACTGGAGGATAATGCTTCCCCTCGCCCGATGATCATTCGTTTCTCAACTATCTTGAAAAACAGCACATTTTGGCCAAAGTCAGAGATCTACAGTCTATACAATGGGAGGGCAAGCGCCTAAGAATTACTCAGGATTTGCCAGTAGAAACCTGAAGGAAAAGAGCCTCCTTTCATCCCATAGTCAGCAAGTTGATAGCTTCCAGTATTAAGTTTCGCATGGCATATCCAGCACGTCTGCAAGTTTTGGTGGATGGAGCATGGCTATCATACGACTCGGCCGAACAGGCCCAAGTCGATCTCTGCAAGAATTTGCCAGCAATATTTCAATCTTAGGATGGCTTTCTCGCTTTCTCGCTATCAAAGATCTATTTGCTCTGACTGTACCTTCTGTTGTTTGGCTGACTTACCAATGAGGAACTTTTTCTGAGGGACATCCTTGGGAGGGGAGTTCTTCTTCAGTGTGGTGAGGATGGCGGCGATCGAGGAGAGAGAGGCGGAGGATGGCCTGTGGACCCGGAGGACTCTGCGTAGCAATGAGGCACCATTTTTCCTCGGATCCCCTTTTCCTGGTGCCATTTGTTCCCAATGGGGACTCTTTCTGACCGGACAGCTTGGCCTGTTCCAATATGGTTCCCCAAGGGAACACCTGCACATTCAAGAAGCAGCCTGTTATGCTTTACTTTCTGGTGATGATTTTATTATTATGACATGTATATAATTCTGGAAAGACTCATGTCACCTATTCTCCTATTCACTACCCAAACTATTCTCATGGGCTGTCTCAGTTTCTCTCTCTATATCTCGACTTCTGGTATTTAGGGAGACAATTATGTTATGATTAATATATTGGGGTTTGTCTCTTCTCGAACTCTGTCTCTCTCTATAGGACTTCAGTTCTCATATCCTCCTTTACTGTCCTGGTCTCTCTCATTGTCTCAATACTCCTCTTGGTACATCTATCTCTGGATCTTTTCTCTGCACTCTCGATAATCTTATTTACCATATGCTCATATCGCTTCCTTATTAATTTTGGTTGGAGTATGTAGAGTTGAATTTACTTCATTTCTGGTTCTCATGGAAATAAGAAGTACTATAGGGAGCTTATAAGTAGCCTACATATTGTTAGGGTACTCAAGCGATCGTGGAATTAAACCCAATACACCCTTTTATTTTTCCTTCAGAGGGCGGGGGTGGGAGGAGGATCTTGGCTGGAAAGTAACCCACCACACATTCTGAAGTATGGGGGGTAGTGCCCTAATTACTCTCGCTTGTTGGTTTATTTGGTTTGATATTCTGGGGACTCCTTTTGGCATATCAGGCTGGTTTGCTTTAATACTTAAGCTGGGGTCCGAAGGGTACCTGATACGGGCAGTTGTTACATTTATTATTCTCTATCAGGTTAGTAATACCGGGGGTAGTTATAATGGGGTACTTGGGGGCTCTCTACCATTGAACAAAAAGTTAGCTTCCTTAATGGTGTCAAAGCTAGGTGGAGAGATATTTGTAAATAGTTACTGAAGGTTAGGGGTTGGTAGTTACGGTATTCCATGGTTCTCTACTGTTGTTGATGGGGTTTCCCCGCATCCTGTAGATGTAATTATGGTCAACAATATGCTTGGGGTTTTCTCTTGGGTTTTGTTTGAATACCTGTTTAATAAAATGTATATAAGATTGATGGGGAAGGGTTTATCGGTGCACTCTCATAGTATATTGTTTTGGTTATGTATTGTTCGGTATAATATCCAATGGCTACAGGTTTGAAAAAATTTATATCTTGGAATGTAAGAGGGGTTCGTGATCTCAACAAGAGAATTCAGATCTTAAAACACATATCGTTACTGAAGGCCCATATCTCTTTCATTCAAGAAACGCACCTCCTCCCTGGGGAAACAGGGGGTTTGCGTAGACTGGGGATTGGGCAAGTTTTTGCTGCTGGTAACTCATCTGTCAGTGGTGACACTGCTATCTTAATTCATAAGGCGATAGCTTTTCAACCCAAAATAACAATCGCTGATTCACAGGGGAGATATGTTTTAGTCCAAGGATTATTGGACTGCACTGAATTGGTCCTGGGGAGTGTGTATGGGCCGGTGGGGGGAACCCTATATTTTTTAAGGAATTATCGACAGAATTACAGAAGTTCTTGATGTTCCCTTTAATCCTGGGAGGGGACTGGAACATGCCACCCACTCAAGATTTGAATAAATCAAATTCATTGCCTAAGCCCCTTACTCAAACCCAAAGGGCTCTTGCCGGATTTCTGGATACTTACAGATTATGCGATCCCTGGAGTCTTTTAAAGCCTGAGACCCGCGCTTTCTCATTTCACTCTATGGTGCACTCCACTTGGTCTCGGTTAGATTATATTTTACTTAGTCATTCTCTCATTCACGGTCTTAATGACTCTGTCCTAGAGCTGATCGTTATGTCGGACCACGCCGTAACTTGGGTCACAGTTATGTTAAAACAAAACCTGCAAAGGGATTCAACATGGCGGTTAAATACACAGCTTTTAAAGGAAGATTACATCATTACCAGGATCTCAGATATGATTCAACTTTTTATTGCAAATAACCAGGGTTCGGTCACCAGGATGGATCATGAATGGTGTGCCCTAAAATGTTTTTTGTGAGGTGAGTTTATTAGGCTCTCCTCCACTCATAAACGAAAGAGGGAGGCAGCTGCTATATCCCTTCTGGGTCAGATTCACACACTTGAGCATTCTCTTACTTCATCCTCTTCTCCTGATGTGCTAAAATCTCTGTTGAATTTATGGAATCAGTATTCTCGTCTGGTACAGGAAAAAGCAGAGTTTCTTATTTTAAGAACTAAGGCAAAATACATAGAGCAGGGGGAAAGGCAAGTCATCTTTTGGCATTGCAGCTGAGGAAACTAGAGGCATCCAGATTTATTCAGTTTATCAACGATCTGGATTGCACCATTAAAACACACCCGAGAGACATAACTGCCATTTTCAGGCAGTTTTATCTTTCCCTTTATAGTCAGCGTCTTGTATCCCTATCTCAGGTTAAATTATTTGAGTATTTATCTGCTTTACCATTACCTACTCTCTCTCCTTCACAACAAGCTTGCTTATCAGCTCCTATATCTCTTCAGGAAATTTTTTCTGCTATCCATAAACTTGCCTCGGATAGGGCCCCCGGTCTGGATGGTTTCCCTTCGAACTTTTATAAAGTTTTCACTAACGATCTTGCTCCCTATTTACTACGTTTATATCAATATATACTCTCAGGTCAGGTTATAGATCCATCCCTATTAGAAGCCTCTATTATCATTCTTCTCAAGCCAGATAAACCACCCCAATCTCCAGCGAGTAATCGTCCCATCTCTTTGTTAAACTGTGACATTAAAATCTTGGCTAAGATACTTGCTAGCAGAATTGAAAGGGTTTGGACTCTGCTTCTTAGCCCAGAGCAAGTTGGGTTTGTGTCAGGTAGAACACCTGCTGACCATCTTAGTAAATTAGCGTATCTGGTCCAGGTGGCTAAGACCTCCCCCTCTCCAATGGCTCTTATATCCCTCGATGCTGAAAAAGCATTTGATAGAGTGGATTGGAATTTCCTGTGGGCTACGTTGCAGACAATGGGCTTTCCTGAAACTTTTATCAAATGGATTCAGACTCTATACTCCTCAGGCAAAAATAAACTGTAATGGAGTCCTGTCCGAGGCTTTTCCTCTTTTTTCGGGCACAAAACAGGGCTGCTCGCTATCTCCTTTTCTCTTTAACATATATCTCAAACCCCTGATTAGGAGACTAAACTCCTCCCCCTTAATCACTGTTATTCCAATAGGTGATAGGACTCTCGCTCTTTTGGTTTATGCTGATGACATCTTGCTTCACCTTTCAGATCCGGTCTTCTCTTTAACAGAAGCATTACGTATTATTGATACTTTTGGTAAATTTTCAAATTACAAACTCAACATTACTAAGACTGAAATGTTCCCCCTTAATTCATTAACATATAGCTCAGCTTTCAGTGACTTTGGCATGAAATGGATTCCCAAGTCCATTAAATACTTGGGCATTTATATTACCTCAGATTTATCATTACTCCGCAAACTTAATTTAGAAGATTTATGGTCCAACATTCGACAGGACTTAACAAGATGGAATAAGCTCCCTCTCTCACTCTGGAGTAGAATCAATACCGTCAAGATGAATGTCCTCCCTAGACTGTTTTACCCGTTAAATCTGTTGGATGTCTGGTTATCCCTGTCCTTCTTTCAACGTATTCACTCTGAAGTTAGTTCCTTTATTTGGCAGGACAAGGAGATTAGAAGATCCTACAGTAAGCTTTCTTTATCCAGGGAGATGGGGGGCTTATATCTTCCTAACTTCTTGTTTTACTACTGGGCTTGTCACCTTAATAAGTGTGGGAAATGGCTTTCGTTAACTGATCTCTGTGCTCACCACGACTATGTTCCTATTTGGCTACTTATAAAGGCTGACTTTCTCACTACCCATAATGTAGCCCCCTCGTTGCTTTTTTATACGTCCCTTAAAAAATTGCCAAAATCCCTGCAGTCCTTCCCACTAGGTACCTCGCTAAGAGTTCTCTCTCAAATGTTCAGATTCTATAAGGTGCATTTGAGTTCGGACCCTTCTCAGCCGCTCTATGCCAATCTGAATCTTAAAATAGGGGGAACCTCCATAACCAGACGTTGGCTACCCCTTCCCCCTGAGCTCACAGTGGCAGATTTCTACTCAAATGGTGTTATACTATCTACCAAGGAGATCCTCATTAAGCTGGGCCTTAAATCACGGGCGGCCTTTCAAATTTTACAGCTTAAACACTTATTAGTTAAGGTAATAGGGAAAGAGTGTAACCCTTCTCGTATTGAAGTTTTTCTCAAACAAATAAAGGCTTTGGTTTGTAAATCCCATGGCATTTCCATGGTATATAAGCTGATTCTCACTTTCTCCCAGTCTCACTCAAGTGCCAGTTCTCCGGTCTGGCAGATTTCATTCCCTGATGAAGTTATTAACTGGCATACAATATGGACGGGCCTATACACATATCTCACCCAGGACCTATACAGACTTACACAATACTGTATTCTAAATAATCTGTATTATACTCCGGTAAAATTGGCCCAAATGAAGAGGCTTACCTCCAATATGTGTACTAGGTGCAATAAAGAGGAAAGCTCGCTCCTTCATATACTATGGTCCTGTGAAAGGATATCCCCCTAGTGGAACCAAATCGTATCCACTCTGGATCCTTTGTTGGGCCTTCAGGGCCTCTTCTCCCCTGTCATATGCATTCTGGGGGATTACTCCGGAATTCCGGTGAAAGAGAGACGGTTTCATATGGCTTTAATCTCTATGGCGGTCAAAAAATTAGTGCTTAGACACTGGACGGATCAAGTTACCATTTCCTATACTGAATGGTTGCATGAAATGTCATTTGCACTCCGCCTAGAACATTTAATTGCGAGTGTGCGCCATAGTCTCTCATCTTTCAACAAAAAGTGGGGGAAGTTATACACTCTGTATTTATCTTGATATGACCTCTCCGGTTGTCTTCATGAACCTCTCCTCCCTCTCTAATTATATCCCAATGACTTCTCTTGCTGTCCCTTGGTTGATTTTAGGATAATAAAGATAGGAGAGTGCACCACGGGAGGGGGTGAGGGGATTTTTTGGGGAAGGGGAGATATTTTAAGGCTTTCTGGACAGTGTACATGGATGGTACAACTTTCAGTCCTTAAACTTTGTTAGCACTGTGATATGCCTAATAAAACATGTTGAATTCAAAAAAAAAAGTTGTTAAAGAGGGACTCTGGTCAAACGTGATACATCACAGAATTAGATTAAGCATACCCCCAATAACTCTCATATCAAAAATTAGGTTTTTTGCGTTACTTCATTTTAAAGTTATGAGCCATTTTGTAACCCTGATATCAAAAATACTTGTTCAAACAAGTCAGTTTCAGTGAAGAGCTGCTAATGATGTCATCTCCTGAACTCACAGTCTAGACCTCCCTGTTAGCAAGCATATAGGACCTGTTTCTCCAAAGTTTATAGATCATGTGCAATGGTTTTCATAAGAAAATCAGGCAGCACTATTCAATAAACATTGCTATAAAAACTATGTGCATTTAGGGTTTTGTAACAACGCTGACAAATTCATATTTTTTAATGCCCTTTTAGTGTGGTCCATTTCTCCAGGGTTGCTGGATGCTGCTTCAGCATGCCTCTAGGCTTCTGATACCATTTGGGGTTCTACTCTACTGTGCCTGTCAGGAAATTGTATTGCTACTAGTATTGTAATAGTGGTAAGTTCATTCCTGTTTGTCACTGTGCTTTACAATATGTTTTAAGAGGCGACTTATATGTGTTAACTCCTACTAGGGGTTGAAGTGCTGACCTGGTAAAATGATCATTGTAATAAAGGAATAATACACGACAGGGTGCTTGTCATACTGGGATAAGGCCGAGTGCGCTCAACACCCAAGAAGCGATGTTATCCCAGCATGACACACACCCTGGGGTGCATTATTAAAAATACATTTTAAAATACATTTTCCCTTGCATTTTAACATTAGAACAATGTTTAGAGCAGTATAAGAGCTAATATGCTGATTTGCATACAGAAATAAGGAATTCTGGGTAGATTATAAAGTTAACTTAAATGTTCATTACTCAGCAAATACAATCTTCTATTTTGGTAGTGATGAATGCAGTGCATCACCTAGTATGTAGATGCATACAGCAAGGCATTGTGGGTACAATATGAAGCTGTCTTCCATTTTCCTTACTTGGAGGTGCAGTTTCCTATTTTTCTAGTAGTTACAAAAACATAAGATCACAGATGTTTATTTTCAAAATGAAGCATTGTGCATACACTATATACTGTAGCTGACAAGATTTCTTTAGTGAGAGATGTAGTCTCCTATTTCTGTAGTGAGTACAGAAATATAGTAGCCAGTATACTAATTTACATAGTGAGGAATTGTGGGTACAGTAAATAGCTATTTTTTTGTCTCCCTACAGATCAATCAATTTACTATTTGTTAGGAGCCCAATCCTGGAGGCTCTGGGCACCGTACAATAAAAAGAAAATAAACCAGTAAAATTACATACTTAAAACCACAGCATAAATAATTAACATTTCAGTAAGTGAGTAAAAAGGAATCATCAGAGAATGCTAGATTAAAAAGATGAGTCGTTAGGCCCCTCCTGAATACTTCCCCCATAGGGGCCTCCTTCAAAGCTCTTGGCCAGCCACCCTGAATGAACGATCACCCAAGGTTTTCAGCCTGGTCCTCGGAACCACCAAGAGGTCCTTGGTGGAGGAACAAAGGGAGCGGGCCAGAATGGAAGGAGTAAGAAAGTCTGACAGGTAGCCAGGGTCCGATCTATATGGGGCCTTATAGGTGAGCAAGCCCACCTTGAAGAGAACTCTCTACCTGACTGACTGTCAGTGCAGACCCCGCAGTATGGAGGTCACATGACAGGATCTGGGTAATCCTGTTAGCAGCCTGGCCACTGCATTCTGCACCAGCTGCAACTGGTGAAGGTTCCTTCCTCTGACCCTGAGATAAAAAGCATTACGGTAGTTGAGCCTGGATGTTGCAAAGGTATGCAACAATGACAGCAGGTCTTCAGGTGGAAGTAGGAGTTTAATCCGGGCGATGTTCCTTAGCTGACAAAAAACACTTTTGAAGACAGCCAACACCTGAGCTTCAAATGTCAGCTTGTCATCAAGGACAACACCCATATTTCTCACCCTAGTGGATGCCATCAAGGGGGACCAACCCCAGGACCAAGTCTGTTGTCATCCTGGAGACATCCTCATCACACCCATGCCCAGCTCTACAACCAGTACCTCCATCTTGTCCAGGTTAAGTCTCAGCCAGTTAGAGTTCAAGTTCAATCCTGGATCTTGACAAGGCATTTAATCAGCACATTGATGGTGCTAATTGTCCCTGGTACAAAAGAAATTAACAGCTGAGAGTCATCTGCATAGCATTGAAAGGTCAAGCTGTATTGTCTAATGAGCCTGCCCAGAAGTAGCATGTACACCATGAACAGCAGTGGTGATATGATGACATTCTGTCATGTGTGTGCTGGAATGAGATCCGTGATGTCATGCTGGGATAACATCATGGGTCCAGCTCCAGATTGATCAGTCAGAGCCCAGCATTCTTTCTTGCCATTGTGTAATGTGGAGTACAAAATAAATGAACCTGAATGTAGGTCAAGTAACAGCTGGCTAGAGAGCAAACAATGGTCTGGCTACTCCATAGAAACTTGTAATATGATTTCTAAACAGCATTACCTCTCCCACCCCCATTTACAAGGAGATGTAATATTTGTTCTTAAGTGCCATCCTGAGACATCACCTCAGTTGAATGACAAGTGTAAATGATCACAGCCTTTCACCACTTCAGAGTTATCCAGTCTGCAAACCTCACAGCAATGTGTTGTGACTCTGCATCCAGCAACCCTGGAGAAATGGACAACAACAAACAGACACACACACAAAAACAAATTTGTCAACTTTGTTGCATAACCTGAAATACATATAGTTTTTAAAGCAATGTTTACTGAATGGTGCTGACTGTTTTACTTCTTAAAACCATTGCACATGACCTTTAAACTTTGGAGAAACAGGTTCTATAATCTTGCTGACAGGGAGGACTAGACTGTGAGTTCAGGAGATGACATCATCAGCAGCTCTTCACTGAAACTGCCTTTTTTGAACAGACAGTGAATTTAGGGTTGTAAAATGACTTGTAACTTTTTTTGTGGTTTAAAGTTTTATTGGTTTTCACTTATACAGATAAACAACTTAACACAATCAGAAATGTGAAACAAGGAGGTACATACAGTAGAAGCAAATATTCCTGAGGCGGTCACAGAGTGCAGGGTAAAGTAATCTTCCTAGGCCTTACTTATCTCTCTCTATGATGCTTCTGTGAAGATATACTTGGTACCTGAACTGGTGGGTAGTTTTTTAGATAGTACAGTGGCATCCCCGAGGATGAAACCCAATTCTGCAGCATTTTGCAGCACTCTGCAGAATGCTTCAGAAGACATACTGAATAAAGCAATGTCATTTTAATGGTAATTAGTCCCCTTTGTCATTCAGGAAAATGTGACACTGCCAGGATGAAGTGAATGTCACAGTTTCCTGCATGACAAAGGGGACTAACTGCCACTGAAATTACATTGCTTTATTCAGTAGGTCTGCTGCAGCATACTGAAGAGTGCGTTTAAAGTGCATTTCATCCTATGAGACACCACTGTAATTCTACTAACACTGCTTCCTCCTAACAAGGCAACAGAAGGAGTATTGTTACTTACTCTATAATAGCGGTTGAGCTTCTGTATGTGCCAGTTATAAAGGCTGGACTTTTACCATCAGGGGTTCCATTCAGACCTTGCACATGGTTTTCCAGACCAGCTGTTGTGGGTTATTGTGACAACCTCTGAAACAAAACAATACTCACAAAGAACATCTAACTTAAAATAATCAAACACTGAACTATTTACAGTACAGCAACCTGTTAACAGTGGTTCTTTCCAATGAGCGGAGAGAGAGAGAGAGAGAGAGAGAGAGGTAAATAGTTAACTAGGTTTCCTATTTAATGGCCCTTCATGGGTGGTGGGTGGATCCTTAGATCAGTGGCCCAGACTAGAGTTGAGTGTTGTGTGTCTGGTGAAGATCAGGGAAATGTATTGGCAAGTATGCTGGGGCCCTAGGCCCCTACTACCTGAAAGCATACTCTAACCTATAACCTTGGGAGGTTGCATGTATGCCATGTACGCAGCCCAACAGGCATAGAATGCTGCCATTCAATTATTCTGAGAGTAAGAAAGTCTATATAGTTCAGCCATATATGTGAGTGTCCCTAGGACCTCCCCTAGGCTAGGGATTTGGGTTGTTTGCCACTTACACAATAAGGTACTTTTGGTTTGAATCACCGGCAAGGCTAACCATCTGTATTCAAATGGCTTTAACTTGGGCAGGTCTGACTTTATTACTAGTAGGAAGAAAGGGGTGGAGAGAGGTATATTCTTCATAAGAACCAGATTGCCTGTGTGACATACTTGTGTCTAGAGTGCTTTGATTTTGGGACATGTCCAAAGGATGTAGTATAGTTCCACTCCTGTCACTTGGCATCTCCAGCGTATGTCATTATCTAACAGCATGGCTTTGTGAAGGGCTGCAGGGGTCCTGTAACAGGAGTGCAGAATTTTGTTCTGCATCAGTTGGCTATGCACATCTCTGAACCAGGTTTGAGCACCTTTCCATACCAGTGTCCACTGATACCTAATAGTAATGATCCCAAGACTTCTCTCCCATCGTACCCATGAGTCCTCAGACTGTGAGGGATGGGTATCTCTTAACTTGGAGTAGATTTTCCCTGCCACTCCTTTGGTGGTAGCCTACCAGGTTTTTATTTCACTGCTCTGTGTTCCCTTTTGCTGTTCTGTAACAAAGGGTTTTACAGTGGCTCTAATTTGTAGGAACTGCCATAAATCCTTATGTTGAAGCCATCATCTATCCTGTAGCATCTGAAACATGGTAACTCTTGTATGGGGAGGTCAAGAATATCCGGGACATACTGAGTACCCTTGGCAAACCAGTGTGCCCAGTGAACTGGCTTGTTGTCTATTAGGACCTGTGGATTATGCCAGAGGGGAGTGATGCAGAGAGGGACTGGAGATAGGCCTAGTTATTTCTGAACTATATTCCAACTTTTTACAGAGGGAGTGATAGTGGGGTGTGGTGCACTGGAGACGACATGTAACTTTTAAACAAAGTAACTTAGAGATCTCATTGTTGGTATGCAGCTGATTGGGGCTATGCTAATCCAAATTCTGGATTTGTTGATACCAGAAATGTTGACCGTAGTCCCTCTTTCAATATCTAAAAACTACTATACTCTCTAAAATGGTAGCATAAAAAAATTGAATTTATTGGCAGAAAAGGACCCATTACCAACCAGTCTACCCAGATGATACTTGTGTAGTCTATCTCTGCAGACTCAGATTGGTCTCCAGTGACCCTCCTTCCTCCTTTATTATTTACTAATGTTCCCTTATTTCTATCCTACACATGCTTGAAACCCCCAATTGTTTCTGCTTTCACCACTTCCACAGGGAGTTTATTCCAGGTGTCCACCACTCTTTCACTGAAGTAGTACTTCCACATATCTTCTCCATTCTGTAGCTTCATTGCTTACCCTCGGGTCTTGATGATCTTTCTTATCTCAAAGACACTCGCCTCCTGTACCCTGTGCAAACTCTGAGGTACTTGTAGTCTCTATTACATTCTCTGTTGCTCTTCTCCAGGGTGTACATGTTGACATTCCTTAGTCTCTCCATGTAGGGCTTTTGATGCAACCCCTGCACCAGGTGCATGATTTTGCACTTTTTGGCATTAAATCCCAACTGCCATACTCTTGACCACTCCTCAAGTTTCTCAAGATCCCTACACATTCTCCCCACCCCCTCCTGACTGTTCACTCTATTACAGATTTTGGTGTCATTGCTAAATGGCATGCCTTCTCTTGAACTTCTTCTGTAATGTTACTTATGAAGACATGGAAGAGGACCAATCCCAGTACTGAGGCTTGAGACAACCCCCCGGTCATGCTACCCTCATTAAAGTGAGAGTCCTTTTCCACCACCCTCGGCCCCCTATCTGTTAACCAGTTCCTTACCCAATTCACCACTCTGGAGCACACCCCTAGGCTACTCTATTTCTTTATCAATCTATTCTGTGGCACTGTGTCTAAGGCCTTGCTAATGTCCAGATAGTTTAATATTAGTTCCCTTCCTGATCTATTTCCCAGGTCACCAAGTTGAAAAAATCAGTCAGATTAATCTGGCATGACCTCTCCCCAAATCTACACTACCTTTGGACTTGCAGCCCACTGGATTCAAGATACTTTACCAACCACTTCCCTCCACTGATGTGGCACTGAATGGCCTTTGTTGCTAGCCTCCACCCTGTAGCTGTTAATATGGAGCAAGATCATGTCTGCTTTCTTGCATTCCTCTGAAACCAAGCCTGTGTCCAGTGAGCTGTTGAATAAGGACATCAGTGGGGCAGCTAACACTGGTACATTTTCACTGATGCAGTATATTATGTAATTGAAAATGTTATTCTCACTGCCTTTTTTATTTATTTTCTGTAATGGTCGCTAGTTTTATTCGATTTTAACTACATTTCTAATTGCATTGTATTTTTTCTTCCATTACTCCACTCCCCCACAGCAAAGATATACATACAAACATACGAACATATGAATCTGCCAGCACAATTAATCCTCACAGTCTATCCAGCCTGCTTGGGTGCACTGCTAACCCCTAAAGTGCAGCTGCCCCTCCTCCCCCCACCTACTGATATATGTCAGTTCTGCCTGACCTGACCCCCCCCCTTACAATTTCCCATGCCCTTTTGAAACTGTCCACCATTCTACAGGATAACACCTCTCCTGGCAGGGTGTTCCAATTTGGCACCACCCTTTCCGTGAAGTAGTGCCTCCTCATCTCCCTCATAAACCTACCTCCCTCCAATTGTAGTCTGTGCCCCCTTGTGTCCCTAGCCTACCTTAGTCTAAACAGCCTCTCTGTGCCAGATCTGTTGATCCCCTTCAACTATTTGAAAGTCTCAATCATATCCCCCGATTCCTCCATTCTTGTACAAACTCAAGTCTCTCAGCCTTTCCTCATAGGTCTTGTCTTTCATCCCCTGTATCATTTTTGTCACCCTGCACTGCACCCCCTGTAGCAGCCTTATAACCTTCTTCAGATATGGGTGCCAATACAGCACAGAAGTGTGGACTGACCAATGTCATGTACAGGGGCAGGATAATGTTGTCATGTCTGGAAGACAATTTTCTTGAAATATGCCCTAGCATCTTGTTAGCTTTAGCAGCTTTATTAATGCACTGAGCAGAGTGGTTCATGCTCCCAGGTACTATCACCCCTAGGTACTTCTCTTCTTCAGTGATGCCTAACCGAACCCCTCCCAGCCAATATTTCCTCCTCAGGTTCTTTTCCTCCCAAGGTGCATAACTTTGCACTTCTTCATATTGAATTCCAATTGCCACTTCTCTGACCACTCCTCCAGCTTGTATAGGTCTCCCTGTAGCCTCTGCCATTCTTCTATGGTGTCCACTACCACCCCCATTTTGGTAAAGTCCATGAACAGACTGATCCTGCTCCTAACTCCTTGTGAGACATCCAATATGAATAGTCCGAACAGCACCAGACCCCACATAGAGCCCTGAGGCACTCCGCTTGTCACCACCTTTAGGGATGAGAGTTCCCGCACCACCACTTATTGCTGCCTCCCCTTCAGCCAGTTCATGATCCCGTTTACCATCTTTGCACCCACCTCCACATATACCAGCTTTCCTTCCAGCCCGCTGTGGGGCACTGAATCAAAGGTCTTGCTGAAGTCTAAGTACAGGACATCTATTGTATGACCTTTATCCAGCTCCCTTGTCACTGAGTCTTAGTGCTCAATAAGATTAGTCTGGCAGGACCTCCCTTAGATGAACCCATGCTACTGCCCATCCTGCAGCCCATTAACCTCCAATAAGGTTACCAGATGCTCTTTTAGGATCACTTCCATAAGTTTGCCAATTAAGTTAGTGAGATTAACAGGTCTATAATTGCCCAGGTTATCCCTAGGGCCGCTTTGTGGATAGGTACCACATGCCCAATCCTCTAATCCTGTGGCACACAACCTGTATCCAGGGATACATAGATACATAGATACATAGAAACAGAAACATAAAATTTGATGGCAGATAAGGAATGCATGGCCCACCTAGTTTGCCCATTTCCCTACCTAATAGATAAGCTACAGATCCTAGTTAACCAACAGCTTACTTCTTCCTACCCCCCACTAGAATTGCCCTATGTCTGTCCCATGCATTCTTGAATTCCCTACTGTATTTGACTCTACGATCTCCTTGGGAAGGCCATTCCATGCATCTACAACCTTCTCTGTGAAGAAATGATTCCTCACATTACCTCTGAGCCATCCCCCCTCTATCTTCAAATTGTGCCCCTTGTTCTTGCACATCTCTTTTCTGAAAGATGCTACCCTCTTGGACTATGTTGATTCCATTGAGGTATTTGAAAGTTTCTATCATGTCCCCCCCCCTTTCCTCGAGGCTATGCATCTTAAACTCCTTTAGTCTTTCTGTATACATCTTCCTGTGCAGACCCTGCACCATTTTGGTTGCCCTCCCCTAGACAGCCTCCACTCTGTCTATGTCTTTGTAGAGATGGGGTCTCCAGAACTGTAAACAGTACTCCAGATGTGGTCTTACCAACTGTCTGTACAGAGGGCCAACAACTTCCTTTTTTCTATTGGTGATGACTCTACCTATTCATCCCAGTATCCCCCCAGCCCTCCTTATCACCTTCTCACATTGCTGGCCCACCTTTAGGTCATCTGATATGACTACCCCCAGGTCCCTTTCCATTTTTGGTGTTATCAGTATCTCATCCCCCATCCCCCATTGTGTACTCTTCCCCTGGGTTTTTGTTTCCCAGATGCATTACTTTGCACTTCTTTGCATTGAATCTAAGCTGCCATACATTTGACCATTCCTCCAACCTTGCCAAGTCCCTTTTAATCCTTTCCACTCCAACTTGCGTATCAACCTTGTTGCAGATCTTTGTGTCATCTGCAAAGAGACATACATTCCCTTCCAGTCCCTCTACAATGTCACTTATAAAGGCATTGAAAAGGACCGGCCCCAGTACTGAACCCTGCGGTACCCCACTTGTAACCCCCCTTTCTTCACTGTCGACTCCATTTACTATTACCTGCTGTGTCCTGTTGTCCAGTCAGTGTTTTACCCAGACTACCCCCTGGGGACCCAATGCCAGGCTGGTCTAATTTGTTTGTTAATCTTTTATTCAGGACTGTGTCAAATGCCTTGCTAAAGTCTAGGTAGGCCATGTCCACAGCCCCTCCCTGGTCTACTACTTTGGTCACACAGTCAAAGAAATCAATTAGATTTGTTTGACATGACCTTCCTGCTGTGAATCCATGCTGCCTTGGGTCCTGTGTCCCACTGGCCTCTAGATACTCATGCTACATTGGGTCCTGTGCCCCACTGGCCTCTAGATACTCAATACACAGACACCGTTGGCAGATAAGGGTCTATGATCCACCCAGTCTGCCCATTTGAGCTTGTAAGTTCTCTTTACATTTTTGTAGAAGTTTGTTGCTCCTTACCCCTGACCTCCAGAATTCCCTTATGTCTATCCCATGCATTCTTAAATCCTGTGATTGTTTCAGCCCCCATCACTTCCTCTGGCAGGATGTTCCACTTGTCCACCACCCTTTCTGTGAAGAAATTGTTCCTTAGGACTCCTCTGAATTGCCCTCCCTCCAACTTCATCCCATGCCCTCTAGTCCTGAAACATCTTTTTCACTGGAAAATAGTGTATTCCTGCACCCTGTTCCTTCCTGTAAGATACTTGCATGTTTCTATCATAGCCCCTCTCTCCGTCCTCTACACCAGGGAGTACATATTCAGGTCCATCAGCCTGTCCTCATAAGACTTATGATGCAATCCCTGTAAGATCGTTGTTGCCCTCCTTCTCTACCCTGTATATGTCCTTATGTAGGTAAGGTCTCCAGAACTGTACACTGTATTCCAGGTTGGGCCTCATTAGTGTCTTGTATAGAGGAGTTATGACCTCCCATTTCCTGCTGTTGATGCCCCTGCCTATGCATCCAAACATCCTATTTGCTTTACCTGCTGCCTTGTAGCACTGTTTCTCTACCTTGAGGTCAACAGAGATGATAACCTTAAGGTCCCTTTCTTGCTTGGTGCATGCTATATCCTCACCCCCAACTGATATGTTGTTCCAGGATTTTTGTGCCCCATATGCATTATCTTTCACTTCTTTGCACTGAATTTCAACTGCCAAACCCTTGACCATTCTTCAAGCTTCTGCAGGTCCTCCTCATTCTATCCACACCCTCTAGCATGTCTGCTCTGTTACAGAGCTTCATGTCACCAGTGAATAGGGAAATTCTGCCTTCTAGGTAATGTGCAATGTCACTGATGAAGACGTTGAATAGGACCGGTCCCAGCACTGATCTCTGTGGTACCCCACTAGTCACTCTTCCCTCTGTAGAGTGACAGCCATTTACCACCACCCTCTGTGTCCTTCTGCCCAGCCAATTACCCACCCACTGCACTACTGTTCTGCTCACTCTAATATTCCCCAGTTTGTTTAATGCCTTCTATGTGGCTCAGTGTCAAAGGCCTTGCTGAAGTCTAGATAGGCCACATCCACTACCCTTCTCTGATCCAGCTCCCTTTTCACCCAGTTGAACAATTCAACGAGGCTGGTCTGGCATGACCTCTCCCTGGTGAAACTATGCTGCCTTGGGTCCTGTAGTGTACTGGCTACCAGATGTTCCACCAATTTCTCCTTCATTAGTGCATCCATGATCTTCCCCACTACCAAGGTCAGGCTGACTGGTCTGTAGTTCCCTGCTTCCCCTTTGTTCTTGCTTTTGTACAAGGGGACTACATCTGCTGTCCTCCAGTCTTTGGGTGCCTCCCCTGTTTACAGTATTTGGCTAAACAGGATTGCTAGAGGTTCGGCCACCTCCTCTCTTAGTTCCTTTAGGACCCTGGGGTGCACCCCATCTGGCCCCATTGCTTTATCAACTTTTATTCCTTCCAGTTCCTTTAGGACCCTTTCCCCAGTAAAGGGACTTGTGTCCATTTCTGTGCCATTCTCACCCCTTGTACTCCCTTCATGCCCATTACCGGCCTCTTTCTCAGTAAAGACTGAGCAGAAATATTTGTTCAGTGTGTCATCTTTACTGTTGTCATCCTCCATGTGGCCCCCGTCCTCCCCCTTTAGTTTCACTATCTCTCCCTTTGCTCTTCTTTTTTCACTTATGTACCTGTAAAAGGTTTTGTTCCCTCCCACCCACTGATTTTGTAATGTACTCTTCTGTCTGAGCTTTGGCTTCTCTTACTAACCTCCCTGCTTCCCATTGCTTCTCCTGGTACTTCTCCCTATCCCCTTTTGCCTTCATATTTTTGTATTGCCTGAATGCGATATTTTTAGCTTTCCCTTTTTCTGCTACCTTTTTGGAAAACCATAATGGCCTCTTCTTCCTTTTCCCCTTGCTAACCTGCTTAATGCATAATTCTGTTGCTCTTGTAATCCCTGTTTTAAAAATTGCCAATGTTCTTCCCCCGATGATTCCCTCCCCATTGCCATTAGTGCCTCTTTTAAGCATGTCCCCATTTTCTCAAAGTCTGCCCTCCTAAAATCCAGGATACATGTTTTTGTGTGGGTTGGTTCTGCTCCTTCTGTGATTTCAAAGCACAGTGACCAGTGATCACTGTTCTCCAGGTGCTTCTCCACTGTTACCCCTATCACACTGTCCCCATTGGTGAGCACAAGGTCCAGTATTGTGTTCTGTTGAGCTGGTTCCATGGTCAGTTGCTTAATGAAGGCACCTTGAAGGGAGTCCAGGATAAATCTGCTCCTGGTTGATGCTGCTGCTGGAAGGCTCCAGTCCATGTCTGGAATAGTGAAGTCTCCAACCAGCACCACCTCCCCCTTATCTGTCATCCTTTGCATGGGTAGCATAAACTCCCTATCTGCCTCTTCCTCCTGTGTTGTTGGTCTATAGACCACCCCTGTGTGGATGGCTGGCCTCATTTTCATTTCCTGCTTAACTCACAGTACCTCTCCCCATTTTGTTCCTCCTGAATCTCTGTAGCCGTTATGCCATCTTTCACATAAAGTGCCACTTCTTCTCCCTTCCTGCCTGCCCTATCTTCTGAATATGGTGTAGCTGGGTATCCCCATCTCCCAGTTGTAGTTATCATTATACCAGGTCTCTGTGATGGCCACAATATCCAGGTCCAACTGCACCATGGCAGCCTCCAGGACCTCCATCTTGTTGCTCAGGCTCCTGGCATTGGTGCACATGACTTTCCATGATGAAAACTCCCTGGACTGTTTAGCTGTTCTACTCAAGCCCTCTCCCTGGTTGTCCTTTATACCTGGTTCTCACTGTTGTCTGCCCTTCTGTTGAATTTTTCCCCCTTTCTACCTATCTACCCCTTGGATGGATATCTCCATCTTTTGCAGACTGCTTTGTAGAGACATCACCTCCTACTGTTCACTGATTCCACAGCTAGCTATGGGGTGGGCAATTATGTACCCACCTTGCAGGCCTGACACCCCCTTGGCTAGTTTAAATGCTTGGGAGGTGTTGAACAGATCTGGCAGTGGCCCTGCCAACACCTCAACCATCTCCTTCATCACCCAGTGGTGAATGCCATCAGGACCTTGGGCCTTATCCACCCATAGTGCCCTCAGGTTCTCCAGTACTGTTTTCTCTGAAATCACCCCATCTGTTAACCCTTTCCCCCATCCCCACCCTCCTGGACCATGGTGGGAGTTGATCACCCTTTTCCTTCATAAATATCGAGCAGAAGTATTCATTCAGGGCTTTTGCCTGTTCCACCCCTCTCCACCCACCCACCTCCCTACTTTTGATCCTCAAAATCTGTACCTGCAGTGCCTTTTTCCTAACATATCTAAAATTCTTTCTCCCCACCCCCGATGCTCCGAGCCAACCCCAACTCTTTGAGGCCTTAGCCTTCCTTACAAGTTTGGTTACCTCCTTGGACCTCTTTGCATACACATCCCTGTCCTCCCCCCTCCAAGTCCTCCTGAACCTACAAAACACTGCTCCCTTAGCCCTCACCTCCTCCAACACCTCCCTGTTTAACCATCATGGCTTCTTTGCCCTACTTCTCTTGCTCCGTGTCCTTGGTACATGCTTCAATGGCTTCTCTCAGCCCAAGTTTAATGATACCCCATTTTTGATGTGCATCCATCCCTGGTATTATCTCCTCAGGCACCCCTTCAGGATTTCCCACATTCACCCAAAATCCACCTGCCTGAAATCCACCACCCTAGTCACTGAACCTACAGACTCACTGCTCAAGCTGAGTGTGAACCACACCAAATGGTGGTCATACCTAGACAGATGGTCCTCTACCTTTAACTCCCTCACTGCCTCCCCATTCGTTAGCACCAGGCCAAGTGTATTACCTAGCTGGGTCGGCTCCCTGACCATCTGCGCCAGATGACTTTCCTGGAATGCATCCAGCAGTACCTGATCCCTGACATTCGAGGTGGCTGGGGTTCCCCAATCCACTCCAGGTAGATTGAAGTCCCTGTGATCACCACATTCCCTTTCCTTCAAATCCATTGAATCTGGTCTGATAACTCCCTATCCAAATCCTCAGTCTGACTAGGTATGCTATAAACCATTCCTACTCCTACAGTCCACGAACTGTACCCATAGTGCTTCTACACTCGCCTCCTCCCCCATCCCTCATGCATTTAATTCCATCCCTTACGTACATTGCCACCCCCCTTCTCCCCACCCCTCTATCCTTTGTATATATCTGTATCCTGGGATCCCCAGATCCCAGTCCTGGTGCTGGGTGGCCCAGGTCTCCATGATGGCCACAATGTCTACCATCCATTCAGCTAATACAGCCTGTAGCTCTGTTGTTTTGTTACCCAGGGTCCTCGCATTGAAGGAAACCACTCTCCACCCTGCTCCATTCTTATCCCTACACCATTTCCCCTCAACCACACTCCCCTTGTGGTCCTCCTGTGTTGCAAACACTGTTGTCATGGGGGGTCGGCTCATACAGCTCCCCTACCTGGTGACCTTGCAGTCTTCCTGCACACTCGCCTCACCCCTTCCTAGTTTAAAATCCCCCTGGATATGATGTTGTTTTCCAGCTTACACTTCAAAACACCCTGCCCCGTCCTTTGCGTACAGGTCGCTGTTGTCCCATGTGTTCCCCCAGTCACCCACCAGTCCATATCCCTGAGTAAAACACCACTCCCCCAGCTGAGAGTTGAACTCCACTATCCTATCATTCCTAGTTCTGCATGTCCTGGGTACTGGTAGCACTTCTGAGAAGGCCACCGAGCTCAATACCTCTTTACACAACTTCCCCAGCTCCTCAAATCTCTCCTTAACTAGTTCCACCATTAATAAGTATTGGTGTATTTGTTGATATCTTGTTTTATTTTGTATTGTGTTTTTATATATGACATCCAGAGCCCCTGGGATCGGGTATCTTAAAATAAAATTTACCTTGCCTTGCCTTGCCTTGACCATACTACCCCCCAGGTCACTAGTGACTAATTGCACCACCACAAAAGGATTAGCTCTTTCCCCCTTAAAACATATGAGCAGGGATTGCTCTTCCCTGTCTGCTGTCAAATCTGGTATTGCTTCCACCCATATCCTACTGTGCCATTCTGTCCTCCCTCCCCATCTTATCCCTTTCAAGATGGAGTTGCCTGCCACCACCACCCAGCCCCCTCCCTTCCCACTGTCTGCTCTTGCCTGCCTGCCTGCTGTCCCCATTCTCTCCTCTACTGTCCAGTCTTCCCTGTTACCAAGGTCCATGACTTATCTCCCCAGCACTACCTTCTTCCAAAGCAGGTTTCAACCTTAACTTTTTTTGCACTAGCTAGCCAGGCTAGTGAACCAAAGATTGCACTAGCCCACAGAAGTTTGCAGAAGCCCACAGTCAGTATGGTTAACAGTGATCTATTAAACGAAAGGCAAATAAAATCAATTTGTCCTGCCAACAGTCTGGACACCTATCAACTGATTTTGCACTGTGCCTTTAACTGCAAACTGCACATACACTATCTCAGCTTCTGTAATTGAAGAGTCAGTTTTTCTAAGGGAGGACCTAGTGACACCACTAACCACACTTTTTAACAAATCATGGGAAGATGGGGTGGTACCTGAGGACTGGAGGAGGGCAGATGTGATTACCCTTCACAAAAGTGGGCACAGGGCAGAAGCAGAAAACTACATACCTGTTAGTTTGACCTCAGTGGTGGGGAAAATGATGGAATCACTTCTGAAAAAAAAAAATATTCAGTACCTAGAGGCCAGCGGGGCACAGGACCCAAAGCAGCATGGATTCACAGCAGGAAGGTCATGTCAGATGAATCTAATCGATTTCTTTGACTGGGTGACCAAAGTAATAGACCAGAGAGGGGCTGTGGATATGGCCTACCTAGACTTTAGCAAGGCATTTGACACAGCCCTGCACAAAAGATTAATAATCAAGTTAGCCAGCCTAGGAGTGGGTCCCAGCATGGTGGCCTGGGTAGCAAACTGGCTGCACAACAGGACACAGAAGGTAATAGTGAATGGAACACATTCTGAAGAAAGAGGGGTTACTAGTGGAGTACCCCAGGGCTCAGTACTGGGTCCAGTCCTCTTTAAGGCTTTATAGGTGACATTGCAGAGGGTCTGGAAGGAAAGGTATGCCTCTTTGCAGATGACACAAAGATCTGTAACAGAGTTGATACACAAGGGGAGGTAGAAAGGAGGAGAAGGGACTTGGCAAGGTTGGAGGAATGGTCAGACATATGGCAACTTAGATTCAATGCAAAGAAGTGCAAAGTAATGCACCTGGGAAATAAAAATCCAGGAGAAGAGTACACAATAGCAGGGGAGGTACTAACAACAACAGTAATGGAAAGGGATCTGGGTGTAGTCATATCAGATGACCTAAAGGTGGGTAAGCAATCTGAGAAGTCAGTAAGGAGAGCCAGGGGGATACTGGGATGCATTGGGAGGGGCATCACAAGTAGAAAAAGGGAAGTGGTTATCCCTCTGTACAGACAGTTGGTAAGACCCCATCTGGAGTACTGTGTGCAGTTTTGGAGACCTCATCTACGCAAGGACACAGACAGGATGGAAGCAGTCCAGAGGAGGGCAACTAAAATGGTGCAGGGTCTACATCAGAAACCATATGAAGAGAGACTGAGAGAGCTTAATATGTATACCCTTGATGAAAGGAGGGACAGGAGGGACATGATAGAAACTTTTAAGTACCTCAAAGGAATCAACAAAGTCCAGGAGGGTAGCATCTTTCAGAAAAAGAGATGTGTAAGAACAAGGGGGCACAATTTAAAGTTAGAGGGCGACGGCTCAGGGGTAATGTGAGGAAATTCTTTTTCACGGAGAGAGTGGTGGATGCATGGAGCCGCCTTCCTGGAGAGGTTGTGGGGTCTAAAACAGTGGGGGAATTCAAACATGCATGGGACAGACATAAGGCAATTATAGTGGAGGGTTGCAGGAAGTAGGCTGTTGGTTAACTAGAATCTGCAGCTTATCCAATAGGTAGGGAAATGGCAGACTGGGTGGGCCAAGTAGTCCTTATCTGCTGTCAAAGTCTATGTTTCTATGTTTCACTGATGACTGAAACAAACTTTGTTACCATAATTTTTTTTTGTAGCACCATGTGTTCAACCTCAGCTATATAGTGGATAAAGTTGCAGGTATACTGTATGTGTCATTCTGATATGCTGAACTGATATTTAGCCCTTTCATGTCATCAAGGCGGCACATCCACACAAAAGCTCCATTTTCACCATTGTGTTTGCACTGCATCAACCAGTGCACACTGTGTCCTGACTGTCAACCTGGATTCCGACTTTTCACCATTGTGCTTTAACGGGGCAGCTGGAACTCAGCCCCACTGCATCGTGGAACAAGCTGAGGGAAGTTGAGTTATCCTGTTCACACTGCTGGTAAGTTTGATTTAAATCCTGAACCATTCTTCAAACTGTACTCAAGCCTACCTCGAATCAGAGTTTGAGCATGGTTTCTTAAAACAGTTCAGGAAGCATGTTCAGTATGAATGCAAACTGTGCTTGTGGGTACTGCAAATATTTTACTATAAATAAAACGTTTTAAGTTTCCCACTGTGAACAAGGCCTTAGTGACTTGCTTAGGGTCATACAGTATGCAAGCAGAGGCTGTGGGAATTTAAACCCAGATCTGCTGGATGTACAAAGCCCATTCACAACCTGTTGCTCTCTGTTAAACACTGTCCAGTTTTCCTTTCCATGACAGCCATGTATTCTGATATGCTTTGACCACCTTTTTGATAATTAAACTATCAGTACTTGTAGTATCCTCAACATTACATTGTGTTCCCTTTACCTCATCAGCTACTGCTGTTTCTGTTCAAATGTCTAAGACATCACATTCCACAATGTCAGCCACACCATTTCATGCTGTTTATTCCAGTGGCCTGTAAGGTGTAGCTAATTTCATGGAACGTTCAGGTTGGCAGTATAAAAAATAAGAGCAACAGCTGCTGAGGACGTAGGAGAGAAATAATCAGCACAGTGACAAAGGCAATAAAAATATGAAAGCTAATCTGAAAAAGTGGGTCTAAAACATGAGAAAATAGGAAAAACAAAAAGGAACCTATTACAGCATATAAAGGTGTAAAAATTATTTCCTATCATGGCAGTAAGTGGCCATACTTAAAATTCAGAGTTGAAAAGATTAGGTTGATTTACTGCTGTTGGTCTTAATCGCCATACTGTACACCTCCTAGACAGATTGGTTTTACAAACAAAGGCTTATGACTAGTGACATCAGAACTTTTTTTTTGTAACCTGGGAATGCATGCGCAGGGAATGATTTGATACAATCAGTTTTAATACAATCTGAGCACTCAAAATTGCCCAAAAACTGGACTATATTTAATCAAAACTGGATGGCCAGATAAGGATGTTGAAAACTGAATTTTTTTTAAGTCGTTGGTAACCGAGTAAGGCCCTCTAGGCACAAGTGCCTGTTTTCAGGGGTGACCTGGGAGCACTGGGCAGTTAAGTGACTTGTTCAGACTTACACAGTATGCAAGTGGAGACTGTGAGAACCAAACCAGGATCTGGTCTACTGGATGTACCATGCTCATTCACAGCTCGCTACTCTAACATCTAGGCTATCCTGCTAGCATAACAGTCTACAACTAGACAGGTGGCATCCCTAGAACTGTACTTCTCCTGGATACAGTCACAAATCTGCCTGTCATGAGTACTGAGCTAAACAAGGAAAGGAAAAGGAGAAAAGATCTTTAACAGCAAAAAATAAAAGCAGTAGTTAGTATAAAATGAAACAGTTTGCAAATGCACTATGCACAGAAGTCTATTTTTTTCGTTCCACTAATGCTAAGGTAGCACATAGTTAAACCGCCATGAAAAGAACATGGTTTTAAATGAAATAAGTTATTTTTATGTATTTATTTATTTGATACCTGGGTTGAGAATGGAACTG
The DNA here is from genome assembly GCA_016271365.2 of Neoceratodus forsteri. Classification (NCBI taxonomy): domain Eukaryota; kingdom Metazoa; phylum Chordata; order Ceratodontiformes; family Ceratodontidae; genus Neoceratodus; species Neoceratodus forsteri. The sequence continues at coordinate 805,902,102 of CM057458.1, forward strand.
CAGCTTTCCACAGGAGGAACTGCACTAGCCCAGCTGGGCAAGTAACAGAGATTCTGCACTAGCCTGCAGCAATCTGCACTAGTACTTGGGCTAGTAAATGAATGTTAAGTTTGACCCCCTGCTCTGAAACCCTCTGGACCACACTTAACACGCCTCCCCTACTGGCCAACACATCCCCTGTGACCGCTTCCCCCGAGTATCTTTCCATCCCCCTCTGGGTCTGCACCCTTCCCCTACTACACCTGCCATACCCCTTCACCCCTCCTGCTGTTACCTTCTAGGCCCTCCACCAATGGCTTGTCCCCTCCATTTGTACTGCTGTCCACTGTGTTTTCCTTACCCACATGACTGCCTAACTCATCCTGAAGTTCCCCAACCTCCTCGTCCTCTGCTTGCACCAGAACCACATATCTATTACTTAAACCTGACCCACTATTGCAGGCATATCCCCTACTGCAACCCCAATCTAGCCCCCTATTAAAACTCTGGTTCTCCACTCCCTCCCCTATTGACATTGACCCCATAGGTGCGGTGCCCTTATATGCCCAGTGAGGTGTCCAGTATACTCCTGTGCTACCCCGCTCACCCCTTATCCTCTGTATCTCCCCCACCATCCATTGGACTTCTTCCTCCTAATCCCTCAACCTGTAGCAAATGGGGCATTCCCATAGCCTCCGCAGTGTACCCACCCAGACAGACCCTCCCCCACACAGCCATTGCAGCCCACTAGTCTGTCCCCTTTGGCACCACCCCTGCCCACTTGCCCCCCTGTACCAACCCTCCTTCCTCTGGGTCCTCCTCTACTCCTCTTTCCCATACCTCCAGCTACTGTCATCCTGCCTGAAACTTCCCCAACTTCCACCTCCCCCTGTCAGCCCCATCGCTCCCCAACCCACCATCGCTTGTACCCAAGATTGAGCTTTAATACCATGCATCTGATTTGTCTCCCAGCCCATCCCTAGGTAGTCTGCTGTAGCCCACAGCTGAACTGAATAAGATCGAGACCCTCTGGTCCAATACCCCCCAAATAAAACAGCCACAAGCAACTCAACTGATATTTACTCTCTAGTACCAAACACTACACCCAAAACAGCAGCACACAGTTCAACCGAGAACTCTTCCCCCTCAGAACAGATATGTCTACCCCATCAGAATAATTACCCACTAGGACAGAAGATCCACCCTCAGGTAGTGAGGCACTTGTAGTAGTAATTAGCAGTCCATTCAAGACACCTGTGACCAGGACCCCAGATTATTACCCCCCCCACCCAGAACAGGTGCATCAGCCCAAACAGAATCAATACTCTCTGTTACAGAAATCCCTCACATTAATATGTACAGCACATGGTGCAGTAAATAGCACAGTACCTTGAGCCTGAATCACTCCCCCTCCCTCAATGCCCAGAATCCCGATCTTGGTATATTAAACATCACAGTACCTTGTCCTTGAAACTCACTCCCCCAATGCCCCATTGCCTAGAACTTGGTGTATTAAATAGCACATAAAACATGATTCTTTTCTATCTAGGTCATGTTTTGCCTGGCTTAAAGTACACAGCGGTAGCTATCCTAATCTTCTAAGTTACCATAGAAAGGTTCACCACATTAAGGCACTGCAATGTAGCATTTCCCCCTTAAAGTAATGTTACACAAAGTACCACATTTGCTGAAATGTTGTCTTATTGTGCTGCCTGTCGGTCATTTAGCCAAACATAATCCTAACTGCATAACCTGCCTAAAAAATACAGATTTCTCTGCAAAATGAATGGAAACAAATAAAGTTCCTTAAAAGTGTGATTTAACTTAACCAAAATTAAAAAGTCCAAACTAGACTCAAATGTCATGAAATTATTTTCTTATAGTTGAGTGGACTGAGCTGAAGCAGATTTCATCCAATTTGTAACAGTGCATGTCAGAAACAAACTGTAAATTCAACTGATCCTGTTATTTTCAAGATGAGTCAGATGAGACAGTGCCACTTGAAACATTTTATCTAAAAGCATTCAGATGTATTGATGTGATAATTGTAATTTCATACTGCCACAGTCTATATTACAGCCAATTACATAAAAAGGAAAAAGTGGTGATGGATCAAAAAGGTGAATAGCAAGGCAGTGAAGAAATTAATTATGTTATTCTCAGTGTTATACTGAATTGGATTCTGTTAAAAAAAAAAAACATACAACCTGCATAGCATATTTACCTTGTTAGCCATGCTGCAGGCTCATGAATTTGAGCAAATGATCATATTTTAAAATGGCCATTTAAGTTCTGTAGTTGTCACTTACTGTACATAACCTCTGAAAACAGCTTTCATTCTAACATGCCCTTTCCTAGCAGTACTTCAAACACATTTTCCTCTTCTTTGATTCCTTAATCATTACTGAAAACAAGTTTAAGTATGGACTTTCTAGTCTACATCTACCTGTATGATACTTGCCTTAAAAGAATGAGCCCAGGGCAAAGAACAGATAAGCATAAAGATTTGTAATCAGATTTGACATGAGTTCTTGAAGAAACGCTGCACACAAATGAATCAGAAGGATGTGCATTCCCATTTATTTCAATATAATGAAAGGCCCCTGCCATTTGTATGGATTATCATATGTGTCATGGTGTTGGACCATCTCCAGGGTGCTTGTTTAAAGTATTGGCAGTTCGGGTTTTTTGTACATTTCAGCAGTGTTGAACTCTGTGTTGTGGCATAATCATTATCTGCCGCCATGAAGAAACCCTATCTATATCTTGTGCATAAGATTTGCTATATTGCAATAAGGTGTCTGAAACATAGAAACATAGAAACATAGAAGTTGGCGGCAGATAAGGACCGCAAGGCCCATCCAGTCTGCCCATTAACTGAACTGCCAGAAACTCCTTTGAGTATGATACATTTATCAACAGAATCCAAATTGCTTCATTTCCCAACATAATTTTTCATTTTTTGTTATGAAATAGCTAGTGTGGATCAACATAAATATTTTTTATTTTATGAAAACTGCAATTTCCATGAAAGTCCACAGAAAGTTGAGCCTGAATAATAAAACAAACAAACAAACAAAACAAAAAGCACATACCGAATCAGAATTCTGCATATCAAGGTACAAATTCTGCAGACAGAGCTCAGTTTATATTATAGAATCAAACTTCTGCCTTGGTGATAAGAGCTGAAATGGAATTGGGGAAATGTGCACACAAAATGTTTGCCTGCAGAATGTACAGTTTTGCACTGCTCTGCTGACAAAATAAATGCTACTTGACTCTAGAAATAAGTATTCTGAAAAAACAAAAGGCCGTACATTGCTTGTGCAGATGGATGCCACAGTGTACTGTATCTAGGAGACTCAGACTTGTTAGCAGTGTTGGGTCCCTCACCTTTGGGACAGTAGAGGCTGGGAACCGTGCCATGAAGTGGGGGATATATTCTCAGGAAGTGAGAGATTGTTCTTAGAGAGTGGGTATCCAGTAAAAGAACAACTTAAAAACCATTAACAATAGTTGTATTTTAAAAGCCTTTCAGTTGTCTGCAAAGGAATGACACATCGTATTAGTAGAAATTACATTCACCAAAATATGTGAAATTTAGGAAATGCTGTGGTAAAGATATTTACATGAAAATCAATCAGTCAATCAATCAATATCTTTATTTATCCAGGTGGACACCATTGAGCAAGCTCATTTACAAGGTAGACCTGCAACAGACATGTAGTAATACATTTAAGAAATTGGTACATTCAAGGAGCACAGATTAATTACAGTAATACATTTACACAGTGGATACATTTAAGAGATCACAGATTAATTCAAGTGGTTGGAACGTAGCTCATTTACAAGGTGGACCTGAACATACATGCAGTAATACATTTAAGGAATTTGTACACACAAGGAGCACAGATTAATTACAGGGATACTTTTAAACAATGGATACATTTAAGGGATCACAGGCTAATTACAGTGGTTGAAAATGTATCATTTGACCGAGTAGGAACTCTAGACCTTACAAAATCAATGGGGGCAGTCCGTTCGTAAGGGATAGCGTTCAGCCAAAATAGTACAAGTGCTTAATTTAGTATCGAAGCAAGAGGGTCCCTGCTGGGAATAATCGATCTTGGTGATGGACAGCAGTGGGAATTAGAGTTGAGGTCACTGGAAGAAACTGGAAGTGCTAAGAAAATAACTTTTTAGTGATAAGGGCTATTACATAAGTGCATGACAGCTGCATTTTTCAGTGATTTCATTACGATATAGCTTTTTAAATGTGACAAGGCTAATAGGGGATCTTAGTTTTAAGGATTTCTGAAGCTTGTTTCAGAGTGGAGGGAGCGTGAAACTTATAGTGGCTCTCCCGAAGCGAGTGTGCGTCCTAGGTGTTCGCAGGGAAATTATGGAACAGCTTATAAGGGCATAGCTTCCAGCAAATATAGGGGTTAGACAATCAGCAATATACTGGTGGAGTTTGCCTATAATGGATCTAAATGTCCAGAGGGTCGTGTTCATGTTGTACCTATATTATAATGAGCACCAGCCTACAGCCGCGTATAGGGAGAAATGATGAATGGTACGAGGAAGGTCTGAGATGAAGTGTAAGGCACTGTGGTACAGTATATCCAGTTTCCCAAGGTAGGAGGCAGAGCAGCTGCTATATATGATGTCAGCATAGTCAATTATTGAGAGGAATGTTGATTGGACTAGTAGCCTCTTAGCTTCAGTGGTTAGCAGCTGTCTTCTCCTGTAGAAAAGGCCAAGCCTTTGTCTTAGCTTCCTCAGTAGGTCATCCAGACGGTCCATAAAGTAGAGTTTGTGGTCAATCCAGACCCCCAAATATTTGAATTTTATTACATATTCGAGTTTTTCTACCAGAATAGTGGAGATGGGGGGGGGTGTACCTGTTGCTGCTGGATAGGAGAGGTGACATACAGGTAAGAGTAACATGGCTTTGGTTTTCTTTGCATTGAGAAGCAACTTTCTTCTAAGGAGTTGCCATTGTAGGAGGTTGAAGTCTTTTTGGAGGTCAGCGCTTGCAGATTCTGTAGTAGGGAGGCTTAGGTAGAGCACTGTATCATCTGCAAACAGATGGATGCTTGCCTCTCTAACGTCAGTGTCTATATTATTGATATAGATGGCAAATAGTAGTGGTCCCAGGATGGAGCCCTGGAGGACCCCCCTTAATAGCAGAGTGGGTGAGGAAAGCTCACCTTCAGCCTTTACCTGTTGGTACCTGTCAGACAGGTAGTTGCGAAATCCAGCTTAAGTAGGTGGGGTCCAATCCTAGCGATTCTAGTGAGGAGAGGAGAAAATAGTGGTCTACCGTGTCAAACGCTTTACTTAGATCAAGGAATATAGCACAGATGTACTTCTTGCAATCTAAATCTTGTTGCCAGTCATTTGTTACCTTGGCTAGTGCTGAGATTGTACTATGCTTTGATCTGAACCCAGATTGGAGGGGGTTTAAAAATTTAGTATTGCCAATAAAGGATCTCAGCTGGGAGTTCACAATATTTTCCACGAGTTTCGAGAGGGTAGGGAGAAGGGAGATAGGCCTATAATTGTTTAGGTCGCAGGGATCTCCAGATTTGAATAACAGGATAACATGAGCAGTTTTCCATATTTTGGGTAGGGTTCCTTGAGATAGTGAAACGTTAAATAGGTGCGTAATTGGAAGTGTAAGAACGTGGTGAGCTAGTTTTAGAAAATAGGGCTGTACATTGTCTGTGCCGGCGCCTTTCTTAGAGTCCAATTGTAGAAGCAGATCTTCCACCTCCTTAAGAGAGACAGGGAGGAAGGAAAAAGTCTGGCATGTGGGACCAGATTTAGTAGGTTGAACACCGGGAAGGGGGTGCAGTTTACTTGCAGGAAAATTGTCGAAAGCTAAACCTGCCGTGGCGAAATGAGAGTTAAATGCTTGCAGAATCTCAGTCTTATCATTTATTACTGTATTGCCTGAAAGGACCTTGGGGGAAGTGTGGTTTGTGACGTGTGCCTGGACACTTCTTTCACTGTGGCCCAGAATTTGGAGGGCTGATTTGAGGTGTTGTTAAGTTCAGTACGGAAGAAGCTAGCTTTGGTCACTCTGATCATCTTGGTGCAGCTGTTCCTGGCTATTCTGAAAAAGCACCAGTCTTCTTCCTTTTGAAATTTGCAAGCCTTTTTCCATAATTTATCTCTAGAAAGAAGGGCAGCCTTTAGTTCCACCTAGAATGATCGACATCTTTTGGCTTTTAAGCGCACTTTTGTCAGTGGTGCATGTACATTCAGAGCACTTAGTATGATCTCATGGAGAAAGGCATAAGCTGCATCCACTGATTTAGCCAAGTAGAAGCTCTGCCATAGTGGGGAGCTTTTTAGGTCCTGAGAAAATACCTTCGGGTCGAAGGACCTTTTTGACCTCCTGGTGGAAAATTGTGATGTGGAAGACACTTTGGTAGCAGCCCAAACTCCTACTACTAGGCGATGGTTGCTGACATCCACATCAAACGTCCCAGCATGAGAGAAGGAGTAGGGTTTATTTGTTAAAATTACATCCAAAAGTGAGCTTTTTGTGAGGTTTTTGTTGTTTATATGGGTGGGCTCATTGTTTAGTAGAAAAAGCCCATGGGAGTCACAGAAGGCTTTCAGGGGGAGTGAGGCTTCAGACAGCCAGTCATAATTGAGATCCCCTAATATAATTGTTTCTGGGGGCTGGTATCCAAGATGGAAGAAAGATGAGACAGAAGCTGTGGACCAGCCGAGGGGGGGTCTGTAGCATCCTATGATTTGGAGAGCTAGGGATGAGGAAAGTACTATTTTTATGGCCAAACATTTGAACCCATTTGCTATCGTGGTGGCTTCAATGGTGGAGACAGAAAACTTATCTTTGACATAAATGGCAACCCTACCACCTCTAGTCAGTCTGTCTGCTCTGAACAATAGGTAGTTCGGTATGTTGATCTCCCTGTCAGGCATGGTGGGTCTAAGCCAGGACTCAGAGATTACAAGCACATCAGGCTCCGTGTGGATAACCCATGTGTGAATTAGAGTAAGCTTTTTCAGAAGGCTGCATACATTGATATGCATGAAGCTGATTCCTTTAAAGTTTTTAATTTCAAATGGGGAGGAGAGGGCATGGATAGGGCCAGGATTGAGCTCAACATTTCCAGAGCAAAGAAGAAATAAGAATACAAGTTTCCTTAAGATTACAGTAGAGGGCATGAGAGTGCAAGCCCTTTTCTGGCTACTTATTAATCCAGTCTTGCGGCGCCAGGGTTTATATTTTAGGTTGTGCAGTCCCAGGGTTACATAGGCTAGAACTCTAGCTGAATGACTCCATATGGTGCATTTGCCAGGGAGCTGGTTAATATTGTTTGCATGGGGAGCAGAGTGATGGTTTCTCCTCGGGGAGGATATATCGCTTGATGCAGCCAGTGGAGTAGAGGCATAGTGCAAGAATTAAATTTGGTCATAAAGGGTAGACAGTCTTGGGGTAGTAGATGTGGTGCCTCTTGTGACTCATAATTTGCCAGGATGTAGCCTATGAGTGGCAGAGTAAGAAGAGTGGAGAGGAGTGCAAGCTGCCAAGTGTAAGCCATAATGATATATGGAGCAGTGGATGGTGGCTACTGCTTATGGCAGTGCTGATTATGAACAAGCTAAAATAATTATTCAAGTGGGTTTGGAAGAGGTATGGGGAGAAGGGATTGAGATGAAGGTATAGTACCAGATGCCTAATTGAATATGCCAGTGATACAATTTAAAACTGGTGGATATATGTTTAAGGCGTCAAAGGATAGGGCAGGGATGCAGCAGAAACCTTCGAGGGCAGGGCTAGGAGGCCTATAAAGTTAGTGACGGGGGTGGGGGAAGGGCATGTGGGCAAAAATTTGTGGCTTTGCCATACCTCTCTGCCTTCCAAGTCCAAGTAAGTGGTCTTAGGCAGCGGCTTCGGAAGCACCATCTGCCCGGTGGCTGCGGTCCTCCTGGGTGGCTGAGCTGGAATCCCAGGTGGGTTCACGCCTGAGGGGGAAGAGAGAGGGAGTCAAATTTAAAGAGGTGCTCCACAAAGTCCAGCAATCAAGTTGAAGACAAGAAAATTTGCAAGTGAAAGGGACAGCGATTTCCTTGGTGCCCTGCAGTCTGGAAGAGCTACAGAGACAGGAAAGGACTGTATCACTTTGGCTGTGAGGCTGGGATTTAGGTTTTATCAGCAAAAAACACACTAGCAAGAATGCATACAGTACATTTCAGTAACTTATTTAAACAAAACCAGTTAAAACAGCTCTTTTTGGTGCATTTTAGTCTAGGTAAACCAGAGGGAGTGAGCGGACTAATCAGAGCAAGCTAGAGAAAAGGCACTCGCGCTCCGATTGGTTTGCAGCTTTGCCGCACCTCTCTGCTTCCGAGTCTGAGCAAGTGGTCTCAGGCGGCGGCTTCAGAAGCACCATCCACCCGGTGGCTGCAGTTCTCCTGGGTGGCTGAGCTGTTATCCCTGTCAGGTTCACGGCTGAGGGGGAAGAGAGAGAGGGAGTCAAATTTAAAGAGTTGCTCCACAAAGTCCAGCAATCAAGTTGAAGACAGGAAAATTTGCAAGTGAAAGAGACAGCGATTTCCTTGGTGCCCTGCAGTCTGGAAGAGCTACAGAGACAGAAAAGGACTGTATCACTTTGGCTGTGAGGCTGGGATTTAGGTTTTATCTGTAAAAAACACACTAGCAAAAACGCATACAGTACATTTCAGTAACTTATTTAAGCAAAAGCAGTTAAAACAGCTCTTTTTGGTGCATTTTAGTCTAGGTAAACCAGAGGGAGTGAGCGGGCTGACTGGAGCAAGCTAGAGAAAAGGCGCTCGCGCTCTGATTGGTTTGCGTCTTTGCCGCATCTCTCTCCTTCCGAATCTGAGCAAGTGGTCTCAGGCGGCGGCTTCGGAAGCACCGTCCGCCCGGTGGCTGCGGTCCTCCTGGGTGGCTGAGCTGGAATCCCAGTCGGGTTCACGGCTGAGGGGGAAGAGAGAGGGAGTCATATTTAAAGAGGTGCTCCACAAAGGCCAGCAATCAAGTTGAAGACAACAAAATTTGCAAGTTATAGGGACAGCAATTTCCTTAGTGCCCTGCAGTCTGGAAGAGCTACAGGGACAGGAAAGGGATGTATCACTTTGGTGGTGAGGCTGGGATTTAGGTTTTATCAGCAAAAAACACACTAGCAAGAATGCATACAGTACATTTCAGTAACTTATTTAAACAAAAGCAGTTAACACAGCTCTTTTTGGTGCATTTTAGTCTATTCGATCTTTTCCTATAGACTTCATCTATTCCTACTGCATTCATCTGCAACAATGTCATAATTGTTTTGCTTGCGACACTGCAATTACAGTATTTCCACAGCAACAGACTGTGATATGATTAACAAAAACAGGTAAAGAATATGTTGCTGATGTACATGGTGCTGCCTTACAGGGTCAGGAGAGAGAGAGAGAGAGAGACACACACACACACACACACACACACACACTCCTTTGATGATCAGAATTTTCATCAGAGAAGTATGTGTACATCTTTCTCTCTCTCTCTCTCTCTCTCTCCTCTCTCTATCTGTCTCTGTCTAGATGGTGATGCAACAAGCAGAGGGCTGTTATGAAGAGGGATTTCTATTATCTATGAACACTTGTAATTTCATACCGTATAAAGGAGCTGGCAGAAAAAAGCTTAACGTCCATCAATTTTTCCATGAGTCATACCTAATTAATCTTGGTCTTGCCGAGGCCATATGCACATTGTCAGATAAGTTTCACCACCCACAGCCTCCACCCCTTCCCTGTCTTAGTTCTCACCAACCAGTTACAGCTGTTCTAGAATCTCCTGAAACCCATCAGCATCTTAGCATTTACCATCTACCATGGTAAACTGTTCCATATATACACCACCCCTTCTGTGAAGAAATAGATCCTAATGTCATTCCTGAATCTACCCACCAGTGTATACCCATGTCCCTTGTCTGGTGATCTCTTTCTATGTTTTAACATGCTTTGATACTCTGCTCCTGTTTATCCACCTCAAACATTCAAAAGTTTCTATCATGTCCCCTCTTTTACTTCAGGACTCCAACATGTTCAAACTGGTCATCTGGTCCTCATATGATTGACCCTGCTGATCCTGTATCTTCTTTGTAGTATACTTTTGGACAGACTTTTTATGTCATTTCATTTTTCAGATGGTGGCTCCAGAAATAGACACAGTATTCCAATTGTTACCTCACTAGTGACCCATTGTGGCTCAACATCACTCCTTTTCTTCTACTGGAGAATCCACACTGTATACATCCTATTTGCCCTTCCTGGCATTAAATTTCAGTTGCCATACTTTGAACCACCTTTCAACTTTTATAGGTTCCTTTTTATGTACCTGACACCCACTTCAGTGTCTACCCTGACACAAAGTTTAATATCATCTGTAAAGTGGCAGTTTCCCCTGAATACTTCTTCTATGTCACAGATGCCCACACTAAACAGTACTAGTCCCAGTACCACCCTCCTGTGATACCCCACTTGTGAACCCCTGACCATTAATATTCCCCATTTGCTGCCACCATTTGGATACTTCCTTCTCGCTTATTTTCCAACCACCTAGTCAACTTTTTCATAACCCTGAGGTATCCCAGTTTCTTGATGAGCTTTCCATGGGTCCTGAGTTGAAGACCTTACTGAAATCTAGCTAGAGCACACCAGCTGCCTTGTCCTTGACCACTGCGCTCATTACCCCAATCAACCCAACCCAGTCAGGTTACTCTGGAACTGCCTTTTCTTTACACAGCCATTCTGCCTTCTGTCTTGTAGACCACTTGTTATATGAAATTCCACCAATTTCATATGGATGATAGTTTCCTGGAGCTTACTTACTATAAAGGCCAAACTAACCAGTCTGTAGTTTTCTGGGTCCTCTGACCTCCCCTCCTATGACGTAGAACCACATTTGCTCTCTTCTAATGCTCTGGGATGACCTTAGTCTTCAGGGATCAATACATAAGTCATTATCAGTGTCAGTGGCTCAGTAGGTAGCACATTCGTCTCTGAGGCCTGGAGATCAGAGCGCTGTGGGTTCAGTTCCCACATCTGTCACTTGGGTTAATATCCCAGTACTGACATTGTAGTGCAGCATGAGAGGGGTGCTGCACTTCTGAGGTGCCGTCATTCAGAGGAGATGTTAAACCGAGGTCCTATCAGCCTGGATTGGTGATAGTTCAGGTGGATGTTAAAGATCCCATGGCAGTTATCGTTAAGAGTAGGGGAATTTTTTATTATAATAACATCAAAACAAATCATAACAACAGTGTTAAATCACACAAATACATCAACGTTTCACATAGTTACGCCACATAATGCAATATAAAAGAAACCAAAAAAACATTAGTCAGACAAAAAGGAAAAAACACTGTAACAGGACATATACTTACTCCCATGAAATTACAGCAGGGTTTTTTTAATTTTTTTTTTTTTATTAATTCCACTAATCTCAACTCAAGCATGTTCCATCACATTACTTGTATTTAATAAAATAAAACATACCCTTCCACAAATTTATAATTGTTCTAGGTGATGCAAAAGTAACATCTGCCAGATACACCCGTTGTACAGCTCTACTTATCAAACAACAAACAACATCTAGAGGCATTAATTTCTGATATAACACCCATTGGCATCTAGCCTGCCAAAGGTAATAGATTAAGGTACAACATAATATATTAAACGTTCCAATATCGTATTTAGATTGTAGATGTGAACAATTACCTAATACCAAAATGTTATAATCAATTGTACCTAACCATTTCATATCCCATTGAATCATTAAAAGTTCCATAAAGATTTGGCATAGGAACAGTCAAGTAAAATGTTCCATAGTTTCTCTACAGTTATACATTGTAGATAAGGGCAATTACGTTCAGAATGCGCTTTTATATTTGGCATTTCCTCTTACCCTAATACGACCATAAGCCAATAACCATGTTAATTCCACATATAACTGGGTAGTCTAGGATTATTTAATCTTATAAGCACTGCTTTAATATTTTGGGATGGACAGTTTTTAAAGCAGGTTCACTAGGATATAAAAGTGTCATCACCAAACTATATAATGACTTTCCTGAACAGCTTCATATATTATCTTTTGTTAGTTTCCATTTATATATTTTCTTAATGATAGGTAAGAAAAAAACAGGAACCTCCAAAGTAGGAGTGGGTTTAGGGGTATCTTGCAACCAAGCTTTTAAGTATTTATTCAGTATGACTGATAATAACAATAAGTCAGTCCTTTGGTCCAAGTCCCATATTGCCTTAAAATTTGAAAAAATAAATAAAGTGGAAAAAAAGATGATTGGATCAATCATCCCCAGCCCTCCGCTGCGTCTTGATAAGTAGGTATAATGACGCTTAATTGGGTTAAGCCTATTACCCCATAACATCTGAAAAAATAAACTATAAAGTCTAGTTTCTAGTACAGGTGGAAGTGGAACTACTTGGGCAATATACAACAATAATGGAACAAGGAATTTTTTTATGACTGCAACCCTCTGTAATTTTGGTAATCTCCAATGTTTCCATATATTAACTTTAGCCTCAACAGCTTGTAAACCTTTTTCCCAATTCAATAAAGTCAAATTCTGGGGTCCATACCATATCCCAAGTATCTTTAAAGGTTCAGTGGATATATGAATACCCTCAATAATTATAGATTCAGGAAGTTTAGCCCTATAAATAATCCTCTGCTTTTAAAAAGGATTCAGTTGTGCATTCGAGACCTCAGAATATTGTAACATTGAATCCAAAAATAACACTATTTGATCTGTGTGTTGAAAAATAAGCACAAATCATCAGCATAAGCTAAAACTCTGACATTCTGGTGTAATAAAGGTACTATAATTCCATCCCATAATCCTTGGCATGATACATATTTAATCAAAGTATCTATTGCATATACATACAGAAGGGGCTCAAAGGGCAGCCCTGCCTTACTCCAGTAGAATATGGAAACCAGGTCCTATCATAGTACTCAGCATAGGGTAAGTTAAACTAGGTTATATATCTCCAGCCAAGTTACTAAATTCTGATGCACCCTATAATAAGATAAAACTAATAATAAGAGCGGTGATATACCTGTCAAAAGCTTTTCTTTGATCTACTGATACCATACAACTAGTTTGATTACCCATGTTAACATATTCTATCCAGTCTCTAATAAGTGGTGTGCTTGAAAGATCGATTTACCTGGTATACTACAATACTGATGAGGGGATAGAACCTGAATTGCTATTTGTTTCAATCTGACATTTAAAATACTCATCAATATCTTATAGTCTGAGTTCAATAAAGTGATAGGCCACCAATTATCCAATAAATATCTATCCCCAGATTTAAATAAAAAGATTAAGAGACCCTCAGAAAACCAAATCAGAAACTTAACAGAAAGAAGGAAAGAATTAAACACTAACTCTAAACTTGTTGCAAAGGAATCAGGAAATGCTTTATATAATTCTATCGTCAGGCCATCCTTACCAGGTGATGTTCCAGGTTTCAAGTGCTTAATTGCTGTAATAATTTCTTGTTTCGAAATGGGCAATACTAAATCCCCTATACCTGTAAGATGTTTAGGTTTATCTAATGTTGCCAAGAATTGTTCTATCCAGTAAACAACTGTGAGCATTTACAGGTTCATGAGCCTGAAAAAAATGTTCTATCATCTTTGTCAGTGTCTCCTGCTCTGTAATAATATTACCATTCTCATCTTTTAGACCATCAAGAGTAGTATTAGATCTATATTTTTTAAAGGCCTCATAAGGATCACCTTCAGGACCTTTTTTATTTCCAATTTAAACAAAGCCTGTAAAGTTTCCGCCCTATTGTATTGCCATTCTTTAAGTTGTTGTTTCAGGAACGCAATTTGGTTAGAGTTATCAATTTTAGAAATATTTGCAAAAGAAATCTGGTCATACAATTGTTGCCTCAATTTAAGATAAGTAAAACTTAACATTTCCCTAGTTTTACCAATATTTCTGAAAAATGATGAAAATCCTTTTGAATCTGCCCACCATTCCCCAAATCTTCATACAAAAAGCTACTGACAATCTAGCCTGTAACAAGAAAGTAAACTTATTTCTAACTTCTGTACACTGAAGCAACGCATTTCAATTTCCATCTTGCTCTTGGTTTAACCGGTAATCTCACAGGACCAATTTTATACAACAAAAGCAAATGATCAGAGAAAGAAACCGGGAGAGTAAAGAATTCAAATACTACCGAATCCGAAAGAAATATATAGTCAATAGTAGAAGTAAATGTATTTTTTAAGTAAAATCTACTCCTCCTCGTTGTCTACTTCTACCATCTACCAAACCAGATCCTTTTATTAATTGTTCTAAAGCCCTAGAATCACAGTATATCTTCTTAACTCTTTCTATCTTTTCTTTTCCTCAGGTTTATTTTACCTATCTGTGTCTTAAGTTCACTAATTGAAATCACCGCATAAAAAAATTTTATACGAGGTAAACAAATATGGCTTAATCATATGGAACAAGGCTATCCATTCAGATTTAATTTGAGAACAGTAAACATTAATAAATCTGCACGTTAAAGACTTCCATACCCCATCAAGGATCAATAACCGGCCAGGTACTACATCCATCAATTTAATTAAGGAAAAATGAAATGAGTTAAACACAACCCCTATCCCATCAGCTGAATCCTGACCGAAGGACCAATAAGAAGGCCCCCAGCACCATTGATGTTGAAAGAACCTACTTTGATCCAGAGAATACATCCAGGTTTCCTGCAATAAACAAATCTGCAAATTTTGAGAATGAATATACTCAAACACTAACTCCTTCTTTATGATTCAAAGGCTGTGTACATTTATAGATCCTAGGGTAATGATCATTCCTCAGGAAAAGGGAAAAAATCTGTTAGCTATCTTTTTCTTTTTTTTCTTTTTCCTTTATAACCTTCAGAAACTCTCAAAGGAGAAGGGGAACTATCTTGTAATCGTTGGGAGTCTAGCTCCTGACTATTAAATTCTGTATCACCCCAAGAGGAAGTTAATACCGAAAAGGGATTATTTGATTCAGTTTCAATTGGGGGAGGCCCTAAATTTGATTTAGTATGTCTCGAGGATCTACGTACAGGTACTAATACAAAAGGACGTACCACCCCTTTTCCTTCTGTTACTTCCTGCACCACTTCTGTTCCTAAACTATCTACCAAGGGTAGCTTCAATTGTTCATCCTCTACCACATTTGATCCTGTATCATTTAAACCTGGTACATTTGGGTCCTTTGAGATCTGATCTCGTTTTCCACATGTAAAATGACTTTATCTTGTGCCTCTTGAATCAGTAATTCAGGACAACCAGAGGATGGTTTATTTTTGCAGCCCATTCACACTCAGAAAAACATGACAACACCTTCACATAAATCACACGCATTTGGTTCTCACATTGAAGTACCCCATGTCCAATTTCCCACAGTTTTCGCATCGGGGTTTGTCACAGGAACTTGACAGATGGGTGCGAGCACCACACCTGTAACAGGCTCTGGGCTGCCCTGCATAGAAACAGACCCCTCTATCTCTTCCTAAAAGGAATGAGTTAGGTATGTGTTCCACTGCTTTCTCTGTTTGCCGAAGTTTTACTTTGAATTTCCATCCCCCGGTCCAAAACTGCTCAGAATCTAAAATGGCTTCAGGGGGGCTTAAGACCTCACACTTCTGCCTCAACCAGTATGAAATGTCATCCACATGCACACCCTCGTTCCAAAACATAATGGTAACAAATTTTATTAATGGTTTCATCAGGGGAATTACAAAAAAGGGTGTCCACAGAGGTGAAAACTTCACTTGATTATATCTTTCCCAGAACAAATCTAATGCTAGGTCAGATCTAAAACTAACATCAAAATTATCCTCTCCGGATATATTTATAAATGCAAAGACTTCTCTAGGTGAAAAACGTAGGGAGTCTTTCAACAAACATTTTCCTACATATCCTCTGTCTGGCCTGCTTTCCAAACCACCCTTATATCTAATTCATACTGCGTTCCTGCAAGGGGCAGCCTCCTGTTTAGTTCTAGAAAACAATTCAGACATCAATGGTTTTTTAATTGGTAAAACATGTACTAGACCATCAGTTTGCTGCCCATTAGGTTCCAATGGTACTAAATTGTCTAAAACTGTCTGTGGCATATCATGCTGTACCTCATTTCCCTCTTCCTGGTTCAGAAACCACAGGCAAAGGCATATTAGGTTTCCAAGCTGGCGTAGCTTGTGAAAAGTTCAAAGTTGGGTCCCAGTCAGGAGATGGGTGCCAGGCTCCCTTGTTTAGTGTCCAACCCACCTCTCTTAAAGCTTGATCAGGCGACCAAGCTTCCACCTGTGAGGTCTGTGCAGCAGACCCTGTGCACAAAGAAAGTGCAGCCTCAGATGGAACTGTTTGTTTTAAAATGTCTTTCTTAAATTTACCAGCTTTGTTTGATGCTTCTGGAGGACGTTTAGAAAATAAAAGCGTAGTAGTTTTTTTTTCCATACCAGTCTCTCCCACTTTGTTCATACCAGGCCTAAGACGTTGATTGAAAAAAAAATCAGAAACTCCGTCCTGTTGGAAGGGAGTTGTTTGATAAATACAGGGAGTCTCCCATTCCCACACCAACCCCATTAACAACATCCGTACCAGCTGATTGCAAGAGTGCCATATTCAAGTCCTGTAACATCTCCGGTTTGTCCATAGCGGTAATAGCCGCCCCCGATATATCTGTAGTTGAATTTGTTACCTTAGGATGCACACTGTCCAGTCGGTCTCTCTCCTTACGTTCTCCAAAGGAAATATTACTAAGATTCTGCTCTGCATTTCGTTGAAAACACTCTCCGCTCATCTCGCTTTCCTCCTGAACCTGTTCCGGTATCGCTTCCTCCTCTGGTGTCTCAAAAACAACGTCGTCTGCGTCACCTCTTTTCTCTCCCTCCGGAAGTAGGGAAACAGCCGCTATTACCTGCGGTACCGCCTTGTTTTCTTCAGCAGACTTCTGGTCAGTGAAAGTCAAAGACTCACGCTCCGTCTCAGGGAATGCTCCCGGAGCTTTCTGCTGCTTCCCCATCGTTTCCAAAATTTGTGCTGTAGTCTCGAAATGTAACATACGCGGTGCCGACTGCACCGTTCCTTCAGTAGAGCAATCCTCCCTCAGAGGATCCTCCCCAACACGCTCCGTTAACATGGCCATCTGTTCTGCAGTCCAGTCACTACTGACTGAGCTCCCTGTTGCTCCACCAGCCCCCTACTGCCGAATTGCAGTAGGGAAATTTCACCGGTGTCCTGGCCAAATTTCCCGTAGTCACTAAAAATACCACCAACAGCTTAATCTGGTTCAAGGTCAGTTGGCATTCATCTGTATCCCCCTCCCCCAGGTCGTGCCTAAAAATAGGCAGGATTTGTCTAGTGCACTTACCCGGTCAACAAAAACTAAATAAAATAAATAAGACTACCAGAGGCCCTGCTATTTTCATTCCAGCCCACATTCTCTCTGCACCCCAGGGGAAACAACTCATTTGGTCCAGAGACTTATTCATCATATGTGTACTTAGTCCCTTAAGTACCCTATCCTCAAGCACTTGTCCCAATGTCAGTTCATACGAACATATGAAATTTGACAGCAGATAAAGGCCTAGAGGTCTATCAAGTCTGCTAGAATGTGCAGTTAGCACCCCTTATTCTGCAGCTGCCCCTCGATTCCACCCTTCCCCTTCATTAACCCTCCCCCTCGTCCTGTCCCATCCCTGGTTGAAGCAGTCCACTGTTCTACCGGATAGCACTTCTACAGGTAACGCTTTCCACCCAACCACCACCCTCTCTGTAAAAAAGTGTCTCCTCATGTCCCTCCTGAACCTTCCTCCCTCCAGTCTCATATCATGGCCCCTGGTGTCACTCCCCTCTCTTACTTTGAACAGCCCCTCTGTACCTGTCTTGTTTATTCCTTTCATGTGTTTAAAGGTTTCCCTGTCCCTCCTCTCCTCCAGTGAGTACATGTTCAACTCCCTCAACCTCCTCTCGTATGATAAATCCCCCAGCACCTTGATCATCTTTGTCACCCTGTGCTGTACCCCCTCAAGTAACTTAATGTCCCTCTTCAGATACAGGTGCCAGTACTGCACACAGTACTCCAGGTGTGGTCTAACTAATGAAATATACAGTGGCAGAATCACCTCCTCCCTCCTCGAGGATGTACCCCTTGCAATACAACCCAGCATTTTGTTGGCCTTTGCAGCTGGCTTCCTACATTGTGCCGAGTTGTTCATTGACCCTGTAATGAGCACCCCCAGATCCTTCTCCTCCTCTGTCTGGGCTAGCTGCACCCCCCCCAGCTGGTAACTCCTCCTTGGGTTCTTCATTCCAAAATGCAGCACCTTGCACTTTTTGGCATTAAACCCCAGTTGCCAGGTGTCCGACCAGGTTTCAAGCTTTGCCAGATCATCCTGCAACCCATGTCATCCCTCTAGGTCATTCACCACTGCTCCTACCTTTATATCATCAGCAAACAGACTGATCTTGCTCTTGATGTCCCATGATATGTCTGCAATGAATATCCCAAACACTGGTCCCAACAACGAGTCCTGTGGAACACCGCTTGTCACTACCCTTTGGTGTGAGAGCTTCCCACCCACCAGCACCACCCTCTGTTGCCTTCCCTGAAGCCAGTTTCCTACCCATCTCACCAGCTTTGCACCTGCCTCTGTGCCTACTAACTTACTTCCCAGCCTTCCATGCGGCACCGAGTCAAATGCCTTACTGAAGTCCAGATACAGGACATCCATTGCATGGTCTCTGTCCAGTTTCCTAGTTACCCAGTCATAGAACTCCACCAGGTTGGTTTGGTAGGATCTGCCCCATATGAAACCATGCTGTTTGCTGTCCTGTAGTCCTTTGGCCTCTAGGAGGGCCACCAGCCTCTCCTTCAGGATGGTCTCCATTAGCTTACCCACGATGGATGTGAGGCTCACTGGTCTGTAGTTTCCTGGTTCATCCTTGGGGCCACTCTTGTGGAGGGGCACCACATGAGCCATCCTCCAGTCCTGAGGTACACACCTCAAATGTAGTGAGGCATTAAATAGGTCTGTCAAAGGCTCTGCAAGGACCTCTGCCAGCTCCTTCAGTGCCCTGGGGTGGGTGCCATCTGGACCTGGTGCCTTGTCCACCCTCAGTGCCTTCAAACCCTCCCAAACTCTGCCTCCATGATTTCCCCATCTGTCACCCCTTCCCCCCTCTTTCTGCTGTTCCTGCCTCTTTGGGTGTCACCCCCTCTTCTCTTTAGTAAATACTGAGCAGAAGTACTCATTTAGTGCTTCTGCCTTATCACACCCTGCTTCAACCCAACCCCCCTCCTTCCTAATCCTTACTATGTTGTCCTTACAGCTCCTATTCTCCCTGATGTACCTAAAGAAGTCCTTCTCCCACTTCTTAATGCATTGTGCCAGCCTGAGTTCCGTAGATGCCTTGGCTCCCCTTACTGCCCTTGTCACCTCTTTTGATTCTGTCAAGTACTCCCCACTGTCCTTCCCCTCCCTGTTTTCTTGTACTTCCTAAAGGCAGCTCTTTTCCTACTTACCTTTTTCCATTACCTTCTTGCTCAACCAGCTCGGTTTCTTAGTCCTAGCCTTCTTGCTGTGGGCCTAGCAGCAGGTTTTGGTTGCCTCCACTATCCCCAGCTTTATGAGCTCCCACCTCTGGTTAGTGTCCATACTAGACTGAATTCTGGCCAGGTACCCTTTTACCATTTCCCCCATCCTCCCAAAGTCATCCCTCCTGAAGTCCAGCACTATTGTGCCAGATTCCACTCCTTCCTTGCCCATATCCAATGAGAGCCATACTGAGTGGTGGTCACTCCTTGACAGTGGTTCCTGCACTGTAAGTTCTCTCACAAAGTCCCCATTTGCCAGCACAAGGTCATGGGTATTCCCTAACCAAGTTGGTTCACTGACCATTTGCAGCAGGAAGCTGTCCTGGAAGGCATCCAGCAGTACCTGCTCCCTTCTGTTCCTGGTTGTTGGGGCACTCCAGTCCACTCTTGGCATGTTGAAGTCCCCCACAATCACCACACTACCCTTCTCGCAGGTCCTCCTGATCTGTCCAGATAGTTCCCTGTCTAACTCCTCCATATGAGATGGTGGTCTGTACACCATTCCCATTCTAAGAATCCTATTCTTGGAAAACTGGATTTGCATCCAAGGTGACTCCATGCTACCCTCCCTTACACACTTCAGTCCTTGCTTCACATATAGTGCCACACTCCCTCCTTTCTCAATCACCCTGTCCCTACGAAATAACCTGTACCCTGGTAAAGACAGGTCCCAGTCATTGTATTGGGTGGCCTATGTTTCTGTGATGGCTGCAATGTCCACCTCTTCCTCTGCCATGAGCACCTGTAACTCTGCAGTTTTCCTCCCAAGGCTCCTAGCATTAAGGGTAACCACCTTCCACCCTTCCCCCCCATCCTGCCCTCCTTTACTAGCATCACCAATAGTACTTGCCATTTGTCCCTTGTCACTGTTATGGGGGGTAAGCTCATATGGTTTCCCAAACTGTGGTCTCTGCATATCTCTTGCTCAATTGCCACCCCCCACTCCTAGTTTAAATTACCAACTTCCTCTATGTACTCCTCCATCCTCTGTTTCAACACTTTATTTCCCTCCTCACTCAAGTGTAGTCTGTCCTTAGCATAGAGACTACTGTCCTCCCAGGTCTCTCCCCATCCCCCTCCAACAGCCCATACCCTTTAGCACAACACCAGGTTCTTAGTCATCCATTAAATTCCTCTACTCTCAGCTTTTTTGTTGTGCTTGCCTTGGGCACTGGAAGTATCCCTGAAAAAGTTACTTCCTGCCTCTGGACTATATTTACTGTCTTGTCAGCCAGGTCATTTGTCGCAAGATGTATAATTAAATGAGGCTTGTCCCTACACCTTCTAGCATATTTCAGAACAGATTGTCCCACCCTTTCCACTGTCATTCCTGGCATGGCCTCCACCCAAATGTGATTATGCATCTCCCCCTTGCTACCCTACCTGACTCCTCTTAGTATTTAGTCCCCCAGCACAAAGATTCCACCACTCTTTCTCTCTTCTTGCTTCTATTCATCTTCCTTTCTCATTCCAGCTCCTCTTCTTCCTCCTGCACATTATTTCCCCCTTTTGCCCCTGTTGCAATTCTCCCAGCAGAACTTCCTCCCCACTCCAGTTTGGTCCAGGCATTTATCAAGTACTCCTCTAATTTCATCAATTCCATCCTCCACCTTCTTCCTCTCTAGCAGTGCAAAACTATTTTCTGAAGACCCTTCACAAATGCCTGCTCCCTCTCTCTGCAAAGTAACCTGTTCTCTCCTTTCCACTCTATGACTTTTGCCACTTCTTCACCTCCCTTCACAAGTCCCTATCTCCTCCTTCCATTTGTCTTTTTTCTCCTGACCTGGTTTCCCTGAAAATCGTTCTTCCTGGCCAGGGCCCCTTTGTCTCTGCTTCCCTTCTTCTGACCCTCTCCTCACCACTGTTAGCTTAAATCACCCTCCCTCAGCTTCCCTTCTTCCTCCCTCCAGTATTGGGCTAAACCCACCCACAATCGGCCTGGCCTGTCTTAATTCCTCCTGCAGACCCTCAATCTCCTTTCTAAGTTTTTCTATGTGGTTGCACACTAAACATCCTCTCACACTCCTGGCAATTTTTAGAAAGATTGGTGCACCGCAGTTGTTGCAGCCTACCTCCCTACCCATTGCTGTCATTGCCCACCAATGACCCCCCCACCCTTCCAGATGCAGGATACCAAACACTCCCCAAGTCTCCTCTCCCCCTCTATTAGTGAAAAACAGTCTTTTCTTTATTTCCCTTACCCCCTTTGTTGTACACGTTTAGATAGACTGAGCAACTGCTTTTTATGTTTGCTTGCATGCATGTGCAAGAAACATAGTGCCATCATCCAAGTTTTCGGAGGTGTGGCAGCCCTCTTCCAATTCAGTCAGTGTGTTTGCAGGCATGGCCACAGTTCTCCAATGCCTGCTGGAGCTGTCTATGACAGCAGTCAAAAATGCAGTAGAGTACAGTTGAAAGGGGCTACGCTTCAGTGAGCAGTGATAAGATATCGCCTGCTCATGCATGCTCCCCCTACACATACACACAATACCGCGTCTGCGCCCCACGCACACACTGTATAGCCGACTGGGGTGCCCAATCCCCCATCAGCTGTGCTGTGTTCCCCAAAAGTGAGTTCCACATGCCACGCAGAAGTGCCCACCCCAGTGTGGCTACACATGTATAGCCGATGGGGTGCCCAATCCCCCGTTGGCTCCACTGTCTCCGAGAGTACAGGGTGCCACACTGGGAGCCCATCCCAGCATGGCAACAGATGCTGTCACCGATGGGGGTGTCCAATCCCCCGTCGGCCCCACGCCCCCCCAAACAGCCAGTCCTTGTGCCATGCTGGGAACCCACCCCAGTGTGGCAACAGATGCTGTCTCCAACAGGGGTGCCCAATCCCCTGTCGGCTCCATGCTCCCCCAAACAGCCATCCTTGTGCCATGCTGGGATCCCACCCCAGTGTGGCAAACGTCCAGCGTCATCTTCTCCTTTGTTTAAAAAAAAAACCTGAATTAGAAAAATGGTCCCTCGCTGTCTCTGCCCCCACTCACGCCCACCCACTGCGCACCCTGCCTCCCTACACCACCCATCACCCCATACTTACCTCCAGACTCTGGCGCAACAATCTTCGGTGGACTGGGAACACGTCTGCACTCTTCAAAGCCGACCGCGAACTGAGGAAATGCCGGTAGGCTGTATAATGGAATAGACAGGGTTTTTTCAACTTTGCTGCATATCTCAGGCATTTTTTTGGAATTTTTGCACCAAATTTTCAACATGGGGTTTTTGTGACCCCTTCTCATGAATGCTGTCACTGTCATGGCGTTAATTGGGCCCGAAGGGTGATTTCGCAGTCACTGCATGAAATCACCTTTGAAGATGAAGTAGCAAAATGACACTGCTACTGTTCATAAGGTGGGCTCTCAAAAAGCCTATGTTGAAAGGTTGGTGGCCTGGGCTCCCAAAATGACTTCATTTCTGGCGTGTGTTGCGCAGTTCCTACGCAGGCTCGTGAGTTCGTGAATTTCGATATTTTCACTCCAGATTTTCAACATTGCCATTTACCACACTTCCTTATGAGGCAGTACAGCTGTCATTTTTCACATCTTGCCCAAAACATGTTTCCGCCCATGTAGCGCACAATGGCGCAGTCGGTGGGCAAAATCAATGTATAGGACACATTAAGAAAATCACAGTGCACTGTTCATGAGCAGAGGTCTTAAAATATGTTGAAAATTTGTTGAAAACATTCCTAAAAATGACTGTTTTTCGAGCGTGCATTGTGCAGTTCTTACGCACACTCATAAGTTTGCGAATTTTCAATATTTTCACTCCAGATTTTCACCAGTGGCATTTTTCCACACTTCCTTATGAACAGTACAGCTGTCATTTTTCACAACATGGCCGAAATGTGTTTTCACACTTTCAGCGCAGAGATGCGTGGTCACTGTGGGAAATCATTGTTCAAGACAGATAAAGAAAATCACAGTGACACTGTTCATGATCGGTCCCAAAATGCCTGTGTTCTACAATACCAGTGCCAATGCCAGCAAGCAAACATTCGGCATTGACAAATGCTTGTTATATTCGTATCCACACTCAAAAAGAGACTTTAAGTAGCTATTGCACAACCTGCTTCAAATTCCTACTCCTCCTTTCCCCTAATAAAATAGCAATGCAAAGAAGTAACAATGAAAGCTCCTAGATTTGCAGTTACTTCCCTTCCACTGAGATAGCAGTCACCTCTTCACTTGCTGCTGTTCCTTTCCTGGATGTCTGCTTCTGCTATGACAGGTGCATGTCCTTTGCCCATTTGAGGAAGCAATGTCAGAACCCCTGGTAGAAAGGAAATAATGGACCAGGGGTGGGTGGGACCAGCCCAAGTCTTCCAGAAACAATCAGGCAGCTGAGGCCCCTGGTCAGACCATTAGCACCCTTCCCACACTCTGCACTAAACTTTGCAGCTAGTGAAGCCTGCAACAATGAATCATAATTCTACTCAAAGCCCCCAAAATAGGTTTGCTACCCAAAGAAACAGGACTCCAATTCAAAGAGCTTCACCAACAACACATCAAAATAGGCTTGAAATTAGAAGATATAGGTCTCCAATTCAAAGAAACGGACCCAGTTAAATCACACCAAATAGGTTTTAAATCAGAAGAAATAGGCCTCTACAAATTTAGCCTGCTACACAGTGAAACATCAAACAAATGAACCCACTTATAGCTACCGAAACAGGTTTCAAAATTCCAGCAGCCCCAAACAATGCCCTGCTAGCCTCTTAGAAGTAGTAAGAAAGAAAGGAAATAACCTTCTACCAAGTAGAATCCACAAGAAACAATGTAAAAACAATAAGAAGAAGCTACTGTACTGAAACAGAACTGATCCTGTCCCCCTTCTAGTTCCTTCTAGTTCATCTTCACCCCCCTTAACCTGCCTTCCACACTCTGGGAGTGGGCCCTCTCCCCAACCTTTAATACCAAGCAAATGAATCATTTGAGGATGTCAGCTATATTCCCATCCCAAGCTACACAAAGATTTCATAATTTTAACCTTACAATACCCTCCTTACAGTAGTTTTACTTTATTTGCTGATATGTCTAAAGAAGGCCTTGTCATTTTCTTTAACATCCTTAGCTATCTGTAGTGCTATCTCTGTCTTTCTCCTACTTATGTCTCTGTTTGCCTCCTCTGTTTTTACATGATATATCTCTCTATTATCCTTAGGGTGATCTCTCCTTTTACCTCTTGAATGCTGCCCCATTTACACCTAACTGCTTGTCTAACTTTCCTGGAAACCTGAAGAATTTTCTTGTGCTATATTTTTGTTTTTACTTACAGCACCTGCTTCAGACAGGTTTTAGTAACCTCCCAAAGACTACTGTTAATGAGTTATCAAATTTTTTTCTATCCCCTCTATCCCCTCTACACTATATTTTTGTCTTGGAGGTTTCTCCACTCTTCCAAATTCTGCCTTCCTAAAGTCTAAGAACATTGTCTTAGACCTACTGTAGTTCCCCATCCTCAGGGGGAAAGGTGAACCAAACTAAGTTGTAATCAGTCATCTCCAGGGGCTCCCTTACACTAACATCTTCCATTCTGTCATTGTTTGACAGTACCAGATCAGGGATAGCTCCCTCCTTTGTAGGCTTTTCCACCCACTATACAAGGAAGCCCTCTTGTAATAAATCTAAAAAGGCCTTCAATAATATCTATTGATGTTTCCCTGTCCACAACTGGGAAATTAAGTTATCCCAGTAATACCACATTCTGTAAGGTGGTAGACCTTTCGATTTGCACCCCTAGCTCTCTGTACACACTCTCTGACTGATTTGGTAGCCTGCAGATTACTCCCATTCTAAGGTTTGTCCTTTTTTCAATGACCAGTTCCTTTGGAACTGTTTGTATCCTCCTTTGCATCCACATCATTGATTTTCATCACCTTAATGCTGCCCTAATATACTGTATGGTGTACTTCATCAGGATCAAGCACTCTGTTTCAGATTTCACAGTTTACTGCATTCCTAATTGTAGGAATTGCCATTGAATAACATGCTTTATTCCATGTTGGATATTATTGTTGATGGTAGGGGAGGAGGATGATGTGGACCAGAGGAGGGTCACGGGACTGGGTGTAATGCTTAATAAAGACAGTGGGGTTCAGGTTGTGGGAGGAGGGTGGAGTGTGTTTGGCACATGTGAGGTAAAAGGGATTACTTTTTCAAGCAGATCAGCAGATTCAGCAGTATTTCACCAGGGTGGGGGGGGTTGGAGGGAAATGCAATATTTTCTATCATTTTCATGTGGGGAGGTTTTTTTTAGTACAGTGGGGAGAGCTGATAAACTTTTATTTAAAAAATTAACTAGTGTAGTTGGTGTGTCTATCTCAGAATGTGTAGCTTTCATGATTTGTGAATTTCTATGGATTTGCACCAACTTCATTGGTGGATTTAAAATTTGCAACATCTCTAGTCAAGATCAGGTAGGGCAACAAAGTTGCTGTTTAAAGCAGCAGTACTAGATAAAAAAAGTTGATGTTTTGCAACAGTTTGTTTCCTGTCATCTGTTGAGCACTTACCTGGTAATCTTTCCTGTTTTCACTGTTCTATCACTCCACAGTTTGCTCTGCTTTACTTTGTTTTTGTTTACATTTCTCCAACCCACCATGTTGAACTGGAACCCTCTGCTGCCAACCATGCATGACCATGACTTGCAGTGCTACACAGGGACAGTGGGAACACACAGCACTGGCTCCCATGGAGGTAAACAAAAGACATAATGTGACATGAGGGAGGAGATCAGCTGCAAATTAGGCACTAGCCATATTTTCTGTGGATCCACAACAATGGAAATACATTTGACATATCTAAAAAACTAAAGATCACTAGAAAACATATTTACAGATATGAAACCTGGGACTATTGCTGCATGCTTCCAGCCCAAAAGCAGAATCAATCAATCAATCAATCTTTATTTTACCAAGCAAAAGCCCCATTGAGAATACAGTAGGACCTCGGAGTTATGAACCCCACTAATCCGATCTGCCGGTCAACAGAACACATCTCGCTCCACCCCGCTCCTATCCACAGCCAATCAAAATTCCTTTTCAAGTATAGAAGGATTTGCATCACTGTTCTCCCTAGTGCCTTTGAAATTCACGGTGGTGAGTGATGGCATGTAAACACAAGATACTTATGCTATCAATTGATAACAAGCAGGGTATCCAAAAGAAACTGAAGCTTTATGTCAGCATCAGCAGTCTCACAGACAAATACGGCATCGGCAAAAGCACAGTATGTGATATTCACAAAGGTGCCAAAAAGATTAAACAATTCGCTAAGGAGGCACAGGAGATTGGGGCAGTTAAAAAATGCTGCATTGTTCGGAAGTCAACGGATGATGAGTTTGACAAGGCTATGCACCTATGGTTTGCACAGGAAAGATGGAAAGGGACTCCCATCAGTGGTGTGATAATCATGGAGAAAGTGAAGCTTTTTTACAACCAGATGCACCCTGATAGTTAGGAGACTGAATTTAAAGCAAATTCCTAGTGGCTGTTCCACTTCAAAAATAGGCACGGCATAAGGTAGTTGAGTTTTCATTGTTCACTTGGGAGCTTAAGCAACAGGTTGGTAGAAAAGAGGCCAGGAGTTATATTTTGTTTTAAACTGAAATATTTGAATAGTTTGTTAGTGAAATTAGTTCTATGTGTTAAAAATTATTACCTTGAATTTGAACTGATACTTGGGCTGTGATATTGTAGGTTTGGGGATAGATGTTTGGCAGGGAAAATTAGAAGGTAATTTAAATGTGTTTGCCTGGTGTTTGGAGGAGGGGACATTAGCTGCAATTAACTTGTCTTTAAACAGGAATTACTGTGGCTTTCATTGTTCACTTGGGAGCTTAAGCAACAGGTTGGTAGAAAAGAGGCCAGGAGTTATATTTTGTTTTAAACTGAAATATTTGAATAGTTTGTTAGTGAAATTAGTTCTATGTGTTAAAATTATTACCTTGAATTTGAACTGATACTTGGGCTGTGATATTGTAGGTTTGGGGATAGATGTTTGGCAGGGAAAATTAGAAGGTAATTTAAATGTGTTTGCCTGGTGTTTGGAGGAGGGACATTAGCTGCAATTAACTTGTCTTTAAACAGGAATTACTGTGGCTTTCATTGTTCACTTGGGAGCTTAAGCAACAGGTTGGTAGAAAAGAGGCCAGGAGTTATATTTTGTTTTAAACTGAAATATTTGAATAGTTTGTTAGTGAAATTAGTTCTATGTGTTAAAAATTATTACCTTGAATTTGAACTGATACTTGGGCTGTGATATTGTAGGTTTGGGGATAGATGTTTGGCAGGAAAATTAGAAGGTAATTTAAATGTGTTTGCCTGGTGTTTGGAGGAGGGACATTAGCTGCAATTAACTTGTCTTTAAACAGGAATTACTGTGGCTTTCATTGTTCACTTGGGAGCTTAAGCAACAGGTTGGTAGAAAAGAGGCCAGGAGTTATATTTTGTTTTAAACTGAAATATTTGAATAGTTTGTTAGTGAAATTAGTTCTATGTGTTAAAATTATTACCTTGAATTTGAACTGATACTTGGGCTGTGAGATTGTAGGTTTGGGGATAGATGTTTGGCAGGAAAATTAGAAGGTAATTTAAATGTGTTTGCCTGGTGTTTGGAGGAGGGACATTAGCTGCAATTAACTTGTCTTTAAACAGGTTACTGTGGCTTTCATTGTTCACTTGGGAGCTTAAGCAACAGGTTGGTAGAAAAGAGGCCAGGAGTTATATTTTGTTTTAAACTGAAATATTTGAATAGTTTGTTAGTGAAATTAGTTCTATGTGTTAAAATTATTACCTGAATTTGAACTGATACTTGGGCTGTGATATTGTAGGTTTGGGGATAGATGTTTGGCAGGGAAAATTAGAAGGTAATTTAAATGTGTTTGCCTGGTGTTTGGAGGAGGGGACATTAGCTGCAATTAACTTGTCTTTAAACAGGAATTACTGTGGCTTTCATTGTTCACTTGGGAGCTTAAGCAACAGGTTGGTAGAAAAGAGGCCAGGAGTTATATTTTGTTTTAAACTGAAATATTTGAATAGTTTGTTAGTGAAATTAGTTCTATGTGTTAAAAATTATTACCTTGAATTTGAACTGATACTTGGGCTGTGATATTGTAGGTTTGGGGATAGATGTTTGGCAGGGAAAATTAGAAGGTAATTTAAATGTGTTTGCCTGGTGTTTGGAGGAGGACATTAGCTGCAGTGAACTTGTCTTTAAACAGGAATTACTGTGGCTTTCATTGTTCACTTGGGAGCTTAAGCAACAGGTTGGTAGAAAGAGGCCAGGAGTTATATTTTGTTTTAAACTGAAATATTTGAATAGTTTGTTAGTGAAATTAGTTCTATGTGTTAAAAATTATTACCTTGAATTTGAACTGATACTTGGGCTGTGATATTGTAGGTTTGGGGATAGATGTTTGGCAGGGAAAATTAGAAGGTAATTTAAATGTGTTTGCCTGGTGTTTGGAGGAGGGACATTAGCTGCAATTAACTTGTCTTTAAACAGGAATTACTGTGGCTTTCATTGTTCACTTGGGAGCTTAAGCAACAGGTTGGTAGAAAAGAGGCCAGGAGTTATATTTTGTTTTAAACTGAAATATTTGAATAGTTTGTTAGTGAAATTAGTTCTATGTGTTAAAAATTATTACCTTGAATTTGAACTGATACTTGGGCTGTGATATTGTAGGTTTGGGGATAGATGTTTGGCAGGAAAATTAGAAGGTAATTTAAATGTGTTTGCCTGGTGTTTGGAGGAGGGGACATTAGCTGCAATTAACTTGTCTTTAAACAGGAATTACTGTGGCTTTCATTGTTCACTTGGGAGCTTAAGCAACAGGTTGGTAGAAAAGAGGCCAGGAGTTATATTTTGTTTTAAACTGAAATATTTGAATAGTTTGTTAGTGAAATTAGTTCTATGTGTTAAAAATTATTACCTTGAATTTGAACTGATACTTGGGCTGTGATATTGTAGGTTTGGGGATAGATGTTTGGCAGGGAAAATTAGAAGGTAATTTAAATGTGTTTGCCTGGTGTTTGGAGGAGGGGACATTAGCTGCAATTAACTTGTCTTTAAACAGGAATTACTGTGGCTTTCATTGTTCACTTGGGAGCTTAAGCAACAGGTTGGTAGAAAAGAGGCCAGGAGTTATATTTTGTTTTAAACTGAAATATTTGAATAGTTTGTTAGTGAAATTAGTTCTATGTGTTAAAAATTATTACCTTGAATTTGAACTGATACTTGGGCTGTGAGATTGTAGGTTTGGGGATAGATGTTTGGCAGGGAAAATTAGAAGGTAATTTAAATGTGTTTGCCTGGTGTTTGGAGGAGGGGACATTAGCTGCAATTAACTTGTCTTTAAACAGGAATTACTGTGGCTTTCATTGTTCACTTGGGAGCTTAAGCAACAGGTTGGTAGAAAAGAGGCCAGGAGTTATATTTTGTTTTAAACTGAAATATTTGAATAGTTTGTTAGTGAAATTAGTTCTATGTGTTAAAAATTATTACCTTGAATTTGAACTGATATTGGGCTGTGATATTGTAGGTTTGGGGATAGATGTTTGGCAGGGAAAATTAGAAGGTAATTTAAATGTGTTTGCCTGGTGTTTGGAGGAGGGGACATTAGCTGCAATTAACTTGTCTTTAAACAGGAATTACTGTGGCTTTCATTGTTCACTTGGGAGCTTAAGCAACAGGTTGGTAGAAAAGAGGCCAGGAGTTATATTTTGTTTTAAACTGAAATATTTGAATAGTTTGTTAGTGAAATTAGTTCTATGTGTTAAAAATTATTACCTTGAATTTGAACTGATACTTGGGCTGTGATATTGTAGGTTTGGGGATAGATGTTTGGCAGGGAAAATTAGAAGGTAATTTAAATGTGTTTGCCTGGTGTTTGGAGGAGGGACATTAGCTACAATTAACTTGTCTTTAATCAGAATTACTGTGGCTTCATTGTTCACTTGGGAGCTTAAGCAACAGGTTGGTAGAAAAGAGGCCAGGAGTTATATTTTGTTTTAAACTGAAATATTTGAATAGTTTGTTAGTGAAATTAGTTCTATGTGTTAAAAATTATTACCTTGAATTTGAACTGATACTTGGGCTGTGATATTGTAGGTTTGGGGATAGATGTTTGGCAGGAAAATTAGAAGGTAATTTAAATGTGTTTGCCTGGTGTTTGGTAAGAGCCCTCCCACCCACCCTGTTTTGTAGGCTTACTTAAATACTGAAAAGCCACTGGGGTTGGATTGAAGGGCTGAGTATTTCTGTTTGGGACTGAAATTTTTGAAGCAACAGGAGTTGGTGGCCTGTGACATCATACGGTACCTGGAGTCTGCTTACACACACTGTTAGTGGGACTGAACACATACTGGACTGTATGTGTTTGTGAGACTGGAACTTTGTTGGTGGGGTTGAAATTGGGTTTGTAAATAACTACAGTCAGTATAGAGAGAAACTGTACTCCAGGGGAAAGGGACTGAGAAAAGGGGGTGTGCTATTATAAACAGAGGGGGATAATCAGGGTGGCCATATTCCACCATGGCAGGCATCTTCGGAAGGGTTGTAGGCTGCACAGGCTGTGGGATGGCAATAATTCTAAATTGGGCCTGGAGAGAGGGAGGCTGCCCACTCTGTAGACAGCTATCTTGTATTAGGAGTGAGGTATATTGGTTAAGGAGTAAGCTGTGGGAGCTGGGGGTGTCCAAGGATAAGGGGTGTGGATATGGGAGCAGAAGGGTGGGGCTGAGGGAGGCTGGGGAACGCTCTGAAATTACAGGACATTATGCTACAGCAAGCAGAAGGGGATATTAGGGACAGAGGACCCTTAGATAGGGAAGTTGATGCTAGGGGAAGCGTACAGGGTGAAAATTCTGAATTCAAGGAGACTGGAGGGGAAAAGTCAGGAGGGCTGTTGTGCGAAGCCTAAAACAGCAGACTGTGGAAGGGAGCTCCTAAGGTGAACAGTGCAAGAGAGAAGAGGGTCAGTTTAGAGATGCAGTCAGGGAAACTCGGGTTACTTGATGGAGGCTGACATAGAGTGTCACAATAAATTTGAGATACTAAGCATCCTAGGCGGGAGGAAGGGTTGGTGGAAATGAGGAAACTTATACAGAGGCCGAGGGAGTCAGATACCCATAGGGCATCACAGAACAGCTATGGAAAGGATAGACATAGTCCCAGAGGGAGAAGGGGAAACATATATGTTAAGCAAATGGGGGAGATGCAACATATTCCAGACATGAGGGAGGAGAGCATGATTGGAGAGGAACTGGGAGACAAGGAGGTGGGAGAGGAGCCCCCCTTCAGCAGGAAGGTCAGTACCAAGGATGGGGCCCTAGCTAAAGGGGACCCACAGAGAGCCTCTGGAGACAGGGGTACTATTACAAGGGGGATGAGGTGCGGGGAAGGGAAACCATCAGGGCCAGGATAAATGGTTCAGATAAGAGAGGGTTAAAGGGACACCTATTCAGAGGGTTTGAGTTAAGTGGGCAAAATAGCAAGGGAGGCAGAAAGGGAGGGTGACAAGGGGTCTCTAATAAGGCAGGAAGACTCCCATGAAATTGTGATCATGAATAAAGTGGGGAGGGGGGCTGGAGGGCATAGTGGAGGTAACCATAAGGATGATGGCGGTGTTAAGGTTCTGTTACTGGGAGACTCGATGATTAAGGGTATCCATTGGGAGGACAGGGGATGGATGCCATAGCCAGGTGAAGGTAGTGAGTATCTCTGGGCTGACAGTGCACAGAGCAAAGTTCATAGTGTATGAAATGGTTAGGGATTGTGGAGGAAACCGGATTTCCTGGTGCATTTGGGAACTAATGATCTAGAGGAAATAGCATTATGGAAATCAAGCAAGGTTCCAAGAACTTGCCAGAGTCTGTCGGGATAATGGATGCAACATTTCCTTTTCGGAGATATTGCCAGTACCAAAGGCCTCAGTGGAGAAAAAATAAACTCACAGAGGTTAATGAATGGCTCAGGAAGTGGGGTGAAGAGAATGGGTTGGGGTGTTAGGGAACTGGAATGGAGTTTGGGAGGATAAGGGACTATATGCCAAGGACAGGTTTCATCTTGCCCCATTAGGGAAGGAAGTCCTTAAACAGGGATGGCTGACTACATACAAGAAAGGTGGGGTTTAAACTTGTAGGGGGAAGGGATAGGGAGGGCTGACCAGAGCCCTCCCTCCAGATGAGGGAGTAACCTTCAAGCCCAAGGGGGAGGGAAACAGACTGGAGGTGGAGGTTTCAGGAGGAGCAGGAGGATGGAAGTATAAGGAATCTGGGTGGGGTTCGACAAAAGGATCAGGGATAAGGGTGGGGTTAGTGTTAGTAAATGCCAGGAGTTTGGGAAACAAGTTGCCAGAGTTCCAGGCCATGCTGTTCGAGGGGGTGGATGTGGCGGCAGTCACGGAAACGTGGGCAACAAAACCATGACTGGGACCTAAATGTATGGGGTACACTATGCTTAGGAAGGATAGAAAGGAGGGCAGAGGGGTGGAGTGGCTATGTTCATTAGAGATGACATAGAAATTGCTATGGTAGAAGAGGCAGAGGAAGACATTGGAGGCCTTATGGGTCACTACGATCCCCAGCAGGAGATAAGGTCAAGCTGGGTGTAGCATATAGGCCCCCCGGGATGAGTGATGTTCTAGAGGATGGTTTGCTGGACAACATCATTGCCCAGTGTGGTCCAAAAGGGGAAGGAGTGGTGTTGATGGGGGACCTTAATATGCCAGGTACTAACTGGGGAACCATGTCCTCTAAGGTGGCCAAGGAGCAGAGGCTGCTGGATGGCTTCCAGGATGTGTTCTTAACACAGCATGTGATGGAGCCCACAAGGGAGGGGCATGTCCTGGATGTGGTTCTGGCAGATGGGGATCTGGTAAGGGACATGGTTGTACAGGACCCCCTGACTGGGAGTGACCACAATACTGTCTGGTTTCAAATAAGCATTGGGGAGTGGGGGTGAGATCTAGGACACTGGCAGTTGACTTCAGGGGCAGACTTTATGGGCATGGGAAATATTCTCAAGGATCACTTGAAGGGATTACCTCAACAACAAGTGTGGAAAGGAGATGGGAGGTCATAAAGCAGGGGACTTCATGAGGCAGTCAGGATCTGCGCTAAGTTGAAACGTAGGAGCAAGGTCACATAAACCATGCTGGTGGTCCAGTGAGGTCAGGTAGCAGTCAGAGAAAAGAAGGCGGCTTACAAAAATATAAAACAACAAGAGGGATAGGGATAAGAAATGTACCAGCTTGCATCTAGAAAAGTCACCCGTATGGTGAGGGGAGCAAAGTCCAGTAAAGAGCATCGGCTGGCACAGGGGATACATGGAGGGGAAAAGGGGTTCTTCCGGTACATTGGGGAGCAGAGAAAAACTAAGGGCCATCTCAGCAGATTGAGATCAGAAAGAGGGTGGGTGGAAGAGGCGAGGGACCAGGCAGAGGTATTTAACGAGTACTTTGCCTCTGTGTTCACTAGGGAGGGGGATGGGATATCTACAAAGCAAGGCACAAAGGGGATAGAAGCGGCAGGGAGTGGGATCAGGGGAGCAGAAATGGAGCAAAAGGAGGGAAAGGTACCCAGGGTGTCACATCTGGATAAGGATAAAAAGACCAGTAAGGTGGAGGGGACGGATGATGCCATCCCACCAAAGGGTGTGGTTGCCCTCAAGGCCCTAAAGAAAGACAAATCTCCTGGGCGGATGGCATTCATCCGAGAGTACTATGGGAATTGGCGGACATACTGGCTGCACCCTGGTGGAGCTTTTCAACAGGTCACTTGAGACAGGGAGGTACCTAGGGATTGGCAGAGGCACATGTGGTACCAATCCATAAAGGGGGTCGAAGGAAGTACCAGGAAACTATAGACCCATCAGTTTAACCGTGGTGGAAAATTAATGGAGAGTATACTAAAGGAAGGATTGGGGGTTTACTTGGAGGAGGTGGGAGGTCTGGATAGTCGGCAGCATGGGTTTGTGCCAGGTAGATCATGTCAAACCAACCTTGTGGAGTTCTATGAATGGGTAACATCAGAACTGGATAGGGGTAAGCCTGTGGATGTATTATTCTTGGACTTCAGCAAGGCGTTTGACTCTGTCCCCCACAATGGTCTGGTGGAGAAACTGATGGGGTTAGGAGTAGGCCCTTTGATGGTCAGATGGATTGAAAATTGGATAGCTGGACGCACTCAGAGAGTAGTGGTCTGTGGGGAGCTCTCGAACCCTACAGAGGTTGGTAGTGGGGTACCACAGGGCCCGGTCCTGGGTCCAATCCTGTTTAATGCATACATATCGGACATCAGGGATGGTATAGGGTGTGAAATGAGTCTCTTCACGGATGACTCCAAGATGGGAGCAGTAGTTGAGGGAGAAGAGGGGAGGTTGGCCCTGCAAGGGACCTGGACACCCTGGAAGCTGGGCTCACACATGGAATTAAATTTCAATATCACCAAGTGCAAGGTGTTGCATCTTGGTCGGGAAACCCTAAACACAGGTACACCCTGGGAGGGAGGTGCTGGAAGCCTCAACAGGGAAAAGACCTAGGGGTCATGGTGGATACATGTATGAATAACACTGAGCAGTGCAGGAGAGCAGCTAGCAAGGCAAACAGGATGTTGGGATGCATCGCAAGGGGATCACCTCTAGGAGCAAGGAAGTGATTCTGCCACTGTACAATGGACTGGTTAGACCACACCTTGAGTACTGTGTACAGTACTGGAGACCACACTTGAAGAGGGACATACAGCTCCTGGAGAGGGTACAGAGGAGGGCAACAAAGATGATACGAGGGCTAGGGATTTGACTTACGAGGACAGACTTGAGGAGCTCTGCCTGTTTTCATTGGAGGAGAGGAGAGACAGGGGGACATGATTGAGGTCTTCAAGTACCTCAAGGAATAAATAGGGTAAACATGGAGGGATCTTTAGACTAAAGCAGGGAGGCATCACCAGAGGGCATGGTTTGAAGTTGGAAGGTGGAAGGTGAGGGGAAAAGAGGAGGAGGTTTTTCACTGAGAGGGTGGTGGACCCTTGGAATGCTCTGCCTGGTGAGCTGGTTCAGAGATCCACAGTGGAGAGCTTTAAGAGAGGGTGGGACAGACACAGAAAGTGGATGTATCAGATGATAGCCTGTCCCGGGGGGGTGGGGATGGATGATAGGGGTTTCTGGAGCACAAGGGATGGGAGGGTCTCGGCACCCAACTAAGGATCGAGGTTCGAGCAGACTTGATAGACCATAAGGCCTAATCTGCTGGCAAATAGTATGTTAGTATGTTAGTATTCAGGGAGAGTCGATGTCTGCTGACACTGCTGCCTCAGAAAATTTTAAAACAACACTGCAGACCTTCATAAATCAACATGAACTTACCAGGGTGCAGATTTTTAATTGTGACAAAACCGGTCTCTACTGGTGGCTGTTGCCCAACAAAAACTCTTGCTGATGGCACTGAAAGGCAGGTCAAAAACTTCAAGTCATGTAAAGACCATGTAATGTTAATGACTACTGCAAATGCTAGTGGGGACTGCAGGCTGCCTCTTGTATTTATCCACAAAGGTTGCAAGCCATGATGTTTCTCTGGCGTTAACATGCTGTCACTGCCTGTCCTTTACTACAGTCAACGCAATGCATGGATGGACCTAAACATTTTCTTGGACTGGTTCTTCAGGCATTTTGTGCCAAATGTCAAGGACTACCTTCTCTCTAAATCCTTACCTTTACGTTCCATGTTACTCATGGACAACATGCCCTCCCACCCAGCAGCCGAACATTTAACAACTCCACATGGAAACTTTCAATGCATGTTCTTGCCACTGAATGTTACAAGCCTGATCCAGCCGATGGACTAAGGTGTGCTTGAAAACTTAAAATGTTGGTATAAGCGTAACCTCCTATGGAGACTGTTGTTGGGATCCACAGACTTTGATAGCTACACCACCTTTTGCAAACAGCTGTCTATAAAGGATGCCGTGTACATGTGCACAAAGTCATGGGCAGAGATTGGGGAGGATTCTCTAAAGTGTTCCTGTAATAGGATATGACCTGTCACTCATAACCAGGGTAATCCAGAGGATGGAGAAATAGAGGAACCAGAAGTGAATTTTACAGATGAGAGACAGCATTTTGGCACGATATCTGAGGAACAAGAGGAATGGTTTACTGCAGACATCAATGAAGATGGACACCAGATCCTGACCGACAGTCAAATCATTGAGAATGATGGCAAGGGATGTTCAGTAGACTGAATCAGAGACCAATGAAGAAGAGGAAGAGGCAGCTGCAATACTGCACACAAAGACACAAGAGTACTTCCTGACACGTGTGCAATGGCTAGAGCATCAGCCAGAGGTGATGCCCGTGTCTCTTATGCTGTTGCAAGATTTAGACATTTAAGCCTCAAAAAAGATATTTAAACACAGAGAAAAAGCACTATAAAGAGATTCTTTAAGCCAAATACTCCCTTCTTTAGCAGGGCCATAGTAGAGCCTAAAGCAGTTCAATCACAGCACCTTAATAAATAGATTCTGCAGTACTAAATTTAAAAATACAGATCTTTTTTAAATGTGATGCATCATGTGTTTATATAAGTTATTACACACATTTCAGACTGACAAACTTTTCAAAGTTGTGAACAGCTGATTTCCCATGCAGTTCGTAACTCCGAAGTCCTAGTGTAACTCGTATCCGAGTTGGACCTGAGATTTTAGTAATCACTTCCTGATTACCCAGTACTGCTGCTTTAACTTTCCAGTAACACTCTCAGAGTCATAGGTCAAACCACAATTTACAATTAAACCTACCTGTGCTTTTGAAGTCACAGGTTTTTTTTTTTCTTAATCAGGCTGCAATATTTCTTTGAGTCATTTACTTGATCAATTCTGGATTTATAGGAGTTTGCCTTTGCAGGCCATATTTCATTAGTGCTTTTGTTCCTTCAGTCCTTAGAATTATCCCAATCCTGTGGTTGTTTGTTATTTTGTCTTTTGTCCAGATTTATTTCTTTATTCTGATTAAAGAGCTAGTGTACTGCCTGGAAACTGCCTGCAATTAAGTATAATTTTCAGATGTGGTCAGCTCTCACTTCTTATATCTCAAGTATTTTTTTCTTTTCTGTTTGCTAATTAGAAGATTTTCCACCTGGCAGTACTGGGGTGATGTGTGGAGCTGCACTCTGTCTGGAGGAAAAAAAAAAGTCAGTTCTGTTCCTCCCACTACATCAACACTGAGACCACACTGACTATGATATAACTAGTAACCAATGAGAACCATTTCTCACTGCCAGTTTTCACTTTCACATGAAGCAGCAGGGACTGACTCTCCCTGGTTACAAGAATGTCACAGTTTCCTGCATTTTGATTGGTAGCTTGTGAAAGTCACTGCTCAGGCTGCAAGGACTGTGATGCCTTCAAGGTGTTTTGTCTCATTTCTGAGAATGTAGTGGGAGGAACAGAACTGACTTTTTTTTTCATCCAGACAGAGTGCTGCTCCACACATCACTCTAGTACTGCCAGGTGGAAAATCTTTTAATTAGCAAACAGAATATAAAAAATACTTCAGATATTGGAAGTGATAGCTGACTGCATCTGAAAATTACTATTAATTCCAAGCAGTACACTAGCTGTTTAACTTTTAAATTTTTCCTAAGAAGCATGGTTAATGACATTTCTTCAGATTTTTCTTAATTTTGAGGAATGCTGTTCACATATGTTTTGCATTAAGATGTTATGAATTCTTTTACTGCAAGATTTAAATCAAGGGTTATTTTATGCCTGTCTTATCATTCAGCTAACATACTTGTCCTAAACACGGCCACACACTCGATCTGGTGTTCCAGCTGGGTCTTGAGATTGACAGCCTCAAGATTGGTCAGGTCATTTGGTCTGACCAATGCACCATGGAGTTCAGCTTTGGGGTTCCCTGAAAGTCTTTCCCCTGTGGAGATGGTCAGCTATCGCCCCATAAGGGGTGTTGACCCGGAGGAACTATTGGCATTAGCTGACCTATCTAGGGTTGATGCAGCATGTGTGACTGGCACTGGAGAGGCTGTGGCTTCCTCTAATAGGGTGGTTACTGAAGCTCTAGATGCCATTGCATGAGTCCGTATATGACCCAGATCCTCTCACTTGAGATCCCATTGGTTTGATGGAGATCTCAAGGTGATGAAGATCAGGGGTCAGAAGCTGGAGCATTGCTGGTGGAAGACTCGGCTAGAGACCAACAGGCTGGCCCTACATTCTCACTATGCTAAGTACCAGGGGGCAATTTCCTGTGAGAAGACAGAATGTCTGTCCAGGGAAATTGCTGTGAGGAGAAACAGACCATCATAGCTGTTTCAAACTATGGACAGGCTTTTACATCTTGCTTGTCTCTGGCCGAAAAAAGCTTTTCAACCTCTTTATGGGAAGCACTTGCTCTGTTTTTCCTCTGACAGAGTGTCGACCATCTGGTCAGGGATTCTGCCAGGGAGGTTTTTACCTCAAAATGATCAAGTTGGGAGTTTCAGTGGCACTCCATCTGCCTGGGAGGAGTTTAGGCCAGTGGAAGTGTCTGAAGTGACTAAGGTGATCTTGGAGCTGAAGCACACCTTTTGAGAACTCGATCCGGCACCATTGCATTTCTTAATGGGATGTGTCAGTACCATTGGCCCGGTGTTCGCAAAGATTGCCAGGTGCTCAATGGCAGAGGGGATCTTCCCAGTTGCTTTGAAAGAAGCACAGGTGAAGCCCCTTCTAAAGAAATCTTCCCTTGACCCAGATGTCCTTGCGAATCACCATCCGATCTCCAACCTGCTGGTTTTGAGCAAGGTTGTTGAGAAATTGGTGGCACATGAGCTTGAGAATTGCCTGGTGTTCTTGTATATCTATGAGCTTTTCCAGTCACATTTTTGGTCCAGACATAGCACTGAAACTACTCTATTGAGAGTGCATAATGATCTGCTCAAGGCTAGAGATATAGGAGATAGGTCAGTTCTTGTGCTCCTCGATCTCTCCTCAGCTTTTGACACTATGGATCATGTTGGGCTTCTTGATTAGCTCTATGAGTTTTGTGGACTCCCCAGCACTGT
Organism: Neoceratodus forsteri; assembly: GCA_016271365.2. NCBI lineage: Eukaryota > Metazoa > Chordata > Ceratodontiformes > Ceratodontidae > Neoceratodus > Neoceratodus forsteri. Next base: position 805,941,836 of record CM057458.1, read on the forward strand.
CATCAAATGGTTTGAGTCCTATCTCTTATACAGCATACAGTGGGTGGTGATGGGGAATTTCCCTTCCTCTCCAATGCCTCTGTCTTGCGGAATACCTCAGGGCTAAATCTTGTCACCAATGTTGTTCTCAGTGTATATACTGCCCCTAAATAAGATCATTTGACAATACAGTGTGGAGTTTCACTGCTATGTGGATGACACCCAACTGTATTTGTCTTTTGCACCTGGAACATCGGGAGCAGTCAATACGCTTAACAGCTGTCTGGCTAAAATCAATGACTGGATGGCTTCCAGCTACCTGAGACTCAACCTGACTAAGACTCAGGTGCTGGTGATTGAACCTGGTCATGGGCATGATGGTTTGCCACTGGGGGCTAACTCTGGACTTGTTCTGGGGTCTGCTCTGTTGGTGGTTTCCCTGAGGGTGTAAAATCTGGATGTGATTCTTGACTGCAGATTTATCTTTGATGATCAGGTATCAGCTACAGTCAACAGTGGTTTTTATCACTTTTGGAACATTGACTGGATTAAGCCCCCTCATTCTGCCTGAGGACCTGCTGACACTAGTACATGCCTTTATGATTTCTAGACTTGGCTGTTGCAGTATTCTGTACTTCAGGGTCATTGGAGAGACCCTCTGCAGGCTGCAGCTAGTGCAGAATGCAGTGGCCCTGTTGCTGATGTGCTTTTTGAGGTCCAGTCATGTAACTCCAGTCTTCTGTGCCCTGCACTGGCTGCCAGTCAGGGGGAGGGTCCTTTTCAAGATATGTCTTCTCACCTTTAAGGCCCTATATGGGCTGGACCCTGGTTAACTGTCTGTGATACTGACACTGGTGTCCTCTGCTCATGTCCTCCCCTCCTCTTCGAGGATCCTCTTGGACATTCTCAGGATTCAGCTCAAGACCTTGGGAGATCACGCTTTTAGTGTCTCTGGGCCAGCCCTGTGGAACTTGCTTCCACCTGCAGTCTGGGAGGCTCCCACGATTAAGGTATTTCAGGGGAGGCTAAAGGCCCACCTTTTCAGCCTGGCCTTTGACTGCTGACATCTTCTTTAGTTTTGGCCAGTCCCCTGAAATCTGACTTCTGGAAACTTCTATTTTACTGAATTTTAATCTTGTTATGGTTTTAATGAGGTTTTATGATGTGTTAATTTACTGTTGTATGTCCGCATTTATGTTTGGCACCCAGAGCCTCCAGGATTGCCCTATAAATAAAATTGCCTTGCTTTGCCTAAATATCTCACATCAGTGTACTAAATTTCAATAGAGGCAGAGGCAAGAGGTATAGTAATTTATAAGAAAAGAACCATGTGATAGCAAAGTGGTTACCAAGTTGTAGTGGCAGAACCTTATTCTCCAGTATCTTAAGTAGGAATGAACATCAGGTCTAGTTAGGGTTGCCACTTGGGAAGAGACAAAAACCTAACACTAAACCAGACCGAAAACACTGCACTTTTCCCCACTCCTTTTTATGACTGATTGTGCATTGCTCCTCCTCAAAAGCCATTTGTTATTTCAGTGAAGACTTTATTGAAACAGTAAAAGACAATACTTTAAGCAGCAGATCAACAAAAATCTTAACATACTGTACATGTTACATTTGCTTTTCTAGGTTCTTCCTAGTTATTAATGTATTTATTTATTTTACCAGGCAAACATACAGAGATAAATGAAATCTCATTTGTAGATGTGATGGGGGGGGGATAAAGAAATGCTGTAAACAGTATACAATGACATATAGTAAACAAATTGTTTCCGTTAATGTGTACTTTAAATTATATATTTTTTTTCCTGGAACCAATTCCTTTTCATGCTACCATGATTGGTATGTTTTCTGTCTCAGATTTTTTTCTCCCAATCATTTGATTTGTGAGTGATCATAATGGGGCTTACCACTAAAAGGCAGGCCAGGTTGTCCAGTGATCCCTACCTGGAAGAGACACAGGAGGGGGAGGTGTGGGGGGAACAGATGGGAAAGGGGGAGGGACCTGGTGACATCACCAGGCAAGTAAGGTATAATATGACAAGGGCCGGCCAGAGCCCCAGGGATTAGCTGGGGTTGGAGCCCAAAGGGGGTCCTGACCTGGAGCATATTAGGGGTATATTAGGCCAGGTCTCAGGCAGGATGACCTCTTTTGCTGGGAATTTTTTAGAGGAAAGATCTCAGCACATCGTTGGCAAACATAGGTAAGGCACATAGGGTGGCTAGGTTTTGTGGGTCATGCGGGCCCAGGTGGCTGGCTTTTTTGGACTGTGGCTCTAGATTTGGAAAAATGTAGCAAAAGCCTGGTCTAAGCAGCATGGTTCACCTAGTCTGATCATTCCTTTTCCTGTTTTTAAATGATATGCAATGAACATGGCTTTTTTAAGTGGTTTAAAACAGGACAAACTGAATTGGCTGTTCCTCATTGTGTTGAGTGGTGAAAAATGCAAGGGCAGGCTTGGCATAGGTCGCTGTGGCATCCTCCATTTGTTTTTCCTTGGAAAATGGCATGTGGAATGCAGGTTTGGTGGGGTTTGTTTGTTGAAATACACGGTTGTTTAATTTAGCGAAAGCCTGATGACAGGCAGAGCTCCTGGTAGTGGCTACGGTTCAGTGTTTTGGAATTTGCAGGGGAGGAGTGGGATCTTTCTGTAATGCAGAGAGTAGGTTGCTGGGGCTTATTCGTTGGTCTCACAGCATGGTTTGGTAGTCGAGAGATGGCCCAGATAGCAGGCAGGGGCAGGGGCAGGCACATACTCATATCGTGAGTGCACATGGGTGGAATGACAGAGTTCATGGTGGGGAAAAATTCTTGGTTCTTGGGCTTAGGGTATCTTATGCCAGAAAAAGCTTGGGGCAGTAAGCCCAGAAGGCGTGGAGGCCCCATTTTTTCATAAAGACATTTAGTTTGTTTTCAAGGATTGGGCTGAAGCATGGGCAACACACAAGTGGCAGGGAGGCTCAGTTTATTGCATTAGCCATGTTTTGAATGGGGAGAAGCGGAGGCACCACACAAGGGAAATGAAGATTGCTGGTTCTGTTTTGAATGGCATTTACTTTGGGAGCAAGCGTGGGTGGTGGGCAGAAGTAAATGGATGCCCTTGTTTTGTTCTAATCAAAGAGACTTAGGGGGGAAGGGTTGCCAGATGTTTGTCTCACCATGTTCAAAATTCAGAGAGCAACTTGGGCAGCAAAAAACAAGCATTCCCACTTGGAAGGCACAGTGGTGGCGCATATGGGGACCAAGAAGGCCTAGGAGGCCACGTGGCCCGGTATGGGGTAGGTCAGGTGGTTTTCTTTGTGTCCTTTGGCAGCAGGTAGCTGCAGGGAAGCTGTTATCAGGGGAAAACAGATGACAAATGGCACAGTTTTTCCATTTTTGTATTGGCTTCGCAGGCAGCAGGGGATGAGGTGGCCATGGGGAGCTCTTCATAGGCCTACTGTACAGGTTGAAGTTTTCCCCTACAGAGCAGAACAGGTGGGGTGAGATTATGGCCATGGAGGGACAGCATGGCACAGCACCAACAACTTGTTGATCAAGGGCAGCGTGCTTTTTTTTGAAAGGGGGAAATATATAGCTAAAATAAAAAAATATATAAAAGGAAATAAACGAAGTGGGGTGTAAGGTCCCCCAATTTAGCCTGAGGACAGAGTTCAGGACTGTGGGGGGGGGGTGTTACAGTTTTTGGGGAATATGGAGCATGGAAGAGTGCATGCAGGGAGATCTGGGCAGGCCCAGGTGTAGAAGGCCTAGCGCGGGTGCAAGGAAGGTCGCAGAGCATGGAGCGAAGTAGTTGGATGATCCACAGAAAGATGTAAGCCTCCTACGATGCTGTGCGATGGGCATGCCATGAGGAGAAGGGAAGGAGGGGCTGGCCAACCACCGAGGGGGATGTGGGAGAGTGGGGGGGCACAGACAAAATGCATAGTAGGAGCTGGGCATAAGGCACAAGGGGAGCAGGTGGCAGGTGCTGAGCCTGGGTGGGCCCAGCAGGCATTTTCTTTGTTTTTCTTTCTCTTGGGCCAGTTTCTCAGGGGATGAGGACTAGTAAGCACAAAGGCAATGGGGAGTGCGGGCAGGCCAGATGACCTGTAAGGTGCGGGGTGGCCTTAGGCATTGGGGCCTCGAAGGGCCTGGAAAAACAAAAAAAAGGGGGGGCATTCCTGTTAATCAGTATGCATGGGTGAACAATTGTTTTTGGCCCCTCTGCCCATAGTGACATAGGAACCAACATGGCACCTAAGCAAGCCCAACTGTTCAGTGAAAAATTGATGCAAGAGGCAACCAAGCTGATGGAACAGATGTTGGAGCTGGTGGTGGTGGCAAAGCATAGGAAGGTGGAAGAAGAAACCTTGAGAAAACGGAAGGAGAGAGGGAAGTGCCTGGGCAGGGGAACAGGGGCAAGAGGCCCAGGCAGGAAGTGCCGCAGCCCGCACCTATCTCAGCACCTCTGCCCGCACCAGAGCCAGATGATGGGAGACCGGATGGTGGTATGAAAGACGTGGATCTCTCAGATGAAAACAGCCAGAAAGAGTATTTAGAAGGGCTACTGGGGGACATGGGTAATGCAAGGACTGAAAAAATGGAACGGGCCGTGCAGGCCTTAAAAAGTAAAGGGGGTGGGGTGGAAAAGGGAGGGGAGCCAAGACGGCAGCAAAAAAATTGTACGACGGGCCTCTAGGCTGCTCAGTCGGGGACCACTTCCTGGTTTCAATCAAAGAGAAAATCTGGAAGGGGGAGTATGTTGACATCTTCAGGCTGGTGGATGAGGACACGGCCACAAAGTACTAACAGAAGGAGTTGGTAGGGAAGTTGGAAATGGCAGTGGCTCTGGCAGTGGTGGACCACAAGACAGAGGAAGTGAAGTACAAAGGGAAGACCACTGAAAACTGGCAAGAGGGCTTCATCATATACATCACGCTGGTGCTGGAGAAGCAGCTGGAGCTCGCCATTCCCCTACTGACGTACATCTCCATTTTCAGAGACGGGTACAAGGCAAAAGTCGGGTATGGTTGGCTCAAATACGACAAGGCATTCTGGAAGAGGATGGAAGACAAAGGGGATCTGAAGTGGGACTGTACCCACTTGGAGTTATGGGTAAGGACTCTATCTGGGGATGTGAGTGGAGCCAAGAGCGAGCAAGTAAGGAAAGCCATGGCTACTGCATTGGTCAGGACATTTTGGGGTTACAGCAAGGCTACATGTACATTGAGCAATTGTAAGTTTTTGCATGTTTGCTCCAAGTGCGGGGGGTTGCACCCGGTCTCCAACTACCGACAAGGGACTGACAGAGGGAGGCAACAAGGGGGGCAGTACAATGAGCCATCCTTTTGGGTAGCCCGGCTGGGCAGGGCAAGGTCAGGGGGAGTCAGAGAGGGTAACACTACACTCTCAGGGGATGGCATTAACAAGGAGTACAGGGAGGGGCGATGGGGTTATGCACTGGCACACACTCCCATCTCCATAGCAGTGGTGAAGGAATGGACCACAGACTACCTGAATAGGGAGGAGACAGAGCTGCTCAGGGCAGGTTTCAAGGGGGGGTTCCACTGAGGTTTCAAGGGTGGCAGGCACGGATGTGGGCCAAAAATCTAGGGTCAGTAAAGGGAAAAGAGGAAATAGTAGGGGCTAAGATACAGAAGGAAATCAAGGCGGGCAGGTGGAGGGCCTGAGGCCCCTGTGAACATTCTAGGTTTCCCACTGGTATGTCCCAAAGAAAATGGCAGGGGAATTCCACTTGATCCATCATTTATCCTACCCCGAGGTCTCATCAGTAAATGAGGGCATATCCAATCACCTTAGGGTGGTGTTGTATGCCTCACTGGAACAGGTAATAGTGCTAATCAGGACTATTGAGAGGGCATGGCTTGTGAAGAAGGACATAGAATCAGCGTTTCGGCTTTTACTAGTCCGGCCTAAGGATTGGGACCTTTTGGGTTTTCAGTTTCAAGGGGGCATGTATTTTGACAAGGCCATGCCCATGGGGTGCTCAGTAGCGTGTTCCAAATTTGAAACATTCATCACCTGGATGCAGTGGGTATTTGGGGACCAGTATGGGCACAGGAGGATGATGCACTACCTGGATGATTTCCTCCTCATCAGGGAATCCAGGGCGGAGACACAGGGGACGTTACAGGATTTTGAGGCAATGTGCCGATGGGTGGGGATACCATTGGCACAAGGCAAGACAGAGCACCCCGCCTGTAAGTTGGAATTCTTGGGCATAGAGTTGGACACAGAGGAGGGCTGTTTTCAGCTTCCTGGGGACAAGGTGGCATGCCTTAGAGGCCTGCTAACCCAGCTTATAGGGAGGTGGAGGGTGCCACTGATACAAATGCAACAGCTGCTGGGGCACCTTAATTTTGCCTGCAAGGCCATCAGCCCAGGCAGGGCGGTGGCTCTGGTAGTGGTGGACCATGAGATGGAGGAAGCAAAGTACAAAGGGAAGACCATTGAAAACTGGCAAGGGGGCTTCATCATATACAATGCACTGGTGCTGGAGAAGCAGCCGGAGCATGCCATTCCCCCACTGAAGTACATGTACATTATCAGAGATCCATACAAGGTAAAAGTTGGGTATGGTAGGCTCAAATACGACAAGACATTCCGGAAGAGGATGGCAGCCAAAGGGGATGTGAGGTGGGACTGTACCCACTCGAAGTTATGGGTAAGGACTCTGTCTGGGAAAGTGAGTGGAGCCAGGGGGTGAGAAAGTAAGGAAAGCCATGGCTACCACATTGGTCAGGACATTTTGGGGTTACAACAAGGCCATATGTACATGGGACAATTGTAAGTTTCAGCATGTTTGCTCCAAGCGCGGGGGGTTGCACCCGGTCTCCAACTGCCGACAAGGGGCGGACAAAGAGGGGCAACACGGGGGGTAGTGCCATGAGCAGTCCTTTCGGGGTGCCCAGGGGGACAGGGCAAGGTCCGGGGGCAGTCAGAGAGGGCAACACTATGCTCCCAAGGGATGGCATTAACAAGGAATATGGGGAGGGGCGATGGGGTTATGCGCTGGTGCACACTCCCATCTCCCTAGCAGTGGTGGAGGAATAGACCGCAGACTACCTGAATATGCAGGTGGTGGAGCTGCTCAGGGCAGGTTTCAAGGGGGTTTCCCACTGGGGTTTTAAGGGGGGCAGACACGGATGTGGGCCAAGAATCTAGGATCAATAAAGGGAAAAGAAGAAATAGTGGGGGCTAAGATCAAGAAGGAAATTATGGCAGGCAGGGTGGAGGGCCCACTGGGGAATGCCCTGTGAACATTTCCAGGTTTCCACTCTTGGTATTGCCCCAAGAAAGTGGTAGGGGAATTCTACTTGATCCATTATTTATCCTACCATGAGAGGCTCATCGGTAAATGAGGGCATACCCAATCACCTTAGGGTGGTGTCCTATGCCTCGCTGGAGCAGGCAATAGGGCTAATTAGGGCTATTGAGGGGGCATGGCTTGTGAAGACGGACAAAGAATCAGTGTTTTGGCTTTTACTAGTCCAGCCTGAGGGTAGGGCCCTTTTGGGTTTTCAGTTTCAAGGGGGCATGTATTTTGACAAGGCCATGCCCATGGGGTGCTCGGTAGCATGTTCCACCTTCGAAAAATTCAGCACCTGGATGCAGTGGATATTCAGGGCCTGGTATGGGCACAGGAGGGTGGTTCACTACCTGGACAATTTCCTCCTCGCCAGGGAATCCAGGGCAGAGTCACAGGGGATGTTACAGGATTTTGAGGCAATGTGCCAATGGGTGGGATATCACTGGCACAGGGCAAGATGAAGCACCCCATCCATAAGATGGAATTCTTGGGTATAGAGGTGGACACAGAGGAGGGCTGTTTTCGGCTTCCTGGGGACAAGGTGGTATGCCTTAGAGGCCTGCTAGCCCAGGTTACAGGGAGGTGGAGGGTGCGACTGGTACAAATGCAACAGCTGCTGGGGCACCTTAATTTTGCCTGCAAGTCCATCAGCCCAGGCAGGGCATTCACAAGGAGGCTGGGAAGGACAATGGGGAAGGCTCAACTACCACACCACTGGGTGGATGTGTCGAGAGGATTGTGGGAGGATTTCCAGGTATGGGAAGAGTTTCTCGATAACTACAATGGGGTGTCATTCTGACAAGAAGAATGGGAAAGGAATGTGGACTTGGAACTGTTCATGGATGCTTCTGGTGCCCTGGGAATAAGGGGCATATTTCCAGGGGGAATGGATGTCAGAACCTTGGCCGGCGTCATGGGAGAAAGGGGGGATATTGAAGGATATTACATTTTTGGAGAGCTTCCCGATATGGGTGGCTCTAGAGGTGTGGGGCTATAGGATGATGGGGAAGCACATCTTGTTTTGGTGCGATAACGAGGGGGCGGTGGAAGTCATTAACAAGCAAGAGGGGAGGACAGAGATGGTGTGCAGGCTGCTCAGGTGATCAGTTTTGTTGGGTCTGCAGTTGAATATATCTTTCAAAGCTCAGCACATTGAGGGGCTGAAGAACAAAGTGGCTGACAGTCTTTCCCATTTACAGCTAGACAAATTTCTGGAGCTGATGCCTCAGGCTGCACCACACAGGACCAGGATACCGGACGGATGTGGGAGGCTGGAGGGACACAGCCAGGGCGCTGTACCAGAGATCTTGGGCAGCTAACACATTGAGGACATATGAGGCAAGTTGAGAGAGGTTTCAGGACTTCAGAAGGAAGTACGGGGGACCGGGCTGAACCGGCCCAGGATGAGCAGATAAGGAGGTTCCTGGTGGAGATGTGGGAAGAAGGGCTGGCTCACGCCACAATGGTAGTGTACTTAGCTGGCATCAGTTGGGTATGCCATGACAGGGGCCGAAGGGAGTATGAGCTGATGGTCAGAAGGGCCACTATGGTGGTGAGGGCGACTAAGGCAAGGAAGGAGCAGAACCTGGCCAGGGAAATTAGGAGAGGGAACAAGTGGTTCTTTAGATTCATTGGGGAAAAAATGAAGGGTGAAGGGGCAGATCAGCAGGATTAAAACAGGAGAGGGATGGGTACAAGACAAGGGGGAGCAGGCTGAGGTACTAAATGAGTACTTTGCCTCAGTTTTCACCAAGGAAAATGGGGGGGCTGCATCATACAGGGGAGTAGAAGGTGAAACTGAGGAGGGAGGGACCCTTACCGATCGGTGGGTCTGGGAAGGGTGGCATCACTAGCAGGTGGGGGGAAGGCAAAGCAGGGGGATGAGGTAGCAGAGGTGGAAATCATGGCAGAGGGAGTGAGGGAAGCCCTCAGGTCCCTTAAGATGGAGAAAGCACTAGGGCCAGATAAATTACATCCAAGAGTGCTGAAGGAACTGGCAGATGTCCCGGAAAAAACCCTGGTGGAGTTCTTCAACATCTCTCTGAGGACAGGGTGGGTGCCCCAGGACTGGAAGGTGGTGCATATAGTGCCTATCCACAAGGGGGGATCAAGGGCGGTGGCAGGGAACTACAAGCCCATCAGCCTGACATCGGTGGTGGGCAAGGTGAAGGAGGGCATTGTCAAGGAGAGACTTGGGGGAACCTGGAAAAATTGGGGTGCCTGGACGATAGACAGCATGGATTTGTCCCAGGGAAATCATGTCAGACAAACCTTGTGGAGTTCTATGACTGGGTGATGAGTGCCTTGGACCTGGGTAGACCAATGAGTGTCCTCTTTCTTGACTTCAGCAAGGCATTTGACTCTGTTTCTCAAGGGGGCCTGTTGGAAAATCTGGAAGAAATGGAGGTGGGGAACAAGATGATTAGATGGATAGGCAATTGGCTCCAGAACTGGACCCAGAGGGTTGTCATTGGTGGGATAGTCTCATCCCCAAGGAGGGTCATTAGTGGAGTCCCTCAGGGATCTATCCTTGGGCCCCTCCTGTTCAATGCATACATCTCTGACATAAGGAAGGGTATCAGGAATGAGATGAGTTTCTTTGTGGATGACTCAAAACTGGGGGTGGTGGTGGATTGGGAGGAGGGGAGGGTGGCCCTACAGGGGGACCTGAAGGCTCTGGAAAGGTGGTCTAGAAAGCGGAAGCTGAGGTTCAATACAGGGAAATGCAAGGTACTGCACCTGGGAGCCAGAAACCCGGGCCAAGTGTACACTCTGGGGGGGAATGCTACAAGTCTCGATGGCAGAGAGGGACCTGGGGGTGGTGGTGGATGTCAAGATGAACAACTCAGAGACTTGTGGGAGGGCAGCGGCAAAGGCCAAAAGCATGCTTGGATGCATCAGTAGGGGGCTCACCTCTAGATGTAGGGAAGTGAAACTCCCACTGTATAACTGCTTGGTGAGGCTGCACCTTGAGTACTGCATGCTGTTTTGGAGGCCACATTTAAAGAGGGACATTGAACTCCTGGAGAGGGTCCAGAGGAGGGCAACCAAAATGATTTGTGTCTTGGGGGATAGGACCTATGGGGAGAGGCTTGAGGAGCTAAATTTGTACACATTGGGAGAGAAAAGGGACTGGGGGGACATGATAGAGGTCTTCAGGTACATGAAGGGGATACGTAGTGGAGGAGCAGTCAGAGTGCTCCAAAGGAAGGGGGGAGCAACTAGAGGGCATGGGTGGAAGCTGGAGGGGAGGAGATTCAGGGGATAAAGGAGGAGGTGATACTTCACAGAAAGTGTGGTGGAGTCTTGGAAAGCGCTGCCAAGGGGGCTGGTGGAGGGATTCAAGAGGGGAAGGGACAGGTACAGAGGAAGGGTTCTGGAAGCAAAAACCAGTGCAGTGAGAATATCCAGGACTAGGAAGGGAGAAGCCAGAGAGGGAGAGGGAAAGGGGGCATCGAAGTCACCTCCCAGGGTAGGGGCTGACCAAACGAGCAGACACAAAAGACCGTTAGGCCTATTCTGCTGGCATTTTAGTATGTTAGTATAACTCTGACATCTGTTTTTAACTCTGTAAACTATTACCTGATTTTTACTGTCTGTATCTTTTCTTTGTATTATGATGTTGAATGATATGTAAATGATTTATTACCTACTAACTAAATCCATATCACCCCTGAAAAGGGACCTACACAGTTAACAAAATCCAAAAAAAAAATAACATAAAAAATATCCACAGTACTATTTCATATCCAAAAGAAGTAATCATATGTTTCTTTTCTAAAGGACAAAAAACTCATTTAAAACATTTAAATATTAACAAAGGTTTTAATTATGTAAGAGACAAAAAGGTTTACAAGCAAATGAAAGTGGAAGATAGCTGAATCTTTTACTTTTACAGTACATAAGGGAGGGTCAGACTTTTTGCCCAGCTTTGCTGCTGTGCTGCTTTAAGATGCAAAGTGGAAAAGATTAGGTTAAGTTCTGCTAATGGTTTGAATGACCATACTTCACCTATCCCAGGTTGACTTTTTTGACAAAGAAAGGGGTATATTGCCAACAGAAGTTGTCAGTAACATGGAAATGCAGCTGAAACAATGAATAATATGACAAAATATGTTTCAAAAGTATGGAAGCACTCAAAATGGCACAGAAACCTATTGCTGAGCAAGACAGAGACCCTGAAAACTAGATTACCAAGTAAAAAAAACTGAGAGGTGGCAACCCTAGATCTACTGAAGTACCTTTATGCTGTAATCAAGCACATCACCTAGGTTTATTTATAACCTGCTATAACCCTTGCATTCTCAAGTGTTCTTTTAGTTGTCTCCCTCTGGTTTGGAGCTAATCAGAGTTAAAATCTTCAAAGAGGATTGACTTTCTTCCTAGTAAGCCATGTAATATATTTGTCAGTAATTCAAAAGTTTTGTTTTTTGTCTTTGGGAGAATAAGCCACCCCAATCACTAATTTATTACAGAATATTTAATACACCAGGCAGTCCATGCCTCCTGTATTTTCTGAGAGTAGGTTATAGTAATGCCTAAGGACTGCATGAATAACTAGACTCAACCCCCTCTTTTTGCTCTGCCCTGCCTAACACTTATGTGGTCTTGAATCTGTCCTTCTGAGGATTCTATGTTTGGGATTATGAAATGGGTAGCAAGAATCTCATCCTCCAATTGATGGAGAGCTTCTTTCACTCAGGCTGTTAACCCAGCACAACAGCCTGGGTGAAAGTAGCTCCTGGCAAAACAGACTCTACACCTCATGAATACCCTTACGGTGCATTTCATAGCGCATACAAAAAGACAAGCTGCTTGCCAAGAACTAAATTCTCACATGAGACAAGGCTGCTTGCTCTCACACAATGCTATCATCATACCATCATTATAGTAGTGACATGGCTTCCATCTCCCCAGTCTCCCACATACTGTTGCTTCCCTTCACCAAACAGCTTTCCATTTTTTATTATTTTAAATCCCACATATAAGTGCAGCAGCTATACGTCTCACTCTTCATTGGCTCTGCCTCTTTTTCCCACATGGTACAGCAAAAGGAACTGTGGATTACTGATTTCTTTTTTTTTAAATAAGTTACAGGCTGGCTTCCAAAGTTGTGACTGTTGACTCCTAAAAGGCTAACAGGAGATGAACACAGCCTGCTTGATCTTGATCCCTGACACCAGTTAGCACCTCTCTCTGAAGAACAGTGCCGGTGACCACACACTCCTCTCCCAGGACACTCTTATAAGCAGCATTGGCATCACCTGCAGGTAAGAAGAAAAATCAGTGTCAAATGTGAACAATTTTTTTGCATTTAAACATTTATTTTGTATTTTTAACATATTTTATTCTCAATCTAATAATCTTAAAATCATTTTAAATATTTGCATACAGTTTAGTAATGGGGACCCATTTCATAATCACAATAAGGCAGTCCAGGAGGGTGTTATGATAAGATAATTAATGGCCCTTCTCAGGTGGAGGAAGCACTCAGCATCACCTTCTGCTTCAACCCACCCAAGGTGGTCTGTTATTTTTTATTTTTGTTTTTGTTGACAGGGAAGGAGGACTAGACAATTTTGCCTATGTTCAGCCTTGTCCTGGGGGAAGGGGATACAGATGGATGCCAACTGACAATTGAACCTAATTAAGCAGTTGATGGTATTTTTAGTGAATGGGGGAAATTTGGCCAGAACACCAGGGAAATTCCCCTACTGTTGGAAGGCATTAATATGTTGGGGTTTTACTTTGGAGGCAAGAAGAGATTCAATGGAATTGGGAAGAAAAATATGATATTGCACATTTAAAAGTACAAAGATGGAGGCAGTAGAGTATGACGAGGGAAAAAAAGGATTTATTTATTGAAAAACTTTATACTTCCAATATTTCTGTTTTTAGCATATATTTTTCCAGTATCAGAACAGATGCAATCTAAAATAATGTTGTTTTTTTATTACTGTGGGGGATTAAGTTGAAGCCAGTTAAAAGGGGAATAACATATAGAACAATTAAAGATGGGGGTCTAAATATGATAAAGTCTGTGTTTTTTTTGTTAGTATGTTTGTACCTGTATATACTAATCTTGTTCCCATTATAAAGAGAGAAGGGAAGAAATGGATATGGTTGACAGAGAAATGGAGTGCATCTCTGATTAAGAATATTGGGAAAAAGGGAAATATTGTAAGGGGTAAAAGTTGGCCTGGTTATATGGAGGTGGGAAGGAAATATTTATACCAGTGGGGGGTTATGGTAGATGCCTTAATTACTAATAGTAGGAAGCAGATGTGTAAATAAATAATGGAGAAAAAGTTTTGGGAAAAGACTGTGTTTAAGTTTGACAAAGGGATAAATGTGCAAAGGATTTTAGAATTAACCTTGGAAAAATGAATACCAAGGAAAATGAGAAAGGCTATATGGATGTGCAGCCATGAGAAATTAAATGTATGTGGAAACCATAAGCATAAAAAAATAGAGGAAAAGTTTTAGGGGGAAGGGATTGTGGAAACAGGAGCAAGTGTTTCATTTATTTTTTGACTGTACCTTTATTACGGCTTTTTGGGAGATGGTAGCAAATTATTGGGGTATGCAAATTGTTAAGACTATGACCTATACGAATGGGGAGATTTGAATAAAAATACAGTTTATGTTATTCTGGCAGTCTTAAAGTGGGTCATATGGCGAAAAAGATGTCTATAATTTCTACAAAATAAGAATTTAACAGTGCAAGATTTATGTTTTAAGTTTCAGTATGAAATTGATAATATATATCAAGAAGAATGTAAGGTTTTTGGGGAGGAAACAACAAAAGAATTGTGGAAAAATATTACTGATATAGGTTAATTTATGTAATATAGCAAAAAAATATTTGAACAGTGTGTGTATAATGTTTTTTTTTTGTTTTAATAAAATCTTCCACTACTGTTGGGTAGGGGTGCCATTTGTTCAAGATGGTGGTGACAGAGAAGCTGTTGCAGCATGCAGAGGAAGAAGGTAGGCTGGAGATTTGATCCCCTGAGGTCCAACAGACTATGGCACAGCCAGAACGTTCTAACGCTATTGAAGTGGTATGTCCTACAGCTACAGAAATTCAGGACGTGGACATGGAGGGGAGTGGAGCATGTCGAGGACTATGAGGCCTGAATAATTCCAAGGCAGCTGCGCAGGACATTGTGAGCCATGAAAGAAGGAGAGCGCTATTGCTCGCTCAGCTACAGGAGGAAGAATGGCTCTTGGCTGTGGCACAAACAGCTGCACTCACTGGGCATGTCCGATTGGGAGGAATAGAGGATACACATACAGTAGCCACTACTTTATCAGCAGCATTTGGTACAGATTCTGACTTACCCTTTGGATTGGAGGATGTCAGACACACTTCTGGCAAAAAGGATACAGCAGTGTGGTCTCCAGAATGGGCATTGGCAGCAGCAGGATAGTCACAGCTGGGCACAGGAGAATTTATTTATTTATTTATTAGAACATCAGTTTAACAACCTTTGAGCCAGAGGCTCATTTACAAAGGTACCTCGTCACTGTGAGGACAAAACAGTGCAGGAAACAAACATCAAGGCAGACAAAAAATCTGAGAACATTTAGGAAGCAGCCAAAAAATACAGGCATTTGTCAAACACTGTATACAAACAGGCTTACATGTGCACTTTACAGAGTAGACAATATACAGTAGTTACATGGAGATTGATTCAGTGGGAAAAAAAAAGGTAAGGCTGGGTGGGAGACATCAGAAGAGGAATGTGGGGAAGATAGTAGCAAGTAAAGGTAGAGCTGGACAGAAGGTCAGAGAGTGGCTCAGTGAGCCTTGTCTGGGAGGATAGGAGGAGGCTTAGAGGCAGGTACAGCTGCGTGTTGAGAGCAGGTGATTTCTAAGACTAGTTTTGAAGTACGATAACGAGGCGGCATCAGTGACTCCAGCGGGGAGGCATTATACCAACAGGGGGCTCTGTAGGGGCAAGCCCTTTGACCTTGCGAGGTTCTCGCCCTCAGTATAACCAGTGCAGTTTTGCGGGATATGTGGGTATGCACTGTAGGGTTAGCACGGTGGATAGTGGTTGACAGACCCAGTGGGGATAGCTCAAGGAGTGATTTTTTTGTTAGGAGGCAGTTTTGGTATTTGAGGCGCTCATCTAGGTTGAGTAGATTAGCCAAGGTGTAAAGATGGCAAGTGTGGGTTAGACTAGGAGCCCCAGTTATGAGCCTGCAGGCCTTGTTTAAGGCGAGGTGGACCTTGTGCAGGGCAGTCTGGTCTGCTGCACCATACACAGGTAGGCCATAGTCTACCAGAGATAGAACAGAGGATGTGACTGCAAGTCGGAGGGCATCCATGGGGAGGCAGTTTTTGTGACGATTGAGGATACCCAGCCAAGTGTTAGAGGCTGAGGCAAGGGCAGAGATGTGGGCATGAAAAGAGAGGGCAGGGTCAAAGGTTATACCTAGGTATTTATAAGAGTGAACTAGCTCAATAGGGAGTTTAGAGGTGGAGTCGACTGCGAGAGGATAGTTACTGGATTTATTTTGGGGGTGGGCAAAGAGCATGGTTTTGGTTTTCTTTAGATTAATTACGAGCCTGTGCTCAGTAAACCAGGCTTCTGCGTCATTGTAGGATTCCTGCAGAGAATCCAAGTAAGATGGGATTACGGTCGGAGGCAAAGAGTACAGCATCATTCATGTAAAGAAGGATTTTTTCAGTACATACACTGGGCAGGGAGTTGAGAAAAGGAAAAGAGCAAGGGCCCAAGAATGGAGCCCTGAGGGACCCAGGAGTGGATAGGGCAGGTGCTGGAAAGTTTCCCATTGATTTTGACACGTTGTGAGCGGGCCGACAAGTAGCTGGAGCACCAGGGAAACAGGCCCAGTGTTAAAGCCTAAGTGACTAAGGGTGGAGCTAGCAGGAGAGGGTGGGAGACAGTATCAAGGTTTTTGATAAGTCAATGAACACTGCACTCAGAGGGAGCCAGAGTCCAGTGAGGTGTGAAGAAAGTTAGAGAACTCCAGGAGGGCAGTATTGGTGCTGTGGCCTGCTCTGGAAACCATGTTGTTCTGGGCAGAGGATGCATATTTATCAAGGTATTCAGAGATTTGGTGTCCACAATTTTTTCTAAGGCCTTAGAGAGAGGAGAGATTGAGATAGGTCGATATTGCTAGGAGGGTCCTATCACCACCCTTGTGTATTGGGGTGACAGTAGCTATCTTCCAGGCAGAGGGGAATTGCCCTAGGCAGAGGGATTTGTTAAAGAGGCTGGTGATTGGTGAGAGAACCAGATCCAGAACCTGATGGAGAAGACTGGGATCAAGGGAGTCATTGCCAATTGTGTTACTCTTTAAGGCTTTGAGTAAGTAAGGTCTGACTTCCTGGGCAGTGACTTGGCGCAAGTAGAACAAGGGATGTGGGAGAATAGGGACAGACCTGGAGGAAGGGGGAGGAAGAAATTATCAGGAGCACTGGCCAAGGTCTGAGAAAAATTGTTGAGGTGGTTGCACATGACAGGGTCTGAGGAGACCGAACCATTAATGTTGATAAGCAAAGGTGGGGGGAAACGCGTGCCACCATTCAGCTGCTTAATGTTGTCCCAGAAAGTCCTAGCATTCCCCCATGAGGAAGTGAGGGAGACTTGATAGTGCTCAGCCTTCGCTTTGCAAGTGGCCCATGTACATTTGTTCTGGGCAGCAGCATAGGCCAGCCTGTCAGCTGGGTGACCCGTTTCCATGGCAATGTGCCATAGATTGTCCCTGTGCTTAAGAAGTTGGTGCAGGGTGGGGATAATCCAGGGGGCATGCCTTACTTTGGACCGGCGTGCAGTTATGGGTGCAAAAATGTCACAAGCAGAGTTGAAGGTGTGGATAAAGAAGGTAAGGGCCATGTCAATATCCGGGGCATTTAGTATAGGAGACCAGTCTATGAGGGCTAGGAGTTGCTTAAGGCCTTTCAGCCCACCAGGTCTAAGATGTCGCCGAAGGATAGTTTGTGCTGTGAGTTTGGGCAGGGAGATTGACCAATAGAAGTGAACCGGGGAGTGGTCGCTAAGGCAGTCCGGGAGGATTTGGATATAGAATGGGTCCCAGATGGTGAGGATCCAGTGGTACAGCATTATCAAGCGCAGGGTGCTTGGCCAAGAGCAGAGCTGGGATGACACCAGCTGGAAGAGCTTTCAAGTTGACAAAAAGAAGCTGTAATCCTGGAAGAGTCTATTGAGGGACAACAGACTATATCACTGGGTAAGACTATGCCTGTTGATTCTGATTTGAACTTTGGGGCTGTTGGTGCAGAAAAACAGCTGCAGGAAAATAGTGTGGTGGATGTTGACAGTATGTTGGAGAGTGGGCTAAATGAAGACCATAGCAATAATATGCAGGGAAATAAGCCAATAAATGTGGGTACTCTGGACAGACATTTTGCACACAATAATAGAGAGAGGGATGACACACAGAAGGGCCAGCAGTTACAAGACAGGCAAGAACAGCCGTCTTCTGGCCCAAATTCGGGGAACACACAATGTTCTGACTTCTTTAAACTTATGGGGGAACCTGCACCTAGATGGAATACCGTACACTTAATTTATAAAGGGGGACTTGAGCGACTGCCAGATTGAGTTTATATAGCCAGAACAATGCTTAAGGACTCACTCAAGTTTTATGTTTCAGAAATGTATGCATTGATACAGTACAAGTCACATTAAACTGCTCCATCACCTCAATGGTATAGCATTTTTTTTTGTGATGCTACTGCAGTGGCAACTCAAACTGTTGAAGCTTTCAACTACTTTCCAACCATTCTTCACTGCCTGTTCAACTCACTTGTAACTGTTTGGTCAAATGGCAGTACCGGCATTTTCATGGCATTGTTTATAAATATCACAGCATTCCTTAAGAGCATTGTTTATAAATGTCACAACATTCCTTAAGAGTTGTTTAGTCTGCCTTCTGAAATGAAACTCCTAAGCACTCAGCTGAAAATAAAGCTTATAGTACATGACAGCTAGATGCAAACCAATACTAACCTTTTACTAATTCATTGAATTAAACGCTGCACAGATTAGGAAACTCATTGAACAATGCTACACCAGTGAGTTGAGGGAACAGTTTAATGTGACTTGTACTGTACATGTGGGTGAGTCAAACTAAAATGTGAGTTTTAACCAGATTCAAAATTTGGACAGATTTTGGAAACAATATAATAGACGTAAAGATACTCCATTATGGCTACCTTTTGGCCATTCCCCTGACAAAGCCAGCTGTATGCACAATAATAACTATGTTTCAAATAGAAACTGTGAACGTTCAGGCTATCCTCTACTGGCTAAGGCAATGATGTGAAGTATTGGATAAGCCTGAACCTATCATTGATACAGAGCAGATTTGGACTGGGGGTGAAAGGTAAGGGTAAAACTCCAAAGTACTGACTTTGATGTTTCACATTAGCTTCTTCATAGGCAGGGACAAAAGTATATTATTCTATACAGGGCAACCAAAATCCTGCTTCAACTGCAGCTCTATGTCCCATTTTAGTAATACTTGTGATAATACTAGATGTGTTCACTGTATGGAATATGGGCATCTTACTGCTGCCTGCAGAAATACATTTCAATGTAATTTATGTTTCAAGATAGGCCATTCTTTTGTTAAATGCCCCTGGGCAGTGCATGCATGAGGTATGAGGGTATCACAAGAAAAAATTGTTACAACAGCCGAACAGCAGGGGGCTGCTAAGGCATCGGAGAAACACATGGAGGACATTAGAGCACAACAGCAGGCCAAGCTAGCAATCAACCCCCCCCACCTCCAGGAGGAAGGGATGGAGGAGTGTCCAGAACAGGGCACAAGAATTAGAGATGATCCCAGCACTGCAGTAGTAAGGAACACAGAAGAACAGGTAGACGAGCCAGAGGAGAGTGTTGTAAGCATAGAAATGCAGAGTCAGCTCCAGTATTAGAAACAGAGTCTGCTGCTTCCTCATCCTCTATGCCTCCTCTACCCTACCTGAGAATAAGTTTATCCTGGTTAAGGCTAAGGCGAAAAAAGAGAGTAAGGCCAGGTTCCACACCTATACTTGTAGGAAGAAGAGAGATATACTGCTGGAAAACAGGTACAGGCCATATTAAAAAGAAAAGTTATAGGGGAGCTCTGATGATGATGATGATGGAAATGAGTCAGATCCTTCATCCAGCTCATCTTCCTTACCTGACCCTTCCTCAGAGCTAGAGGAAATGGAAGTTGAGCACAATATCCTCAAAACGCAGAGAATAACAAGGTCAGCAGGCAAGTCTGGGAAACCTCTGTGAGAGTCCCTGTTAGGTGGTAACCCCCTCTTAGGTCTCTATTACAATGGACATATTGTTAATAAACACCCTGAATGTGCATAGTATTAAAAACTATAAAAAAGACAATAGTAACCCTGACTTCATCACAGGATAGCATGGCCCTGATCATTTTATTACAGGACACTTGCTTAAAATGACTTTTGAACTAGCCCAAGCTAATAAACTCTGGACAAAAGGACTGACTTTCTTTTCCATTGGACTAGTCAGATGTGATTGCATTGGGATTTTGATGGCGGGTTCACATCTTCATGTATCAAAATTGATAGATGTAGTCCCAGGGAGGGCCCTGATACTAGATATTACATATTTAGCCACTGGAGTTAGGTTTACATCCTAGTATGCACCACAGACCAAAGCAGCAAGAGTAGAGCTATTTCAGGAAATACAGCCATACTTACACACCTCCAGGATACTGATATGGGGGGGGGGGGCGCTGTTAATTGTGCTTTAGGGAAAGAAGATAGAGGCTTGCTCACAAACAAAATATTCTGTGACACAAATTGTTTGGTCAAAATAATCCAACAAGCTGGGTTACAGGATGCATATAGAGTTAAACATAGGGAGGGGGGAATTTACCTTTTCAAAAGGTAGTTTATGGACCATAATAGATTTTCTACTGGTCTCTAATACTTTGGAAGTTTTACATGCAGGCATCACTGAAACAAAAATTTCAGACCGTAAGAGGCTTAAAGTTTTGATACAATGGGGGCAGATTCCTCCTTTAGTCAAAGGTCCTTGGTGACTGAATATCCAAGATATAAAATAACCTAATTTCACAAAAAAGTGGAACCAAACTTGGAAGGTGAGGGTATTATTCATCCGCCTTTATAATTATATTTTAAGCTGGTGGGAGGACAGTAAGGAGGACATAAGCGAACTACTGAAAAAATATTCGGGGAAAAAGTCACAGGGAATTATTTAAAATATCCACAACTGAAATCTACCTTACATATAGCACTCTCACAGAGAGAGAACTATGGGGATGACAATACAGCCTAAATAACCTAATTCGGGAGATGGAGCAACTTCAGTATGATAGAGGGGTATCATTAAAACAGGAAATGCAATCTGGCACACAGCAAAGCTAAACAAACATTTGATCCATTTACTGATTGCAAGAAAAGGGTGGATAATAGATGCATGATACAGGTAAATATGGATAACAGCCAGGCTGAATCCAAAAACAAGAAATCTTATTGGAGACCAACAATTATATGACAGGTCAGTTTTGTGTAAGTGAGGGTGTGGAGCCAGATCCAGCTTACTTTACACAATTAAATATTCCTGAGTTACTTGAACAAGACAAAGCGAGTTTAGCAGCACCTATTACATCAACAGAAGTAAAAAATAGCATCATATCTTTGAAGACTAACATCTCACCTGGACAGGATGGGCTCAGCTCTGAGTCATACCAGATATTTAAGGATGATATAGCAGCGCCATTAGCAGATGTATTTAGCTATTGTTTACAGGTAGATTCTATTTCATACACAATGGCAACTGGTTTAATGATTTTTATACATAAGAAAGGGGATAAGCAGACTTGCATAATTGGAGACCTTTGACCCTCCTGAATATTGATTATAAAATACCAGTGAAAATAATGTCATTAGGTTTAGCAAAGGTGTCTGAGATTGTCATAAGCCCAATGCAAACCTGTGCTACAAAATCCAGGAGTATTCAGGATAACCTAATTTTGGTGAGAGAACTGTTTTACAGAGGAAAAGAAGGAAAATTACGGGGGTGGAGTTGCTTGTTATTGACCCAGAAAAAGCCTTTGATAGGATGCTGCACATCTATCTATGGTCAACATTAAAGGCTTATGGGATTCCGCAACACTCTATACAGTGGATTTCCTGTCTCTACAAAACTGCCTATGTAACGCTGTTGGTAAATGGTTGGTTTGCGGGAACATATAATTTGGGAAGAGGGGTTCTGCAAGGATGACCTTTAAGTCCACCACTTTATATATTTGGTTTGGACCCTTTACTGAGGGAAATCCATAACAACCCTAAAATAAACAGGCTATGTTTAACTCCACGTATGCCCCAAATCAAAGTCATGGCTTATGCTGATGACTTGGTGGTTTGCCTGTCAGATGAGGAACTGGGAGGGGAATTGAAACTACTGCTAGATAAATTTAGCTTATATTCTGCATCTAAAATAAATTATCACAAGAGTAAAGGGTCACTACTTGGGAATCAGGTAATGCACGCTCCTGCACACATTGAGAATATACTAGTAGATACGGAGGAGAAACACATTTTAGGGCTGATATTTGAACAAAATATGGCACTGCTGAACTGGAATAAATGTGTGCATACAGCAGACCATAAGGCAACAACTTTGAAAGGAAAAAAGATATCCAAGATGAAAAGAATTATATTAATAAAAACAATATTGCTGCCTATTTTTGTATACATTTGCTATACTCCCCCCCCCCAAAGCACTGGAGACTAAGATATATAATATTTTTCCCGGCCCTGTGGGGAAGCAGATTGAAGCCTATAAAAAGAAACATAACATATAAAACGAAGAACCAGGGAGAACTGGGAATGATTAATCCAGTAGCATTTTATTATAGCATATTTTTATTTACAAATATAGGAGCTATTTGTATACAATATAAACCTGAGTGGAACATTCACATTAGCTCATGGTGTGCACAGTTATGGTCAGATTAGAGAAACAATAAGCTTGTGAAAATTAAGAAATCAGACAGACTATATTTATGAAGCCTTTACCAAAATAAAGCAATGGGAAATTTCCCATATTTTCATGACAGCCTGTACTAGGAAACAGCTGTGTCATGAAATGCTGCAGACAAACTTTGAGGAGCAGGTGGTGATTCCCCTTTGCCCAGAACAAGAGAATAGGACTGTTTTAAGATTTTTAAACTGTAAAAGGGTACCTGAATATGTATGGGATGTGCTATGGATGAGAGTTCATGGGAAATTAGGGGTAAGAAACTCCCAGAAATACAAACCTTTAGCAGAAAGGTACTGTCCTTGTCCTGGCTGTAAAAACACCCTAGAAACACAGAACCATTTATTTTTGCAGTTCCCTTGAGCAAAAAGATTTTGTAGTAATAGTTCTACAATCTGGCACACTCCTCAGTATGTGGGAATTACCTATAAGGAATTGGTTTTAAGAATTTACGTAGGAAACTGGTAGCATACACAAAAATAAGGATTATGATATGATATTATCTCTGGCAGTCTAGATGTGACTGGCTCCTTCAGCAAAAATATATGTTCCAACAAGAAGTGATTCAAAATGTAGGAAATGCATTACAAACCATATATAAGAAAGATACACAGGTGTTTAGCCAAAACAAAGTATATGTTTTCTGGAGGAACTGCTATCATTTCCTTATGCCATGAAATATTTAAATGACACAAAGATGAAGAGCATTCAGTACTACTGTATGTAGAATTTATGGTAGGCACTGTAAATAGGGGTAGGGGGTTATTGCGGTACATACATGTATATTTTAGGGATTACAAGGTTGGGAGGGGGTCATTGGTGTAGGCTGTACCAGCATTTGAATGACTAAAGTATTGGTTAGTGGAATATTGGAGTTTATAGTCTAATAAGAAAGTCACTTGACTTTTTAGGAATGTCCAGCTTATTTCATTTGGAATTTTTTAAGAGATCTGTACATGTTTAAAATTATGAGTTTGTCTGTGTATCTTCAAAGTGTTTTGAATTGTAAGTATTTTCTTTCTTTAATACAAATTCCCCTACTTCCCGGTAGGGGGATGCTCTGGCTATTTGGAGAGATGGCCACTCTGCATCAGATAGTGGAGAGTGTGGATGTAAAGGAGGCAGGGGAGCAGGTCTCCTCCCCTACCTCTGGACAGCAAGATACCAATTGCATGTGAAGAAGTTACCTTTTCACCTCCATCATCGGTTGTTTCAGATAGAATGGATGGTTTGGACAATCATATTCCAATAGACCTTGGGAAGGAAATCCAAATGGAAGTTAAAGTTTTAACTGAAAATGCTCAAAATGAACCGCCGAAGACGGACCAGGACCCTACTGATACTGTGAGTACAACAATTTCCTGAGACTGGGCGTGGACACAAAGCGGACCTGGATTTATTGAATCAGAGGCAGAAGATTTATTGAAGCAAGTTCCAGGGGAAAAAAAAAGCATACTTATTAAAGCAAATTTCAGAAGAAGAAAAGTACTTGGAGGCCATGCGGCAGCTGCGCACAGCTTCCACACCTTGTTTGGAGTCAAGTGCTGACATGGCATGGTGCGAACCTTGTATGCAGAACCACAAAAGGACACTGACATTTTGTAAAATACACATACCGGAGCCTTACCACAGTGGAAAACTTTAGGGATACAACACAAAAAACTAAGAGGAAAAGTGGGGGCAAAACATTTGCAAATGAATCCAAGTACAGAGTGGTCAGCAATGGCAGCATTAAAGAAATGCAGGCTGGCTGGCTGCATGATGCCAGGTGATAGGGGATCACCTGGTATGCTGGTGACCTGGGTTTGTGGCCAAGCCTGGGATGTCAGGAGCAGAGGCTGGCAGGGAGTGTTCAAAAGCATCCTCTGGATGCTCTCATCCCAGGAGGGTGGGTGGTGGAGGCATCACCCTTTGGCAGCTCCTTGTGGCCAGAATTGGCCCTTGTGCTTTGTGGCGTGGGTGACCACACGTCACATGGACAAGCTTTGAGGGTGCTGCAGCATGCCTTCCGAGGGGTGGGGATTCAGAAAAATAGGAAATGGCCACCCATGCCACCAGATGATGGCAGCCCCCCCAGCCATGAAGCCAGGAAGCCCCTGTGTCTGTCATCTCACCTGCCCAAGATGTGAAGAAGTGCTATGGGCACCTTGATCTCCCTTCCCCCAGTTGCCTCCCATGGGGGTAGGGTGGCTCCCCCAGTAAAGGGATATGCCAGGACAGGCAGGGCAGTGAGCAGATGGACGGCAGATTGGGGTGCAGGCATAGGAGAACTTGGCCACCCAAAGGAGTGGTGGCTCGGTGGAATGGAAGGAGGAGAAAATTAAAAAAGCAGGCTGGAAAGAAGATTAAAATGGTACCAGGATTCCTTATCCCCCAGACCCTGCACAGTAACAAGCACAGGTAAAATAATTTCTTCATCTGAAATTAGCTCTATTATAATAAATGAACATATACAGGCCACAAATGCACTTAAAGAAACAGTATCATCAGAAGAAAATGAGGCAAATGTTGCAGCAGGAAAGGAATTGACTTCCCAAAGGCCAGGTGCTTTAGGGCTAAACAGACACATGCAAACTGAACCCTCAGTAGGTGTGTTACAAGATGAGGTACACGAGGAATAAGGAAGGAGGGCAAAGGATAGGGGATGGAGGGGTAACCTTACAAGAACAAATCCCTACAATAGTGAGCGAGGGTCAGCCAGTTAAGGAACCTATGCCAGTAGGGTTAGGGATGAAAAATTTGCTGGACCCATCTAAAAGGCAGTTTTTTAAACCTTTACTATGGATGTTGGCTCTGTTAAAAATAAAGGGGAACCAGCACCACGAAGAAATGCTAATCAGTTATATAATGGAGGTTTGGATAATCCCTCAGGCAGAAATTACATGGAAAACAATGTTACTCAAGAATTCAATGCAATTTTATGCCTCGGAAGTGTTTGCTTTGATTCATACAGATGAACATAATTACAATGCCAGCTTTAAGACAGTGGAAGCATTGGATAGGTTTTGGGTAAAGTACAACACTTTAAAAGACATCCCCTTATGGACACCCTTCTTACCTATACCCATCACAAAGCCTGCAGTTAGAACGATAACCATTTTATTCAGAAACGAAGGCATGCATGTAGCAGATATCTTGTTCTGGCTAAAAAAGAGGTGTGAGGTTTCAGAGCACCCTTCCCCCATTATCGACTCGTAGAAAATCTGGACAGGTGGCTTGAGGGTCAAGTATGAATTTTACATTTCCAATAATGGAGTCATACATTTACCAGGTTGCTTTTACCTGGGAAGAGACACAGGGGCTCTATTCTATCCTGGATAGCCAAAGTCTTGCCACAAATTTGACTCCAGACTGCATCTCAGTAACACATGTGACATGCCAAGATGTACACTTTGCTTAGAAACAGGGAATTTTGCTGCTTCTTGTGTGAACCTTTTCAGACATTATTTATGTGAGGGAAAAGGCTGTCATATGTTAGGTGCCCAAGGGAATCGCATAATGGATATGACAACTCTACACATGATGCTTTAATCACCCAAGCTCAAAAGAAAGACTGTGCAGCAACTTCAGAAAAAAGGATGCAAGAGATTCATAAAAAGAAATAAAAAGAAAAAGAGAGGGGAAAAGCACAGGAAATAATAAGAGGGGAGTGAATGGAGACTCAAGTACACAATCCAAACCAGGAAATAAATAACATGGAGGATATCGGAGAACAGCAAAAAACACATATATTGGACCCAATACAGACTGAAACAATAACTACAGAGAACGGAAATACTAAATGGGAAATGGAGGCAGTAGACATTACAAACTCAACAGAACAGAGTCCAGTAGCAGGAACGTCAATGAGTGTTGGGACTATGCCCTCCTTCCCCAGTCACGGAACCTGAATACCAAATAGTAATCTACAAGAAGAGGCCCAGAGCAAAAGTGTGGAAAAAGATAGGAACCAAAAGGGAAAGAAAGAAAAATCACAAAAGGAAAACAAAAATGGACCACAGCAAATCAGTACAAGGCATTATAAACACAGCAGATTGGTGACAATTCTGAAGAAGAAGGTATAGACTCAGATTCTTCCTCTATTGCTTCATCTACAAAGGAGCACTCATCTGGTTTGGATAATACAGACCAAGGAGATAAAGTCAAGAAAAAATCGACCACAAGGTCACAACAATAAGGAAATCTTGATGTGATAAAAACTTATACTATTTATACTATGCATGGAGTCTATTCAAACTTTAACTTTAAATGTTAACAGCATTAAAATTAATAAAAGACGCCTGACAGTCTTTACAGAATTGACACAGTATTATGTAGATATTATGGGTGGGATATCTGGAAATGCACCAGATGCCAGCGCAGCACAAATCCAATGTGCCATGGTGCAATGAGTGCGATATTCCAAGGTTGTACATGGTGACATGCACCAGTGCAACATTACTGAATATCACATGGATGCACCAGGGAGCAACCCAACATGCACAACAGAGCAACCCTAGATGTGCAAGTGGCCGAGGAAGATGCTCCAAGGCACAAATGAACAAGCCACAGGCACAGCAGGGAGCAAGGCACTGGGGAAGGGGGGGTGGCCACTGGGGAGGTGGTGGAGCCAGGCCAAGAGGCACAGCCTGCCCACGAAGGAACACCACCCAAGGAGCGCAGGCATGTAGCCGGCCCCCATCCACGAGCACCAGATCAGTGGATGTATGAATAGGCAGCACCAACTGCCAAGGGTGGGACACCACTGGCAACCCTCCTGCTGCACAGCACTCCCCAACCCACCCAGTCCATAGCCAGCCACACCCTGGCACACGGTACCCAACAGCGCAGCACACTGATCAATGGGCAAACATCACTATGCATGGCCCACAGAACAACACAGGTGCACCACACAGCCACCCACCACATCACTGCAGCATGGCTCCACTCATCAGCCGTAGAGAAGACATGGACACAGATGTGTAAACAAAGCAAACTGTATTAAATAACTATTTACAATAGAAAAGAGAAAACAAGGCAGGGGAAACTATTTACAAAGCAGGAACAGGGTGGGAAAGGGAGGGATGGGGACAGGGGACAGGGCTACACAATGAGACAGGGGACGGCAGGGGAAGGGTGGTCAGGTGCGGGAATGGTATAAATGGCCCCTATGGGTGGCCATGTCCTACCACTGCCTGGCGCTGATCACTGCGCTGCCCCCCACAGCTGGAACCATCTTGTCAGCCTTGCTATCTCCAGGGTGGCGGTAGTTATCACGATGATGCGCCACAGGAGGTGGCTGTAATTTGACTGGTGACCTCCACGTTGGACAGCTATGGCAAAGGAAGGAACAGGTGAGCAGTGTGTGTCCAGGGCACACCAGTCCTCCCACTGTGTGCAGCAGACAGTGGGGATACACACCCATGGGGTGGCACCCTGGCCACCTGCAGTGGGTGGGTCTATGACTGCCAGTGACCTGGCATCCCACAGCTATGCAAAGCACTGGATACTGCTGCCCAAGGGCCAACCACCAGCACAGTGGAAGGCAGGTGGCATGGTGTAACAGCGGGACTGCAACAGCACAGGTGGCATCCGGATGCACCCACAGCCCACCAACAGCTGGCACACATGTGCAATGGAAACCCCATGGTGCCACACACATGGCGGGCTTAACAAAGCTGCCATGGCTCAGCGCACAGAAGGCCGAGGTTGCACCCCCACCCCCACTGACCACCCTTCAGAACAATGTATGAATGCACAGTGCCTACCTGCCCGCTGTGGAACTGCATGCACCGGTCCAGCAGCTCCTCCCCTCAGTCCCACAGCTCCTGCTGAAGGGCCCACAGCAGCCAGCCGCGGCCTACCAGGTGCCCCACCACCCTGGCTCTCCTTTAGGCTTCAGGGTCTACAATGGGAACATATACAAGCATATATCAGTACACAGCAACACCATGAGCCCACTGCCCTCACCCCCCAAGCACAGAGTGCACCCCGGACTGGCATGGCTGCAGGGCAGTGGTGCAGCGCACCCAGTGACGTGCAATGCCAGGCCACAGGGCATGCAGTGACATGCCCCCCCAGCATGGCATGCAGCCCTGCCAGCCCCATGGAACACTGGACATGCACAGAAGCAGGCGGAGCACACTTACCTGGATGTGGCATGGCCCTCCTCCGGATGCATGCCTACAGTGACCTGAGCCTCTCCGGGTCCCACCTCAACAGGTCCCCATAATGGTGGTGACACTGCTGCCATGTGTACCACACATTGGTCACCTGACCAAGGCCATCAGTCACATACTGCCACATCTCGGTCCTGGGACTGTTGAGGGGCTGCTGTCCAAATAGACTGGCATCATGGGGCTCTACCTGGGCCACCAGGTTCACCAGCTCTACCTGGTTCCAGTTCTGAGAATGGGGCATTGCACACCGCGGCATGCTTCCTCTGCAATAAAACAGTTCAAGAAGGTGCCCTGTAGTGCACAAGCTCCACGTGCTTGGGATCCGTGCATCACCCGGAGATGTGCTGCCTGCCTCAATTGTGCATCCCTGTGGATGTGCGGCATGGACGTGGCCACATTGGCTTGTGGGGCAGAGGTCATTGGGGGGCATAGAGCAGGGCAGGGGTCAGGGGTCAGCATGCGCAATGTGCATGTGCGCTATGAGGGCCATGATGCATGTTGCACAAAAGGGACCTGAGGGCACCACACCCCATAGGCCCGATAGCACCTCAGTGCCATGGGCCCTATAGCGCTCAAGCACCACAGGCCCAATGGCACCCCGAGCAACACAGGCCCAATGGTGCCCAAGCACCACAAGCCCAATGGTGCCTGAGTGCCACAGGCCCTATAGCACTCGAGTGCCATAGGACCAATGGCACCCGAATGCCACAGGCCCAATGGCACCCAAACACCACAGTCTCAATGGAGCCCAAGCACCACAGGCCCTATAGCACCCAAGTGCCATAGGACCAATGGTGCCTGAGTGCCCCAGGCCCAATGGCACACAAGTGCCACAGGCCCTATAGTGCCCAAGAGCCATAAGCCCAATGGTGCCCAATCACCATAGGCTCTATAGTGCATAGGGCGCACTTCCCACCAATAGTGCTCCTAGCACACACTGTGCAATAGGCAGTGGTACATGCCATGGTTCATCTGTGTTGACAGGTGCACTGTGCACATAACAGCATTGCGCCATGACTTGTGCTGGCATAAGTCCATTGTGCAAGGTGCAACAATGCAATATTCAGCTGGCATATGCAGATTAGCTCATCAGCCTATCCATGGCACACTGGGGAAATTAGCATCTCATTACTGTTGTGCATCAGCCCATTTGCATGCGATGCACTATAATGGCGTCACAGGAATGCACAGGCCATGGACTGGTATTACAACCTTCCAAGGTAAACTGCACCTGCCGAGGGGATGGACAACATAGCGGAATGGTTGTCTGGTGTGGGCCGCTGCACCCACTAACCACATGTCATTGCCCGCAGGTAGCAGCATGTCCAATCGTGAGAAGGGTGAGGAGCATGGGTCTGCCCACAAGCACAGGCCCAACTTTACGAAGGTAGAGGCAGATGCCTTGTTTGAGGCATACCTCAACAGGGAGTCTCTTCTGAGTGGTGCAACTGGAAGATCCCAGACCAGGGACGCAGCCTGGGAGGAGGTGGCGGAGGCTGTGAACCTGCAGGGCAGCCACCAGTGATCTGCACAGGAGTGCAAGAAGAAGGTGGGCACCGACAAGCATCGGATCAGGGAGAAGGTGGCTGCCATACAGGCTGTAAGGATGGCCACAGGTGGGGCCAGGCCAACATGCCACAGCTCACGCCACATAAGGAGCTGGTGGCGGCCACCATGTGGTGCAGTGCTGTCCAGGGTGTGCCAGGCAGTGGCTTCCAGACTGGAGGGAGTCCATCACTGCATGATAGGTACAGCAGCATCAGGAGTGAGGAGTGGGTTGTGGGGGGCCAAAGCATTGGTGGCACTAATGCATCTGTGTTCCTTTTTAGCACCAGAACGCCAGCATGCAGTGGTAGGGGCAGCTGCATCTGCCATGGGGGCATGCCCTGTCTTGGAGGACCAGTCATCCACCTCCACTGATGTCTGGGGGCCCAATCAGCTGCAGTACACCACCACCATCTAGCCGGATGACCTGGGCATGGTAGTGGATGAGGACCTGGCTGTTTTCCAGCAGGATGCCAGCCACAGTGTTCAGTGTGCGGAGACACAGATCAGGGTGGGGTCCGACACTGATGATGATGTGACTATTGTCCTTTACAGCGGGGGACTTGTCGTGGGGGATACACCCATACCATCCACCATCCCTGGCAGTGCGGCCAGTGTCCTGTTGTTGGTGGGACAGCAGTCCGCCACTGCCCCTGGTACTGCTGTGTGTGACAGCGGCATGGTGCTGGGGGATGGTGGTGGTGGTGGTACAGCCGCACTGGCACTGGCCAGCACACAGAGGCTGGAGGGGTGGCAGCGGCAGATGGCTGGGGATGTTGGGAGGCTGGGCTCAGTGTCCACTGCTGGTGCACCTGTCAGTGAGCAGCCCCAAGGGGACCTTGCTGTGCAGCATCCACCTGAGTGGGGGGCAGTGCAGCACAGTCATATGCCTCCGGTGGGTTGGCGCAACACCCATGCAGCCCCAGGCGCTGACCCTGTTCATGAGCACACCTGATTGCTGCAGGCCTCCATGAACCAACAGGTGCTCCTCATGGCTGGGGTGCGTGTACTTCATGCAGAGGTGTGCCAGGCTACAGAGCAGCATGAAAGGGGCATCGCACAGGTCCAGGATGCCATACATGACCTGCGGGAGGACACGACCATGAGCCTGGATCGCTTATCCACTGCGGTCATGGTCAGCCTTGCCACACTGGCTGTCATGGGGTGCGGTTGAGCACCGTAGACCCCATGGAGTGCAATATCCAACCCATGGACCTGGCATTGGGTGATCTTCTCTGTGTCGATGCCAGGCTCCACTGTTGGCATCCCAGGCATGACTGGAGCGGGCCTGTTCAGAAGCCTGCAGACCCCTGCAAGGACACGGTCACGTTCTCACAGTTCCACCCATGGGGGATAGTCTCAGACCCCCCCCGTGGATGTCATGCAGCCTGGGACTACTGGGCAGCCGTGGCATGGCCGTCCATGTGTCCGTGGTGGCAGTGTGACCATGCGGCAGAGCTGATGTGCCCACCACCCTGTCCACTGTCTGCTGCCACCTCCCTGTGTACACATCAGCATTGTGTTTGTGTGTACATGCCACAGGTGTGGCATCTGTGGTATCTGTGCACACCTGGCCCATGTGGCATGTGCGTGATGATGGCAACTCAGCACTGGATGCACATGTGCATCATTGCCCTGCATCTGATCCATGCCAGGTGCCAGATTCTGGACGCGTGCCTGTGGGTGCCACTGTGTGTGTGTGTGTGTGTGTGTGTGGTGTGCTGTGCTGTGTATTGTTGTGTGTAGCCATGTGGCATTGCCCCATGCCTGCCTCTGCCCCCCACCTGTCTGTGCATGCCACAGGGCACGCCCACACATGCCTGTGTGCCTTGCCACTGTGGCCAACTCGTGCATGGGTGTTTGTCCATCTACCTGCATGTGCAGTAGTGCTCCTCTGCTATTGTGTCTCAGAGCTGGCATTCCATCCTGGTCAGCTGGGGATCCCTCCACCCGGAAGGGCTTCCCACTGCCACATGGACCATTGTCCCCACTTCTGTTCCCCTCTTCGACCTCAACAGCTATCCCATGGCCAGTGGCAATGTTGTGCAGCATACAGCAGGCCAGGAATAGTGCACAGGTCTTCAAGGAGCTGTACTGTAGGGCATCACCAGACCTATGCGGGCAACGGAAATGTGACTTCAGCAGACTGAAGGCATGCTCAATGATGTTTCACATGCTGGCATGTGCCTCATTATACCGCTTCTCTGCAGGGGATGATGGGCGCTTTTAGGGGATGAACAGCCAGGGCCTCAGTGGGTAGCCACTGTCACCTGTGTGGATGGAGATATGGTTAGCCTGGTGTCCTCTGTTGCTGTGCCTCTTGTCCTTCCCAGCCACACTCTGTGGTGTCCCAGCCCTGGATGTCCTTTCCCATGCCCTGGTGTATCCAGCTGCCCGTGGTCTCGGCACACTCACCCACTAGATGACTGGTGGAGATGTCCCCACTCTTGAACCTGTGGCACAGTGCTAAGCTATTTCAGATGAAGGCGTCATGTGCTCCCCAAGGGTGTGTGGCACAGACATTGGTTATGCACCCCCTGTCATCACACACCACCTGGCAGTTGATACTGTTGTAGCCCTTTGTGTTGATGTAGGCTACCCCCTCCAGGCCAGGTGGCATGCTGATGCCCACATGGGTGCAGTCGATGGCCCCTAGCATGCCAGGCACACGTGCTACCCTGTGGAACTCCTGCACGTTTGCTGTATGCTCTGCCTGTGTGCTGGGGAAGTGGATGTATTCCACAGCATGTGGCAGCAGGGCATTGAGGAATTGTAAGAGGAGCCATGATGCGGTCGACTGGGTTATGCCTGTGGTGTCCCCTGTTGGTCTCTGTAAGGTGCCCATGGTGAGCAGGCACATGACAGCTGTTATCTTTGTCTCCACTGTCAGGGCATGGCTCCGTCTAGCAGTTATCTGTATCTCCTCACTGCACAGCTTACAGAGCTGCCTGAGAATTGCCCGGTTCAATCGGTACCAGCCCACGATCTCAGTGTCAGTGTAGGTCTCATAGCTGATGCGGGGTCGGTACCGCCTGTTCCAGGTGTACCACTGATGGGCCCTTCCACAACTGTGGCACACTGCCTCCTGCCTCCCCACACCCCTCATTATGGCCTCCATCTGGAATATCACACTGGCCATGGCCCCTGTTGTCCTGTCCCCCCTGGGCACCCGGCTACACTGGACTAACTGGCTGTGTGTGGCCATGCATGCTGCTCTGCAGGGCCCACTCCTGTGTAACCTGCCCCTGGCTGGCTGGCTGTTGCCTGTGGCCTCTGTCTCCCACCCCTGTGGGTGCCTGTGTTGCTAAACTTCGGCCTGATGTTACTGTGTCATGCCCACACTCTCTCACACCTGCTGTCGCCCCCCCTGCCTGTCACACTCTCCCACACACACACTGTCTCTCACACTACCTCTCCCTCTCCCTCTCTGTCCTGGTCTCTGTCTCTTTTTCTCTCCCTGTCCCCTTCTTTGTGGGCAGACGGCCTGTCTGTCTCCCTCTGTCCTGCTCCCCTCTGGCACAAGTGTTCTCCTCCAATTTGCTCCTTGCTTTTATAGGCTCAAGTCTGCTCCACGCAACTGCCATTTGCTCCTCGCTTGCACCATTGGTTGAATATCGCACTGTGATGCATATTCATGGGTATGCATTGTGCAACTGCTTTGAATATTACACCCTATATGTTTACAGGGCACTAGACTAAAAACTCTGGCAGAAATTGCCAATGCATCAAAACTCTGGACAAGAAGGGTTACATTTTGGGCACCAGGAACAAAAACATTATGGATTGGTAATCTAACTTTTGAACTCTAACTTAAAAGTCACAAGATTAATTAATTTTGAACCTGGAAGAGCACTTATAATAGATATCCAGTATAGAGATATTAGAATATGGCTGATCAATACATATGCCCCACAGTACAAAACTAAAAGGATAGATCTATTTAAAAAGATGAAACCTTACCTACAAACAGCTAGGCTAATAATTTGGGGTAGAGATTTCAACTGCAGTCTGTACCAACAGGATAGAATGGGGCTGCCCAACATTTTTTTGTGTGGGAGCAACATTTGAACTTTTAGAACATGGCCCGGATATTCAAACTGCACCAGGCTGTGGCGCAAGCCTGGGCGCAGCTCAACTTTGTTGCACAGGGATGTGGCCTGGGCGATATTCAATGAAGCTGTGCTATGACGCAGCAGCTTTGAATATCACACCCTGGCTACCCCCACCGTGCATGGCGCAGTGGCACTGTGCCAGTGCAAGTGGCCAGAGTGGAGCATGGAGATGCGCTAGTGCAAGTGCCATTGCGCCATGCACAGCACCTGCGATATTCAAAAGTGGACATCCAAATGGGGCCATAATTTATATAAGGCACACATGGGGCCATTTGCATGTCATTATGACCCCATTTGTGTGCCATTAGCATGCAGGTGCGCCGATCCCTGACGACTTGCGCCTGGCACCTGGCAGGCAGCAGCTGTCGGGGACCAACGCCCCCTGCAGCCCGATCGTGGGCATTCATCTAAAAGAAACCCCCCCATCCAATATCCCTGGTGGTCCAGTGGACCGCTATGTGCCCGATTGCGGGCATTTGTCTCCAAGAATAAGCCCCCGTCCTATATCCCTGGTGGTCCAGTGGACCGATGGCTGCCTGATCGTGGGCATCTGTAAATCATGACATACTCCTATTACCCTTGTGGTCTAGTGTACCACCCTCCTCACCCATCCACTGAGCCCCATTGCCCTGCTCCCCCCTGTCAGCCGGCGGTTGGCAGCACCCCACCCACCTGCCGCCCCACCGACTGACAGCTTGGTAGGGCTGCACGCCCATTGGTTCACAGCGTGAGCCAATGGGCGTGCAGCCCATACCATACAACACAGTCCAGATATGTGAAAGAATTCATTCACATAACTGGACTGAGTAGCACGGTATGGGTTGCACACCCATTGGCTCACCCTATGAACCAATGGGCGTACAGCCCTACCGAGCTGTCTGTCGGTGACCGGCTTGGCAGCAGGCGGGTGGGGTGCTGCCGCCCGCTGGCTGATGGGAGGGAGCGGGGCGGTGGGACTCAGTGGGTGGGTGAAGAGGGGGTACACTAGACCACCAGGGTAATAGGAGTATGTTATGATTTATAGATGCCCGCGATCGGGCAGCAATCGGTCCACTGGACCACCAGGGATATAGGATGGGGGCTCATTCTTGGAGACAAATGCCCGCGATCGGGCACATAGTGGTCCACTGGACCACCAGTGATATAGGAAGGGGGATTTAGCTATATGGATGCCTGTGATGGGGCATGGGGGGCACCACCAGGTGTGGCAGGAACCCGGGTGGCCACCCACAGGTGGCAGCTGCCATGTTGTGCCCTGCAATGTGGCAGCTCACCTGTGGGTGGCCATCACTTGTTCCTTTTTTTTGGGCTTATCTTTGTGCAGGCACAGGTAGGGGTTGCAAATGCATGACTCTGCACATCCCAGGCTGAATATTCGGCTGTGCAGGTTATGCATGGGCACACCCCCCCATCTGTGCCTGCATACATTACTGATGCGCTCCAACGCATTGGGATTTGTGCGGCGCGCTTTTCCTTTTTGAATATCTGCCAGGGCTCATCAGTGGGCTGCATGGCGCACCGCCGCGCCTACGCGCACCCTTTGAATATTCGCCCATGTGCAGAGCAATATGACACGCGTCATGTGCCATTCAACGTACGCACAACATATTACTGCCATTTTTAACATTTTCACATACAGACTGTATAGTTTTATATACATAATGACATCATTAGTCAATAATACTTTTGTAATTGACTTTTATTAAGTACTTTTAAAAACACAATGATTTCATAAATAAATATGCATTATCATTTTATCAATTCTGATGTGAGCTCTGGCATTGCATTTTGTCAGCCAACTTCATGTAATTTGGTGTGTAGTGTGTAACAGCCATTCTCATACAATCATTCAGATTATCATCAGTTAAACTTGATCTTAATTTTGATTTTAATATTTTCATTGCTGAAAATCCCACTTCGCTTAGGTAGGTAGATCCAAAGCAAACTGTTAATTTAAGAAATAACTGTTTTAAAAGTCAAAACCTGAACTCATCAATTAATGTCCAGAACTCTTCCTGAGTAGAACTGGCCTTTAATTGTACTTCTCCATACAAGTCTATGATTTCAATTACATGTTATGCAGAACTCAATTTGAATACACTTGAGATTTCATTTGCAGTTTTGCTTACATCAGTGACAGTAAATGGGCTATTAATGAAAGTTGCAAATTGACTTAATTTTTTTCTAAATTCTGAGAATCTTCTGTCAAAGTCCCTGGCTATCCTGTCTAGATGTGCTGCATACTTTGTGTGATCAAACGGTATACCTTATTCTATTTTATTTTCTAGACTAGGAAAATGATGAAAACAGCCTTGCAGGAACAGGTTCATCCACAGTTCTAGCTTCATTTGGAATGCACGTACTGAGCCAATCATTTGAATGGGCAGACTAGGCCATCAAAGTCTATGTGTCCATGTTTCTAATCACTGTTTTCCCTTCACCTTGCAATTCTAAATTAAGCAAATTAAGTTTATATGTCAGATCTGTTAAAAAGGCCAAATCACTCAGCCAGACAGGATCACTTTAAAATTACCCCCTCTGGATTCTAAAAACAGAGAAATTTCTGGAAGGAGATCTTGGAATCTTTTCAAAACTTTCCCTTTTTTAAGCCACCTAACCTCAGTGTGCAAAAGTAAGCAGCTGTACTGTGCATCAAGTTCATCTAAAAGAGTTTTAAACTGCCTGTGCTGTAGTGGTCTGGCTCTGATTGAATTAACAATTTTTAACACCACACTCATGACATACTGACAGTCAATTACTTTTGTGCACAATGTTTGCTGATGAATGATACAATGATAACTTATGAATTCTGGGAAGCAAGAATCTTTTCTTCATAGTGATAGAAAACCTACATATGCACCTAACATTGAGGAGGCACCATCAGTTGTGATTGCAACAAGTTTATGTAGTGACACATCCATTGCTTCAATGCATAGTTTGAATTCTTTAAAAATGTCTTCTCCACAAGTCTTGCCTTTTATGGGGATTATTTTCAACAATTCCTCTTTGTAAATTACATCAGGAAACACCATTCTAACAAACACAATTGTGCAGTGTCAGTAACATCAGATGATTCATCCAGTTGTAGACTGAGGAACTTTCATGCTGATAAATCCCTTTTTAAGTGCCCCTCAACATCATTTGACATTGCTTCTATCCTTCTTGCAACAGTGTTTCTTGACAGCTGGACATCTTTAATTACATTCAGAATTTCAGATTTATTTTTATAATCTGAAAATAATGTGTTTCCAGCTGCAATTAGACAGTCCTTCATGTTCCAAATTGCACTTCTTCCCAACAGACACGCTGGCAGGGCATATCAGACAAATACATTTCCCATTAACAGTAATGAAGAAATACTGCTCATCCCATTCACTTTTGAAGTTATAGGAGTAGATTCTTTCCTTTGTTTGGGGTGGTTGACCAGAAGACATTGTAGCTGTGAATAATAAAATGAAAGCTTTAGAATTCTTTAAATCTGATATTGACACCCCCACCTACACACAAGTAACAAGCACTGCACTGCCCATATGTGATATGCTGCTCTGTGAATAGTACTAATTGTGACCAACCCGCCCCACACACACACAAACACACACACTAGTAACAAGCACTGCACTGCCCTTATGTGATATGCTGCTCTGTGAATAGTGTTAATAGCGACCAACCCCTCCTCCCTACAAACACACACATACTGGTACTTGGCACTTTTAACTTTTCAATATTCAGAAAACTGTTCTGAAAAATTAACTTACTGTGAGTGAGGGAGTTCTTTGGCTCAGCCAGCCAGACAGCCAGTGATGAAGAGTTCGAGCTATGATGCTCAGGTTCAAAACTTCAGCAGAAGCAGCAGAAGGAGAGATTCAAATGAAGCTGGAAGTGTGGATGAACCAGTTCCTGCAAGACTCAATGAGCAGCCTGCAGCATTTTCAGCTCTCAAACTAATGTCCTGGTATTACGGAGAAAAATTCACCACAGTGTGTTACCAGTCAAAAGAACAAATGAAGTCAACAAGCAGCCACAGACTGTATCCAGCTCAGTGAGCTGTGCTCTGATCAGGCAACTCAGTGCAGCACATATCTAGCACAGAGACAGAGACATCAACTACTCAGCAAGTGAAACAAGCAAATGAATGCCCTCAGTCAGCTTTGTCGATGCACCTGATGGTAATTTAAAGTCCCTCACCCACACTTAATTATATCAGACCACGAAGGAAGGCAAATTGCATTAAGTACTTAACATAGTGTTTTAGTGGAACATTAGCGGAAAGCATGTGCTAATTTACAATCCCTCATCAGTCACCACTTACATTAGCATGTCATTCCTGATGGAATCAACATTTGAATAAATGGGGGAATCCAGTTTAAAGCTGAAAACATTACTGTGATTTAAAAAAAAATGCTGATTTCTGAAACATCATTGTGAGCAACACAGAAAGGCTTGGCGAGCAACATGTTGCTCACGAGTCGCAGGTTGGACAGCCAATTGCATTTAACCCCCCTGGACTGGTCTCTGCCGAAGGTCTATTTTTCCCCCACCATCCAGCAGAGCCAACTAACTGTCTCCACTTTCCTAAAACCTCTTCTATCCTAACCCCCGCTCCACCCCTCTTGCTGAGTTGTAAATATTCCACAGCTTGTGATCTTGTTTTTAATTGACTATGTACAGTGAAGCTATTTCTTGCTGATTTTTAAATTTGCCACAGCTTGTGATCTCGTTTTAATTGACTATGTACAGTGAAGCAATTTTTTTCCTATGTGCTATATATTGATGTACTATGTAAGTGTTCCCTCTTCCCATCATCCAGGATGTACCATGAGATGAGCATCTTCTTGTTCAGTGTAATTCTCCTGTTAAAACTTTTCAATAAATAAATACATTTGATAGAGGGTTTCAGACAAATAAATTATATTGCTATACAAACACTTTGATTGACATCGTAGCAACTTCCAAATTAAAAGAGTCTTATAGAAAAATCCACAAAAAAGTGGGGTTTACATATATCAGAGGTCAGCATTCTACAAGGATAGATTTCTTTTTATATCACAGACTTTAGATGTATCATTGGCCAAACTCCATGATATAGCTTTTACAGATCACAGATCTTTAGAAATAGGAATTAAATGGGGCACTATACCTCCATGTAAGAAAGGTCCCAGGAAATTAAATGATGAGCTTTTAAAAACAGATCAGATAGTAAAAGAAAGGGAAAAGTTATGGGTAGCCCGATGATCAGTATTATGCAAGTATGATAAACACATGGACTGGTGGAAGGATTCAAAAACTAATATCAAATCTTTGTTTCAGAAATTAGCTAGTAAAGCTTCGTTGAATACATATCTTAAGTATATAAATCTTCAAAAACAGTTACATCTCTTAATATCAAAAACAGAATCTTTACAGACTACAGTCAGCAAATTGCTAAAATAAAAACAGAGATGTATTATATAAAATATGATAGGGCTAAGACCCTGCAACAAGAAGTCCATTTCAGGATAGTAAGCAAGAAACAAACTTTTGAACCTTATAAGGATAATAAAAAAAGGGTGGATAATAAATTAATCTTGCAGCTAAAAGATGAAACTGGTAAGACACAAGCATGAAAAGATGAGATACAAAAGGTAATACATAATTATGTACTGAATATTTTTGGTACCCCCTCCAGAAATACAAGATCCAGAACCAATTTATCTCAACTACAGATACCATATTTAACACAGTTACAGCTAAAAGAACAAGAACAACCAATCATGGAAGAAGAAGTTGAGGTAGTGATTACATCTCTTCGGAATAATACAGCCCCAGGTAGAGATTGTCTGATGCCAGAATTTTATAAAAAAAAATTAATGGCTGAATTAGCACCAGAACTTGGAGGTTTATATAATGAAATCCTAACTCCACATAATATCTCTAAACTAATGGCAGCAGTAGAGAGCGGGATCTACTACCAAATTGGAGACCTATTAGTTTATTAAAGACTGATTTTAAAATTTGGGGTAACATTTTGGTAAAGTGATTTGGTAAAGTTTCAGAAACTTTAATTAGTGTAGCCCAGACTTGTTCAGTTCCCAAAAGAGGGATATATGACAATCTAATACTGCTGAGAGAACTTTTCCAAAAATGTCAAACAGGAATAGAAGAAGGGATTCTACTGAGTCTGGATCAACAAATAGATTTTGACTCTATTTCCCTGAGTATATCTGTTCTACTTTAGGTGCCTTTTGAATCTCAAGTAAGTTTATAGACTGGATTCAGTGTCTTTACAAAGTGGCTATGGTAATGCCCAGAATTAATGTATTGAACGGAACTACTACATAGATTAATAGAGGGGTGAGGCAGGGATGCCCAATAAGCCCCCTCATACTAAGGTTCATACTAAGGTAAGTTGCAAGAGCAAGAAGGCAGAAGCCCATGAAGCTCTTATACTAATCCAAAACATAATTAGAGAGGCCATACCCTTTACAAATAAGACCATCCAATCTATTTTTGAAAATACTTTTAGTTTCACTATTAACAACATTTAGTGGTAGCCTGTTCCATGGACCAACAACTCTAATAGTAAAGAAATAATTATGACTTGACTTAGCAAAGGGTTTTCTAACTAATTGTAAGGGATGTCCCCTGGTATTGTGACCACAGTTTTTAAATTCTAGACCCAGTTCACACAATAAATAAGGGTCTTGAATAATGTCATACAATAACATAAGATCACCACGAAGTTGACGTGTAGATAAGGGCATGAGATTTAAAATATCTAGTCTGTTCTCATAAGGAACTTCGAATAGCCCGGATACTTTTTTTGTAAATTTTCTCTGAACTCTTTCCAATAATAGGCATTCGGATTTTTTATATGGATTCCAAAGCTGTGAGGCATATTCTAAATGTTGTCTAACGTATGCTCGATACAAAGGCAACAGTACTTCCTGTTTTCTAGATCTAATATTATGTAATATAGGCCATACCACTTTATTGGATTTGTTAATTATGTTATGTACATGATTAGTGTAAGAAAAGTTATTTGAGATATTGACACCCAAATCTCTTTCATCAGATGTAGTGTTGAGTAGTGTACCATCCAAATAATAAGGACTTTGTAAATTACTTAGACCCAAACACATTACTTTGCATTTGGAGATGTTCAAAGTCATACCCCATTTCTTAACCCATGTTGTAATGTGGTCTAGGTCCTTTTGAATGGCATCAACCTGAAAGTCAGAGGCACATGGGCCACATATTTTTGCAACATCAGCATATTTAATAGTAAATGAAGAATAGCCAGAAGTAAGGTCAGCAATAAATGCCTGAAACAGGCATGGGCCCAAGATTGAACCCTGTGGCACCCCACTAGTCACTTTACCCCTAGCTGAAGTGCTCCCATTAATGGTCACTTGCTGAGAGTGATTGTAAAGCCAGTTAATTATCCAATTAACTAGAAACCTGTTTATATTTAGTTTGTGAAGTTTAGTAATTAAAGCCCAATGAGGCATGATGTCAAAAACCTTACTAAAATCAATGTAAATAATATCACATGGAACATTTTTATCTAGTAATAAGCTGATTTGCTCATAAAAACATATTAAATTTGTCAGACAACATCTGCCTTTTTAAAGCCATGTTGTTCTACATCGTGACAGTCCAGGACTGGGGATATTAAATCTTTAATTAAACTCTCTAATAATTTACAAATAGAAGAAGTTAAACTTATAGGCTATAGTTATCCCAGTTGTTTTTTTGGCCCTTTTGTAAATAGGGATGACATGAGCTTCTTTCCAATCATGGGGAACGAAATTAGTGGCCAAAAAATATTCAAACATCAATTTTAAAGGAACTGTAATTACATCAACTAATAAAAATAATAAATGTCCAGCTATATTATCTAGACCAGGACTATATTTTCCTTTCAGTTTTGGTATTTTATCTCTAATGGTATCCAATGGAAATTTAACTGGTGAGACATTAGCGGTGTCTTGCAAAGCATAATCATTAGCTTGAATAGAAGAACCGGAGAAATTTTTACAAAAATTTTCATCGAACAGATCGGCCATTTTTTTTGGCTCATATATCAAAGTGTCACAATCCAATAATGGACCTACTTGGCATGTTGGTTTCCTTAAAGAATTGATGTATGAATAAAATTGTTTGCTGTTAAATTTATTGGTACTAGATGCTAAGTTTTGCTCCCAATTTGATTTGGCCTTCCTAATTATTCTTTTGCATTTTCTTTGTATATGTTTATAAGAAATCCAATTAAAGGGAGTTTTAGTCTTTTGATATTTAATATATTTCTTGTGTTTTTGTCTAATACATTTTTTGATTGATTAATTCATCCATTTGGGAGCTTTAATATTAGTCTCATTTTTAATTTTAGACAGAATATATAGTTCCTTCAGTTGAAAAATGATGTTCTTAAAATATTCCCAGTATTGTTCCAGGGTAAAGCCTGACAATATGATATCCCAGTTAATATTTCCCATGATATGTTTCATAGTACCTAAGTCATCTTTATTGTACAAATACATTTTAGTACAGTTGGGATTGTATATATAAGTTTGTACGATGTTAAATGTAATAGTGCTGTGATCACTATTCCCTATAGGCTCACTTACTAACATGTTTTCTAATTCAAGATCATCTTCACAAAGGACCAAATCTAATATCATTTTTCCTCTGGTTGGGCAAAGAACATTTTGCCAAAGTCCCAACTGGGTACATGTATATAATAACTTGTTCCCTTTACTGGCATTTGCACATAAATTCTGCCAATCAATCGAGCCAATGTTGAAGTCCCCAGTGACAACAATTTTACCTAATGATTTAGCCTGTTCAAATTCTGATAAAATTGCATCTAATGTGTCTATTGATGAATTCAGAGGAGGATAACAGGAACACAATATGAGGGCCTCAGATGTGGAGAAATTTATCTTGATCCAGATAGTCTCTGTTTGTATGTCATGATTTTTGATATGCTTTGTTATATCAATAGAATTAAGTTGATTCCTTATTAATAATGCCACTCCACCACCTTTCCTGTTTGGTCTATTAAAAGTGTAGGTAGTGAAGCCAGGTATGATGGTATCCCATGATGTTTTATCGTCACCCCAAGTTTCGCTGATTGAAATAATATCAACATCCCCTTTATTAAT
This sequence comes from Neoceratodus forsteri, assembly GCA_016271365.2. NCBI lineage: Eukaryota > Metazoa > Chordata > Ceratodontiformes > Ceratodontidae > Neoceratodus > Neoceratodus forsteri. The sequence continues at coordinate 805,985,124 of CM057458.1, forward strand.
TCTACATTTTAATTCATCCAATTTTTGAGTTAAACACCTAGCATTAATGTATAAGAAATGTAATTTATAGCATTTTATAGAGCTACTGACTGGAGATTTTAGAGATGGCGACCTGTCCACCGTCTCACCCCCAAATTTTAGTTTTAAAGGCGGTGAATGGATGTCAAAAATTGTTTATCCAGAACAGCATTGCCCCGTCTGCTTAAGTGTTACCCATCATAGCTGAACAGTTCTGGGTGGTGATCAAATTCCTCCCAATGTGTTAGGCAAGTCAAATTCTGGTTTAAACACCATTTTCTTAACCATTCATTCACAACTTTGATTTTATAATTTTGAAATGATGAGAAACGTGGGATTGGTAAAATTTCTGATATACAAATCTTGCAACCCATATCCACTAGTTTATTTGTTAAAGCTACAAAATCTTCTTTAATCGATTGGACAGAGTCTCTATAAATGTTATTAGCACCTACATGTATCAGTGCTATAGGATTATTGCCACGGTCCTTCATAATCTCAGGTAACATGAGTGTAAGGTCAGATATTTTGCATCCACTGAAACTAGAACAGGTTTTGTTAACTTTGTCAGGGTTGCAGATAGTTCTATCCAGGTGTTTAGTCAATGAGTCAACCAATACATAAATTTGTTGGTGCAAGGGAATGTTGGACACACTCTGTGTATCATTAATAGGTGAAAATGTAAGTTCAGTGGCCAGATCAATGAGTGGGATGTCATTGGTTTGCAGATTGTTAACTGATGGTAAATTTGAGGTACTGCAATCAATTAACCCATTAAGATTATCTAGAGTCACATCTTTGACCTTTGAGACAGGAGAAGATAATGGGTCAAATCTGTTGAATTGCTCAATACAAAAGTGTTGGGCCTTTCAACCTTTTTTTGCGACTCTGGTGGTTTGTGTAACAAACCAGCTATCTTTAGTGTCCTGATTGTAATCACTCAAACCATCATCTTCCCTAGCTCTTTTTCTAATGCCTTCCTTATTTTGCTGGGGATTATTAATAACTGCTGAGATGGGAATCACTGGAGCATGGAAGGTGCTTGGTGTAACATCAGTATAACCTTCATAGCTTTTACTAATTTCTGGATTTAATAATAAAGTATTTGTCTTGAAATGGTTTTGCATATCAGATTGGCTATTTTCAAGTGTAATTAGTTGTAAATTAAATTGCTCAATCATTTGGTGTAAATCCACAATTTCTAGACATTTGCTACAAGTATAGGGTTGATAACTATGCTCACCCATCAGTAATGTATACATGTTACAAGCTGAGCATTTTATGCCAGTGGATCCAGTTATGGTTATAATTGTAAAATCACTACAATCGGCCATGGCTACACTGTAAATTGTAAATTCAAAGTAAACAAAATTTAAACAACAGTATTTAGCTCTTGTAGACAAACATCACAAACCAAAACTTGAATTAAAAGGAACAACTGCCTTAAGATCTTAAACTATCTTATGGTCTTACAGACTGAAAACAAACAACTAATGTAATGACCAATCCCTTGAAACAGCTATGGTTAATTTTACAAAAGTTTGTATTCCCCTTCTATCTTTAAAGGTCCTCAAACACATAAACTACGAATCAGTTAAGTACCCCTGAGTTATTGAAAGGCACAGGAAGTAAAGTGCTAAATTGTCTGCACTGCTATCAAACACAGCAAGTTGATAGAGATTAACCAAAGGCAAGAGCTTGGAGATCGATGACTCACAATTTCTGCAGCTCTTCCACATTTCCATGCTAAACACAGAAAACACGTGAGTGGCATGTCTTGGCGCAGGACGCCGCAACCCTGCCTGATCACCCTGCTCGCTGCAGGGCTGACTTAAATAGTGGGTGTAACCCACAAGTAGGAGCTCATGGGTCCCAAATTAATTTCCTTGATGACCTGTCCTGCATCTGCCCACAACACACACACACACAGATATTGGTTTAAAATAAAAGGTGCAGAGCACCGTAAAAGAACAGACAGACAAGTGTAAAAAATTAAATTCACAGACTAATCATCCCTCTGCCTGTCAAAATGACAGGGCTCCTTGTAAATGTGTATATAGCAAGCAATGTAATGGTATATAATAACATGCTTCAATTGAGAGCAAGGTCTCTATTAAATATCTGCAAAGCCCCCCTTACACATCTTTTGTCTTGATCCTTTCCTAAGCACACTAATGAATGCAAACCAAATTAAAGGAATAACTTTAACCACAGCAAGCATGACAATAAAGACTCTTGCTTATGTAGATGATATTGTAATAGTTGTAGATAAAACCACAAAAGAAGAAGACATCACTCAGCAGTTAGTATCATATTCAAATATCTCTGGGTCAAAGATCAATGCAGATAAAGTTTAGGGATCCAATTGGATAACGGACCACAGGTTCAGACCACCTACACCACAATAGCCCTAACTTGGGGTCCTGTTTCAATACTGGGTATCCTATTTGGAGCAGGAGATTTAACCTTGCTGAACTGGGAAGAAAAAATTACTGTAGCAGAAAAAAATGTCACAAACACGGATCCACAGAGAGACAGCTAAAATAAAAATAATCTTACTGATAAAAAATGTGATAATGCCAATATTTCTGTATATTAGATTTTATTTCCACCGCAAATGTAGTTAGAAACATATCTATTTAGTATTCTTTTCAGAGCACTTTGGGGGAGCTGATTAAACCTGGTAAGAAGAGATTTTACATATTGAACAATAAAAAAAGGAAGACTAGGTATGGTGACTCCCTTAACATTTTATCATAGCATGTTTTTATACTATAACATTTTCACATGGCATACTCAAGTTGGGAAATGGTGGCATAACATGATTACAGAATGGGTTAATATCAATAAGACATCATGGGTTCAAGGGAAAAGAAGATTGTGACTAGAACAAATATTGTGCCTGTACACATCAAAACTATGTTCTAAAATCTTATAAAATGGAAGGTACCTTATCAAGCGACTATAACAAGATCTAGAAAAGGCTTATATGATTTAATGCTACAAACACAATGTCAGGAGCCAATAACCTTACCAAATTGCCCAGTAACACAAACTAATACAGCCTTGTCACAGCTAACAAACGATCACATTCCTGCATTTGTTTGGGATCTACTATGGCTCATCATACTTGGTAGAGTAAATGTAAAAAACAATAACAAACATAAGCCTGTAAATGAATGATACTGCCCTAGACCTGGATGCTATTTAATCTTTGAAATGCAAGAACACTTGTTTCTTGAATGTACCTATGGAAAGGAGTTATGGGATGAAGTTGCTTATAGATGGAAAATACCATGGTTTCAAACTTTGACATATGCAGAATTGATTTTTACAATATTTACACAAAGGTCGTCCAATTTCTATATGGGAACCATGTAGGTAATTTTTTTTCTATTTTGAAATACTATATATGGCAGTCAAGATGTAAATGGGTACTGCAGCAACAAGTAACGTTAAAAGAATTATTCCCTAACAATGTCATTACTTCTATTACGCAAGTTTATGAAACAGATGTAAAGAAAATGTCTGGACATAAACTGCAATCATTATTGAAAACTTGTGATCAAATTATAAGATAGAAAAAAGGAAAAAAGAAGAAGAGAGCAAAGGTGATGGGAGTATGATAGGAAAAGACTGGGTAACATACCCTTTGTAAATAGTGTAAATATTGTACATACATAGGTTATGGATTGATTGTTTTTCAATTGTACTACCCTTTTCCCCCCAATAAAATTCCCCTACTCTTTCGAGAAGTGCCATGGGATCTTTAACATCCACCTGAACAACCACCAGAACAGGCAGATGGGACCTCGATTTAATGTCTCATCCAAAAGATGGCACCTCAGGAGTGCAGCACCACCCCATGCTGCACTACAGTGTCAGTATTAGGAATTAACCCAAGCACCTCTTGTAGGGATAGAACCCATGGCCTTCTGATCTTCTTGCCTCAGAGGTGAGTGTGCAACCTACTGAGCCACTGATGCTGTTACGATCCCAACATAATGCCCCTCGTCATGTCTTATTGCTTAATTAGCCATGTCTCAAAGTAATGGTGTAAGTGTTCTTTGGCTGACCAGATTCTAAGACTTCATTTTTAGGGCTGCAGTGGGTGGACTCCTGCATTCCTTGCAAACCAACAACTTGTTGGAGTGACATCACAGTTACCTCCGCATCTGTGACGCACTCTGCTCGCTGTCTCTTTATAGGCAATTGCACTGCACTATTTTTTTTATTTTCAGCTGTGACTGCTGAAATACAAACCCCCCACCTGATCCTCCCTCTCAGCACCCATCACCCCAATAGTGACACTGAGGGTGACCAATCCCCCAGTGTCTCAATCACAAATCCTCTGACTGCCCCACTCCCCCCCTTGTCCACTACTGCACATGTGCTTATTTTTGGCCATGACAGCTAAAATGCATATCCACTCACCTGAGCCTCCTACTCAGCACTCCCCCAGAAAAATAATAGTGACACTGGGGGTACCCAATACACCAGTGTCTTTATCACAAATCCTCTGAATGACCCATACCCTCTTGTCCACTACTGCACATGCATGGTTATTTGTATTTTAATATTTATAAGTTCTTCCCCACCCAACCCTCCCTCTCAGCATCCATCACCCACTCCCCTCCCCAGAAATGCAACAGTGGCACTGGGTGGGGTGCTCAATCCCTCAATGCAGGAATCCTCATTTATTTCTTTTTTTTATCCTGAAAAGAAAATTCCACTTATGTTGTCTGTGCCACTACACTGCCCCTCCACCCAACCCTCCCATTCAGCACCCACCATCCCACACCCAACCAAGCCCTTACTTACTGATAAGGGGTCCAATGCCATAATCCTTTCTGGACCACAGACATGTCTTCACTCTTCAAAGCTGGACCGCGAATTGAGGAAACAGGTACAGTAAGCGATTCAATATATTTCAATTGGGTTTTGAACTTAATGCCATAACTGGGTCATGTTTTCATATTTTTGCCCCAAATATTCAACATGCCTTCTTTGGGACCCACCTCATGAACAAAGGCAATGTCATTAGGCAGATCTGTCCTGAAAGGTGATTTTGCTGTCCCTGTACAAAATCACTTTTCAACAGGAGTTAAAAATGTTCTCTGCCCTTGTTCAGGAGATGGGGCTATAAGAAGGCTATGTTGAAAATTTGGTGTAAAAAATATAAAAACCTAAGTTATGAGCCTACAATGAATTTTGCAAATGCAGCCTCATAACTTTGTTAATTTTCAATACTCCAACCAACTTCATGACATAGCCATATCTTTACAGTGTGTCATGAGTGTTACAGCTGTCATTTTTCAAATCCTTGCCAAAATGCTTTTTAACATCCCAAAATGTGATTTTGTAGTCCTTGCACAGAATCACCTTTCAAGCAGGAGTTGAAAATTTCCTCTGCCCTTGTTCATGAAGTGCAGTCATAAGAAGACTATATTTAAAATTTGGACTATAAATATTAAAAAAATAAATGATGAGCCTGGGTTGACTTTTGCAAATACAGGCCCGTAACTTTGGTAATTTTTAGTAATATTCCCCCAAATTCACAACATAACCATATATTTACAGTGCCTTATAAGTGTGACAGCTGTCATCTTTCAAATCATAGCCAAAGATTTTTTTTACATCCCGAAAGGTGATTTAGTGGTCCCTGCAAGAAATCATCTTTCAGGCAGGAGTTGAAAATTTTCTCTGCCCTTGTTCATGAGGTGGGGTGATAAGAAGGCTATGTTGAAAATTTGGTAAAAAAATATTTATTAACAACCAAGTTATGAGCTTGCATTGTGTTTTGTGATTGCAGGCTCGTAACTTTGGTATGTTTTAATATTGTTACCCCAACTTTACAACATAGACATATTTTCACAGCACTTTATAAATATGGCAGCTGTCATTTTTCAAGTCCTGACCAAAATGTTTTTTTTTTACATCTCAAAAAGTGATTTCACAGTCCCTTCACAAAATAGCATTCCAGACAGGAGTTGAACATTTTCTCTGCCCTTGTTCATGAGGTAGGGTCAAATGAAGGCTATGTTCTAAATCTGGTGTACAATATTAAAAAAAACCTTATGAAGCTATATTGAATTTTGCAAATGCAGGCCCGTAAATTAGGTAATATTCAATATTGTTACCCAAATATTCTAAATAGCCATTTATTTACAGCACCTCATGAATGTGAAAGCTGCCAATTTTCAACTCCTGCCCAAAATGTGTTTTTGCATCCTGAAAGTTGATCTTGCAGTCCCTGCATGAAATCACCTTTAGACCAGGAGTTGAACATTTTCTATGTCCTTCTTCATGAGGCAGGGCCATAACAAGGTAATGTTGAAAATTTGGGGTACCAATATTACAAAACAATATATTTATGAACCTACAGTACATTACATTTTGCTAACACAGGCTTGTAACTTTTGTAATTGTCAATATTTTTACCACAAATTCCTCCCATGTAGCCCTATCAGCTCTGGCCAGAGTTTGTTTTTTAATGATGCTGTGAGCATTATTGTGACCAGTAACTAAGGTTTTGCTATGTGAGTTTTGGGGCCTGGGTTAGGTTCAACATTACCACCAATTGTTAGCAGTAGTATAATTAGCCCCCTATCGCTTCTTGTAGAAGATTCAAATGCAATGAATTAGGTCTCTTGTTAAAGTTAACATTTCTAATATATTTTTTGCAGGTGTTGTTAAAACCATTTTTTCTTGAGAAGGGTGTTTCTTCAGCTTGCCTGGTTTGAGCAAAGATGTATAATTATTATAATGGCTAACTTTGTTATTTCTATCCCACGCTGTGGCCTGAGTAACCAGAATGAATGCAACAACCAGCTGAAATAATAACATTCCTGTAGGTAGCAATTTCATGATGGAGAAATGGATTCCTAACCATTGTTTAAAGTCAGCCAATTTAAAGGCTGAATGAAGTCAAATTTTTAAAGTTGTAGAAATATATTTTCTGCAAGAATGAAATACAAGTTTACCTGGATTTTAACCACAGATTAAGAGGGGTGGTGCAAAGAGTTACCAGATTAAATGTAACAATATGGCTCAACCCAGACAGGGTGTATATGGTGTGCACTGAGAAACCAAAGTGTAGTAACACAACTTCACCCTGGTAGGTTGTATTTTGAATGCACTGAGAGACCCACAAAAGTGAGAAAACCACACCACCTAGGTACGGTGCATATGGGATACACTGAGAAACCAATCATGAAATTAGCAAAAGAATCAGATAGCTATATAGCAAAACACTTCATATGCTTGCCCTAGAAAGGTATTCTAGTAGAAAGTTATAAACCAAAACATTTTATATGCCTACCCTAAATCGGGATGCTAGCAGAAAGCTACACTTCAGAAGATTATGTATATTGTCATAAAGAGGGATGTTTGAAGAAGGCTACATAGCAAAACATTTTGTATACTTGCCCTAAATAGAGACAATTGCAGAAGGCTACATAGCAAACCATTTTGTATGACTGACCTACAGTACATAGGGACACTACTAGAATAACTACACAACAAGCAAATCAAGTGACTAACTAACAGACTAACTAACCTACATAATCAGGGAGACATATTGCTAGCCAAGCAAGCACAATACAGCATTATATGACACTGTTATCAGCCAAGTCATGGTGTCAGTGTGGGCTCCATGTGTGGGTTCTGCCTACATGCCATTGTGGTGGTGTGTTGGTGACACACTGGGTCATCCATCACACAGGCATGTCTGCAACAGTGTCTATCAGCAAAGGCCTTCAGCATTGTCCATTGATCATGACATTGCTGTGGTCCCCTAACAATGCCTGTGTGTGTCAGCCCTGGCCAGTGTGAATTGCTTTCCACATGCCTGACCATGTCTGTATGGTGCACAGTGCTGGCCATTCACTGATTCTGCATCAGACCTTTGTGGCCACTGTGGTGTGCCACTGTCCTTTCCCCATCCCCTGGGCTGCTGAACTGTTGCATTACTGCTGTTCTCACATGCACCCATGCATTGTGGTACCTCAACTGTTTGTGCATCAGTCCCTGCCTCTTGTGCATGGTTCCTCCATATTCAGACGTGGCCTGCTGCACCACACATCTTCGGTTGTGTGATCACGCATTCTGGGGATAGACAGTTGGACATGTGCAGTCGCTTTTGATGGCGTATCTTCTGAATATCCTATTGTTTTGTGCTGGTGCATTTAGATGCACGTCACATTCACTTGCGCAGTGCAGCCTACCACTTTTGAATATGGGGCCCTCTGTCTTTATGAATGAAGCAAATAATGTTCCAGTACTGAGTTACCTGTTTTATGACTGATTACTGTACAAGCAGAATGCAATGACTGCATTAACAGCATGTTATTTTGTGTGTTTTTTTTATGCTGATTAAGTCTTATTTGTCATTTTAGGCAAAGTACAATGGAAATATGTATACTTAGGCAAATAACTTTGGAAATACTTGTACTAAGCAGGCATTTTGTTGTCAACACTTTTTCTAGAGGGTATTTGCCCCCCTCTAATTCTATGCATAACTTTGTGCCATAACCAACAACCACCCTGCCCCACCACTGACCCACTCCAGTTGCTTCCCCCATGGTCTCCCTTCCATGGCATGTTGTTAGTCAGTCAGGTATTTACTACTAGGATATACATCACTCTTCCTTCATTTCACATGCAAGCACTTAAGAGTAAAGATGTCTCACTCCATCGAGGAATTTTTTTGACAAGTAGTATCTAATGTCTAACAGTGGCTACTGGGGGTTGGGACTTTGAGGGGAAGAGGGGACTTTATTGGCAAAAGGGTGGTTAAAGTGGGTGTTTAATTATTTTATTTTGTGGAACAGGTGGGCGAGGTGGTGGTAAACTTTATTTTGACATGGATGGGTGAATGGAAATTTACAACAGAGAACCAAAAACTGGTGCTACTAAACAATGCAGAAAAGGACCATACTAGGCAGACATTCTGCAATTGAGTATGTTTGTTGTAGAAACTGGGTGCACAGCAACAATGAGATAGGCAACAGTGAGACGTTTGCAGTGACGTCCCAATAATTAACGCATATGCGCTTTAAAGAGAGACTGTCAAACTGCCCTAAACATTACATTTTTAAAGGCTGCTCCTAAATTGACAGGGACTGTTTTCAGAAGATTCATTAGTGCTTAAGTGTTTCAAACAGTGAAAACCAAACCAAGACTGCACCAGTCTTAGATAGATACTGTACATAGTAACATATCCATATAAGGATACTAGCCCAAACTGTGCTTTGGTAGCCTATGACGAAAAAGTGTTTCAATCTGCAAAAAGTACATATTATGTAGAGATATTGCAGAATGTACCATTCAAAAAGAGGTCAGATATATTGATAAACCCAAAAAGTTTTAAACAAAAAAGGTAAAAAACACTATTGGCTGGCAGTCTTGTATGCAGCTTATAAACATATCTCAATATGAGTCAACATACCTAACACTTTTTCAGTCAATCAGAAAATAAGCTTATTTTAGTACATCATTCTGTTGAGAAATGTTTCAGAGGAATTCACACAACTTTAAGTCATAAAGCAAAGCTTTCAAAACATTGCTGTGGTATTGCAAAAAAGCTACAATCTCCATATGGTATTTAGCCCAGGATAAAGTAAGGATTTCAGTTTAAAAATCCAGAACAACTCCCTCTTAGTGAAACAAGAATTCAAATCTCCACCCATGGGATTTAGAGAGAATCTCCCCACTCCTATAAGAGATCCACAGGTCTGGAATTTTCAGGGGACTGCGTAATGTTGGCCGCAATTGCTGACTCCTTGTTATGATGAGCAGTAGTCCTCATGTGGTCCCCTATAGGTTTCTTTAACATCCTTTTGGTATTGTCAACATAGTATGCTTTACGAGAATGGAGTTTGCCCTTTAATGGGCAGACCAAGTTGTCCTGGTGCACCTCTTCCCCTTACTCGAAGATGGTGTGCTCAGAGGGGGAGGGAGAGGGGAATGGGAGGGACAGGGAGACAGAACAACAGGCAGGCAACAGGAAGGGGATGGGCTAAAGGAGGTACATAATGGGCAGCACATGAGTGGTTCAGCCACTTTTGCTGAAGTTTTGATCCACTAAAAACCTACATCATGTCAGATTGGCATCAATTGGAGCAGAGCAGAAACAATTAGGTAAGAAACAGAATATCTGCATTTTATAATACTGATAGCAATGTTTGTTTGGGGGGATGTTGGGCTTAAGGCTTTTGCCTGGGGATGTTTCAGTGGGATCTATGTCACATAGAGGTTGGAGCATGAACTGTCTGTGAAGCAGCATGAGGTGTGGGCCAGTGGGGCCTAGCAGACAGAGTGAGAAGAGCAGGTGTGTCCTTGTACTGCAGGGGTGGCTGCGTTAAAGCATGATGCTGTGGGAATACAATAGTTGAGCATTGGGGGCCTTTGCTACTTACTGTGTCTGGTTTTTGCTTTCTCTAGCTGATTTTCCAGTGACACGCGTGAATGGAGTGGATTTTTTTGGCTCTGAGTGAAAAGAGCGAAGCGAGGAGAGACAGTAGGCTACCTGCTGGAAGGGAGTGATGGCAGCACACTTTGTTTTTTTTTGGCCTAAGCAGCAGAATGGGAAGAGCTTTGGGAGGCAAGCGAGTGAAAAAGGGCTTCCTTTTAAAAAACAAAAACAAAGCAAAAGCGAGTCTTTTCTGGGGGACTGAAAAGGCAGAACAGCATGCTATGGGCTTTGTTGGTAGCAGCGGCCCAGTAATTAAAATGGGGAAGTGCATGGTTTGGGGAGAATGGTAGAAAGCATTACCATAGTGTTTGAATGATGGACAGGGAGAGGCTCGTGGGGGTTACGGTCTAGAGCTTCAGTGGGGGGGACATGCAGTTTTGCTTAAAAACTGAGGATAGGGATGAAAAGGAGAGGTCTACGAAAAAGTCCTGGCTGAGGGACAGTGGGCATCCATGTGGCATGATGTCACATGCCAGGGGGGCAGGCAGAAAATGTGAGCAGCTGGAAGAGTTCCTGGTGCAGTGGGAGATTGCTGGATGGTGATGGGATAAGTGCTTGGTTGAATCCTGGAAAGGGTTTAAGTTTTATCCCAACTTTTAAGGAGGGACAGGCATTCTAGTGGGAGATGAAGATAGAGTGCTACACTATGAGGGTGGCAAGGAGAGAACCCATGGGTGCCATGAAGTGAGGAGGAGGAGCAGACTGGAGGACTGGAAGAAGGGCCTGACCACATGGCATGACATCACACGCCAGGAGTTTCAGGTGACGAGAAAGGGGGCACAGTAAAGGGACAAGTAGGGAGTGGGGGTGGGCTTATGGAAGAGAGAGAAAAAGGAAGCAAAAGGTCCCAGAGCAAGGGGTCAGCTGCAGAAAGGGATCATGATCCGGGGGAGCCACGGGGTTGGTGGGGCTGCCAGCAGCCGGCGGATGGGCTGTGAGAAGGAGCAGAGGAACCCGGGACACAAAGGGGCACAGAACAAGGGTCCAAATAGGCCCAGAAAGGCTGAGACAGAGTGTCAGAGGCTCCAAAGGTTGAGCAGGAGGCCTAGGCAGCCACGACGGGGGGTATAAAAAAAATAATAATAATAATTTTTCCAGAGGCGGTTGGGGTGTACAATGGGAACTGTTTCTGATACACAATAACAGCAGCAAGCAAAGGGAAAGCGGTCATGGCCATGCGAGGGACTACTTACAACAGAGGTTTAATAAAAACCTTTTTTTCAGTTGTCTTCACAGTTTTCGCAAGAAATAAGGCAACATGGCACCAAAAAAGAACAGGCCTTCAAACGAGAATGCTTACAGGGCTATTGTGGAACTGGCAGATAAAGCCAATAGAATGTGGCAGATGGTGGAGGGAGAGGAACCAGGGAGGTCTGGGGAGAAATGGAAAGCAGGGAAGGGAAAAGAGGGCAGAGGGAAGCGTCCGGCTGGGAGGCCACACAGCCCAGCCAGGGTACAGGCACCAATGGTGGTACCTCCCAGGGTGACTAGTCCAGTACCTCTGCAGCCTGTTGACCCTGTACCATCAGTACCTCCCCAGGACCAGGTTGTGGTTCCCCCAGTGGAGCCCAGACTGGATCCCCTGAGAACAATGGTTCCTCCACAGCCACTATTATTGCAACCAGCTGTTCAGCCACAGGGGAACATACCTGGGCATCACAAGGACAGCAGGACACAAGGAACGAACAAGGCCACAGGTAATGTACCCAGTTCAGTGGGTGAAAGTATCAAAGATTATATAAGCCAAATTATCTCGGCACTCGGGACAGAGGGTTTGGGGCAGATGGAGTCAGCACTGACAGAGATTAGTTCACATAAAGAGATGATGAAGGAAGGGGAAAAGGAATGGACAGTGAGGGAAAAAGAACAAGGGAGATAGGAACTCCAGGAATGAGACTAGGGGAGCATGTTCCGGTGGCCACAAATGAGAAAATATGGAGAGGAGAGTATGTGGATATTTTCACATTAGTAAGCCGGGAAGCAGCAGCAAAATACGAAGAAACAGAGAATATAGGAAAAAGCAAAATGGCAGCAGTGGTAGTTTTGTTATGTAAGAAAGAGGAGGACAAATTTACAAAAGGGAAGACTTGGGATGGATGATTTGTAGGTTTTGCCACATATTCAGCTATAGTACTGGAGAAGAATCCAGAGCTGGGCATCCCATGCATCACATACTCACTGATAATAAGGCGGGTGAAGGCAAAGGGAGGGGTTGGGTGGGTATACCATGATGAATTCTTTCGACAAAGAATAGCAATATATGGGGATGTAAGATGGGACACGAAACAATTAGATCTGTGGACAGATTATGTAACCAATCAGTCCATGCCGGAAGGGGAGATGGGGAAGAAGGGAGTGGTGCTCCAGAGGTGTTGTTGGGGTAATAATAGGGCCTTTTGTTCCTGGCAACAATGCTGCTTTCGGCACGCATGCTCAAAATGTGGGGGAACACACCCAGCAGGCAGATGCAGAATGACATGGGTTCAAGGAGTCCAAGGGTCAGGGCACAAGGAACAGGTCAACAGTTTTTTTGAGAGGGGCATGGATATAGGGGAGAGGCATGGGGTAGAGTGGGGAGAGGCAAGGGGCATACAGGTAGAGGGAGTCAGAATTACTGACCAGCAAGGCCAGAAAATGAACAATGGGGGGGTATTATGGTAGAGGGGAAGGGAAGAGGGCAGGGGATCAATTTAAAGAAGCAAGAACTCCCACCAGGATAGACACATGGGAAGACTGGTTGGAAAGATACCCGAATAGAAAGGTGGCACAGACAATTAAGAAAGGTTTTTGGACAGGTTTTTCACTGCAGTGTGAGGGCCTGATGCAAGCGAGAGAGGCGAACAATCTGGGTTCAGTAAAAGGGAAAGAAGAAGTTTTAAATGGAAAATAGAGAAGGAAAAGGCAGCTGGTAGAATAGAAGAGCCATATGATACCCCCCATTGCAGAATATAAGAATTTCTCTATTGGGTTTGGTCCCCAAAAAAACAGCAGGGAGAATACAGGGTGATTCACCACCTGTCATTTCCAGAAGGGGACTCGGTGAATGATTTTATCAGCAAGGAACATAGTAAAGTGGCATATGCCACATTAGAAGAAGCAGTCCAGATCATCCGAGCAACTGCTGATGTGTGGATGGCAAAATCGGACATAGAGTCCACTTTCAGATTGCTTCCAGTTAGGAGAGAAGATTGGGACCTGTTGGGATTTAAAATCGGGGGACAGTATTATTTTGATAAAGCAATGCCCATGGGATGTTCCATAGCATGTGCTTTTCAAAGAATGACATCTGCAGAATTTGTAATGTGGTAGCTGGGGGAACAGACAATTTTTAAAATCATATAGATGCACAAATTCAGCCCAGAACATTACATAATTATTATTTGCACAATATTCTATTCATAAAATGAGGAAATCTGTTTAGATTATGATTTGCTAATCTATTGACCACCCGTGACCTCCAGTTTAAAGGGAATGATGTAATTAAGACAAAACAAAAATATGGAGAAACTCTAGATCCAAACCTTATACCCATTGTAATCTATCAATTATAAAAAGTGTGGTGGGCCCTTCTCCTAACACATTTCTTTCATCTGATGACTGCTTCTGACTACATCCCAGGTACTTAGTCTGGGTCTGTAACATTATTTGTACACAAAAATAGAAGTACAATTGATCCACAGCTGCATAGACCAATACGTCTGTTTAATGACTTCAAAAAAATCTTTAGTTACATACTATTTGACAGATTACATCAACAGACAACATAGGCAAATATTCTAGTAGAGGCACAGATAGGCCTTAGGACTAAAAGCTCAATGACTGGCAACTGCTTGGTTCTTGACCATGCAATTATTACCTATGTTCTGATTGAGAAGAAGGTGGTTTATTTAACCTGTATTGACCATAGCTAGGCCTTTGATAAAGTAAACAGAAAGCACCTATAGCAGGAAATGCAGACTATCATCATGTCTTCTGAGTGACTGACAATTATTATTTAATTACACAGTTGCACATGGGCACAGGTCAGGTGTTCAGCTGAGCATTCTCTAACCCTCAGGTTCAAAATAAACCTTGAAGATAAATAAGGCAGCCTTTTGATACTATCACTGTTTATTTTATACATATATTTTGGGCTAGCCAATTTGCTGCCTGGCCTATGCCGATGGCATTATTTTACTTTCTTTGTCTAGACTAGGCCAACAAAGTAAATTGAATAGATTTCAGAACTTTGTACAAGCCTGGACCTAAAAACAAATTTAAAGAAATTGCAAGTTATGGTTTTTGCTAAGAAGAAAATGTCCATCCTTTTGCTGAACAAAATAATGATTATTTTTATTTTTGGGGAGATATTCTTCTCCTCTAACAAATCCTGGAATAAACACATAGATTGGACAAATTGAAGGGGGTTACAATATGTTAGGGCCACATTAAAAAAAACAAACAAAAAAAACAAGAAATGTGGTAGCCGTGTTAGTCCAGTCAGCAAAGTAGAGAAATACAAAAACAAATATATTGTGTGTGATACCTTTTATTGGACTAACAAAATTAATTCTGAGACAAGCTTTCGAGAGATAAAATTCCTTCCTCAGGTCAGAGTGAAAACAGTTGAATAGCTTGACAGATATAGAAGTCGGATAGATGGATAGAGGTTGGATAGATGGATAGAGGTTGCTAGTCTATGTCTTGAATCCACATTCAACCTCTATATCTGCCTTGCTATTCAACTGTCATATAAAATGTTATGTAAAATAAAGTAATTTACCTTTTTTTATATATTTTGCACTGTGGTATATTTTTATATTGCAAAAACAAATGTTGAACAATAAACTTGAAAAACTTAGAACTGAGACTAAATATTCACCGCAGCACCCAGACATTAATTTCAGCTCCCAAGAGTTTATCACAGTGACTGTGTATTTACAATAGCACTTGAATGTTTGGCACAGCACCACAGTGTTTGTTACAGCTTGAGAGTGTTTGTCAAAGCACATAAGTGTTTTGGCCAGGACTCGAGTGTGTGGTACAGCACCTCAATGTTCAGTAGAGCAACCAAGTGTTTGATATAGCTCCTGAGTCTTCTTTACAGTACCCATGCTTAACGTTCCTGCAGGAGGCATCCTCACAGTAGTCTTGGGGTGAAACGGACATTGTTATCTTGCAGTGCAACTAAGTCACCATAGATATGCCAGTGGATCCTGGCTTTGTTATTTTCTTCATGCATGCAAGGGTTCACATCCAGATAGAAGAAATAGTTTAGTGATTTCAGAAAAAGAATGATTTATCTGGTCCTAGTGACTGATGAGTAGAACTCCCTTATATGCTATACCTTACAACCTCACCACTATGTTCACCCTTCTAGTGGACCACACTCAATTCCAACTGTCTTCTGAATTAGCAAGTATTTGTAGACACTGTACAGACCTGTTCAAATCCCACCAGATTGCCTTGCTCATAACAGTGTCAGCTATAGTGCAGTTTCTAACATCCCTCCTCAAAGGATACAGTTCATTGCCAGACATATGGCTCACTGATGGCACTGTAATCAGTGCCCCTATATGGCTGTGGTGTCCTGCTACTGCCACCACTGCACTGTGTGGGAGTCTGTGGGTAAGACAACTTTTGGTGCAAAGGGCATTAGACCAGCTTAGGGATGGTGAAATTCTGGGCAGGTGATGCAGACATTGGCAATCTTGCAGAATCCCACAGTCAGTGTCTGTTGCATCCCTTGTTTAGCAGTGGGTTGGCAGTAGGTTGGTGCAGAGCGAGTCTCATGCTAGGGCACCTGATTTCGATGCAGCCTGCATTTGGAAAACAAGATTGCCACAACTTTTGCTACAAAGTGCCCCTATCATCAATTCTTTTTGATGCAAGCACCTTGCATCAGTTGTAGGGCAATGAGAATTGGGCACAGGATGTCTAAGCTCCTATGCATCCAGAGCCTCTGCCTGATACACTTTTGTCCAAATCGGTCATTATGCTGACATATCAAAAAAATATACAAAGGACTCTTGATGCTTGACTTTCCTTCTGATTCAGGATTTAAAATATTTGAAACCTGAAATATGGGCTAGAGTATGTTTTGGTTATTATTAACTATGTTTGTTTTCATTATATTATATTGTATTATATTACATATTTTTTGAGTTCTCAGGTATGGAATTGTTCAGATTTTAGGAAAACTCGTTAGTAATGGTAAGCTAAGCAGAAGGGTTAGCTTTAAGTGCATGTCTGTGCTGGATATTAAAGTTATACATTTATTACTAATCAACTAGTGATTAACTTATAAGGGTTGAGGGCCATTAAAAGTATAAATTGGTATTTTAGCTGAACAAATAAAAGAGGAAAATGGTATTGTACCTGAAAAAATTTGTAGAATTATGAGCAACAAATGCTAATTAAAAAACAGGGGGATCTTTTATTAGGGGAGACCTGCTCCATACTCCTCTGAGTTGTAAGCACTATCTTGATTATTCAAAATACAAGGGGTGTTAGGGAGCATTAGCTGTTGTATTGGCTCTAACTGAGCATTCCTAATGGAATGACAGGGTATTGGTTGAATATGTTGGTAGTAATTCTATGTAGGATGTTTGGTGGAATAGGAGGGACGGAATGTATTTAATTGTTAATATGCTGATCAAATATGTTGCGCTTCATTAAAGATGATCTGCAGAAGCAGTATGATTGCCTTCATGTGTTCAAACACTAAGCAGTATGGAATAGGATTTGCAGTTCATGACACGGAACATAAAAAGAAGACAAATTCTGAACTACATTAATAAAAAATAAACAGGTATCACGTGCTTCCAAGACACCCATTTGCCTCAGACAGAAGCAGTAAAAATTAATAAAATCTGGGGAGGTAGGGGTTTCATTCCCTTTATGCCGTCAAATCAAGGGGAACTCCAACCTGTTATGAAAGGGCATTGGAACAAAATTAGAAAGTAATACATGGACCAGGAAGGGCATTATACTATAATATTGTTAAAAGATAAGTGGCAAAAATTAACAATAACATCAATTTATGTTCCTAATGAAAGTGTGATAACTACATTGTCAGATTTCTTTTTGAAATGTGTGGAATTTCCACACTCATATTATTAGTGAAGACTTTATTTTTATTTGTAATAATAAGACAGGGAGTATTATTAAAAAGATGCAGGTTATCTTGTTAGCAAGATGGAATACCTCACACTGATCAGTTTCTGGAGAGTTAATCCTGCAGGCAAGGAGTTATCTCATTTCTCACCTAGATTAAAGACTTACTCTATGATCTAAATGGTATTAGGTTCTAGGCTTCTGTATCTTAACATTGTTGATTTGAAATATGATCCTACTTTTGTATCTGATCATGCCCCAGTAGGTTTTATGCTAGCATCCAGGGAAATCACCAAGCTAAGATCCTGGAAGTTGGATCTTTTGTTAGTAAAGGACCCAGTCTTTGTGGATAGAATAACAAAGGGAACTAATATTTACATCTCTAATATAGTGAGATTAGTCTATTAATATGGTGTGGGAAGCATACAAGGCATATGTCTGTGGTTTGTGTATTTCAAGTGCAGCACTTAAAAAAAAAACAAGAAAGCGGAATAAAGCAATTGGAAAATGAGACAGCAAATACTTTAAGATTGGACAGTGAGACTAATCATTGATATACATTTAAAAAGATTCAAAATAAAAAGGTAGAATGCATGATGCTATTTTCATAGTCAAGAAACTATACACACACTCGGAACTATAACAAATAATACAGAAACATACTTTTTTGTACAATGTACAGTAACCAAATGCATAAAATTAACAAAATATAATATACAGTCTGTACTAAGCCTGACAACTTTTAAAAAAAAATATTAAACAAAATTATGTGCAGGTAGCTAGAAGTGGGAAACTTTTCACCTACTTAATGCAAAATGAACAGGCTAAAAGAATTATTTTGGACATAAAATCATCAGAGGATAGTACTCAGCTTAAAACCTCAAAAGAGATAAATTCTGAATTTGCAAAATATTATGGGGAACTCTACATATCCCACAGTAAATCAATGATTGGTCATAAATACTTACATATACAACCAATAGATGTGAAATATTTTTTTTGGGATCAGGAAATAGAATATAGTGAAACTGAAAGAGCAATTAGCTTGTTAAAACCTGGTAAAGCTCCAGGCTTCAACAGTTTAGGAGAATATTTTTATAAAGCATTTAGCAAAGTATTAATAGCTAGACTTGACTTAATGTTTAATTCTTTCAAGAACCATCTCCCCAACCCCCACCCAATCCCATCTTTTGTGGAAGCTTTTATTCTAGTCATTTACAAAAAGGGTAAGGACAATTTATCACACAATAGCACTGCTCAGTGTAGATTATAAAATAATTACTAAGATCTTAGCCATGAGACTGGAAAACATTTTCCCTTTCACTGATTGGAAATGACCAACCAGGTTTCATCAGAAGAAGAAGAAGAGAAGAAGAAGACATAGTAACATTAGACCTGCCTTGAACATAATGTACATGGCTAAAGATCATAATGCAATGATAGTGTCCCTGGATGCAGAGAAAACATCTGATAGGTTTAGAGATATGCAAAGTTGGGAAGATTCACTCTGCAAATTAATCAACAAATTTAATGCATTTCACAGATTGATTTGAAGATGTGGGTGCTCTAGATTAAAAAAAAATAATTATTATACGAAATATGAACACTGGTATTTAAAATGACCTAATTGTCAATATTACCACTGGGCTGCTGTGACTGAACCCTTAAAAGATCTCTGGTGTGGTTCTTCTCCCCATTAGGCATTTTTAGAAGTCAGTGAGCCTTCTCATATTAATATTGCTGATTTTTTGTCTCAAAAACCTGAACATTGAGAAACTTAAGAGACAAGCAATATATTCTTAAACATACACACACAGCATGGAATAAAACAATGAGAGAAACTGGATATGAGAACAAGCTAAATAAACTCTAACCTCTTTTAATAATAACTGTCATCCTTTATTCCATTCGCCTCATATTGAGAAGTTGTTAAATTATGAAATGTTTCCAAATGCAAATCTTTTTGTCTGACAGACTGTGAAATCTTTCTATTGGTTACAGAAAAAAATATAGCAGTCCTAATAAAATGTTTTTAGCTATCTGCAATGACACTCTGTTGGGGGACCTGATGAAAAAGGACAAAAAGAGATTTGATAATAATCTTTTATTTTCTGGATTTGCTGGATGCAGTATCAAATAGAGCTAAACTAATTTCAAAATTATAACATTTTATTATTTAAGATCTTAACTTAAATACACAGACTGTGAATCAAAAATTGGATGGTGATCTACAAGTTAATATTTATAAGCAGAAGTGGGAAACAAACTGTATAACATGGAACAGGAGGACTAATAACAGAAATTATTTATTTACTTACTTATTTAAAAGTTTCAACAATAAAGGCACACTGAGCAAAATTGCTCATTTCCAGGTGTGTCCTGGGGAAGAGGAATTGACTACAACAGCATACTGCAATAAACAATTCAAGAATTTAAAGGGAATAATGATATAATACAGAAAATATTACTATATGTGTACTATATATATATATATATATATATATACACACACACACACACACACACACACACACACAGATTGATCACAATAACTGTTGAATTCAATGGAAGTGCAGCATGTAAGAGGAGCTAAAAGAGTGAGGGAGGGAGTGAGTGAGTTAAAGGCAGTAACAAGTAGTGGTAGGATAAGTGGTGGAAATTCGCTCGGAGAAGTGATTCACAGAGTAACGTGGAATCCACAAAGTACTCCGCACTGCTAAGTGGAGTACTTCGCATCATAATGGGGAATGTGAAGTCCACTGAAAACAATGAGTACACATTATTCTGCCTTCTCCAAACCCCTTTGCCACCAATTTTAAGGTGAAGCACATTGAAATCAATGTACTTCGCCTCACTTCATCTTGTTTTTGAGCTCCAAAGGTGAATTTTACAGTGCTTCATGGGATTGCAGATCACATGGGCTCTAGATTGTTCTGCACAGCCTCAGTTCTGTGTAGTGTGTGTGTAGTGGAAGATGGAGACAGTTTCCTCTCAGAGCTCTGCAATTCAAATCTTCTAAATGCTGTTAAAAAAGGTTTTTTGAGCTATTTTGTTTGCTCACAATTTAGTACATCGATTGTAGGAAACCTTCCTGTGCTCATATCATCAAGTGTTTATTGTTTGTATGTGGATTTTGAATGTTAATTTAGAACAGTCAATCTGTGTACTGTGAAGTGTGCTTTAGGGAAGGGGCATATCTGTGATGTAGGTAGATGAACTGAGAGAAAAAGGCAGTCTTTCTGCTTTGGGTATATTTTTCTTGTATAACTGTGTTAATGTATACACAGTAATATTTTCAGTAATTCTTGATTTTTTTTTGCTGATTGTTGTGGTGCAGCAGTGTATAATTTCAGTTTGTTTAAAACATTTGGTTATGTTACAAAAGGTTTTCAATTTGCTATGCATTACTTTTTAGTGTGTTTCTGTGCAATGCATGCCATTAAATCAGACACCTATTAATGTGCCACAGAGTAATTGCAGCAGTGCGAACCTGCTGTCCACCGCACCTGCATGAATATTTTACATTGTTTTGTGGTATCTTTACTGGTAGTGGACTGTTACTGCCGTGCACTACCCCTCCCAACCGGCAAAAGTTATTCTTTTCCATATTTGGATTTGTGACTTGTGAGCACTGGTTAAGTGTTGTGCCTTTGAGTCTGCATCTCTTGAGTGTGCAGAGCAATCTTAACCTGTCTGTGCATTTGCAGTACACAATTAATTCTGGGAGACTTTCCATTTCTTGTTACATTCTCATTTCACTTTGTCAGCACCGGGGAATTTTCTGGACACAAGACAGTAGCATTCTGGGGATGCAAATGAATTCTGTTGACTGTCTGTGACCACTGCACCCATGACTGAGTGCACCATTAACTCTGGGAGACTTTGCATTGCTTGTTATGCTCTCATTTCACTTCATCAGTACTGGGGAATTTTGTGGACACAAGAGAGTAGCATTTTGGGGATGCACATTAATTCTGGTGACTGTATGCGACTACTGCACACATGACATCTGAGTGCACCATTAATTCTTGGAGACTTTGCATTTCTTGTGCTTTCATTTCACTTCATCAGCACTGGGGAGTTTTCTGGATACAAGACATGAGCATTTTGGGGATGCACATTAATTCTGGTGACTGTGTGTGTGAAGGGCTGCCAATATTGCTGTCACTTTGCCTTACTTTGCGTAAGGCAGAATGACAATACGCAGTAATAATTACAAGTTAAAGTGAGCCTTTTGATTGACCACTTTGTGTAGCGGAGTGACAACGCAAAGTGCCCACTTCACTGGCACTTCACCAGCAAAATTTAAATTCACTGCATCTATAGTTACAAGTAGAGGATGGAAAGTTACTTAGGAGGGGTGAGAAGGCAGAAGGGGAGCTGGTGTGGCAGATTGCCAGAGGAAGGGAGTTCCACATTTTGGGGAAATGGTGAGAAAACACAGACTGGCCAGCAGTAGAGGATCTAAAAGGGATAGCCATGGTGAGAGAGTCATTGCTCTGGAGGGAGTGGGGGTAGTGATGATAAGCACAAAGTAAAATAGGAGGGGAAGGAACCAAACCAGAGTTCAGAAATGAAGGAGATGCACTGACAGTGGTGCCTATCATCTAGGGAGAGTAAAGATAGTGACTGGTAGAAACATAGAAACATAGACTTTGATGGCAGATAAGGACTGCTTGGCTTACCTAGTCTGCCCATTTAGAGATTACAGTGGTAAGTATAAGGAGGATTGTCTAGGGCAAAGTGGCAGAAGGAGTGGTAGAGAGTGTCCAGTCTTGCAAGGGAAGTTTTTGGGGTGGCACTGAAGACTGCGTCACTGTAGTCAAAAACTGGAAGGATCATTTTCTGAACTAGGATCCGACCGGCAGGCAGCAGGATACAATCTCAGTTTCTGTAGAGAAATGAACCACATACAGTTTGAAATTGTTCATAGAAATTATTGGGCTGGATTCAGAGAGGTCTGCCACAAGCTGTGGCAATGGCAGCTTGTGGTGACCTGTCCTGAGCCCTGGCCTGTGCACCCGATTCAGGATCTGAGCAGGTGCAGCAGTCTGTGTCCTGCAACTTGTGGTAACTGCGCAAGGTAGGGCACAGCACCAGCAATGCCACAGGTCACAGGACAGCAGTTGTGATGGGCAAGGCCACCATGACACCCCCATGCCCACCTCCAAGGCCCTGTATGGTGTGGGTGCCAACCCCAAGCCCCCTTGCCATGGACCCCCCAGAACATGGACCCATACCTGCCCTAGTGGCCCAGTGGTCCCCCACTACCCAACACACACATACCTGGCTGGTGCATTGGCAATTGGCCCTTGTGGTGAGGGAGGGCAGTGCCGGTTGCTGGCAGGGAATAGAGGGCATGGGGGGCTCACACTGTGGGGTGAGGGGCCACTAGACTGCCAGGAGGTTACAGAAATGGTGGGGGATCATGCCCCAGGGCATGGGGGGCTCACAATGTGTGTGTATGTGAGGGTCTGAGCATTGGGGGTGTGCCACACACCTTGCCTGGCACCGTGCGTGCCATGCCTGGGACCTGGAGCCCATGAGAGGGTCCATAACCCACAGGGATTATGGGGTTGGGGCACAGTGGCAACTTCCAGTGAATAGCAAAGACCAATTAGACCACCTTTTTGATGGTGTAACTGATCTTTGACAGATGATCACTGGTGGTTGTCTCTGAATCCCATCAGTGGACATAGTGGCCACCCTACCTGAATAGGGTGCAAATGCTGCCAGAAACCCCCTTCTGCCATGTCGCAAGGAGGTTTCAGGTGCATAGGTTCTATTGGGTGCAGGCAGCCTGCCACATGTAGCATGCTGTGTATGAGAATCCCGCAGGGGAATAACACAGGATGCAAGTGTGACTTGAACCATATATTCCGATGCAAGTTGCCTTGCATCCTGCGTTGGCTTCTCTGAGTCCAGCCCAGTATTCCCTCTTCTTCTAAATAAGATTAACATTTATCTCCTTTTATTGTAACAAAGAATGTAGGGAGATAGTCAGCCCTGCCCATGTGCTAGTTTTTTGTCTATTTATAAAGATATTTTGGAGACAGGCTTTGAGACAACTAAATGCAGTACCGGGCACAATGATTAAATTTGAGCCCAAATTGTGTCTTTCTACTACTACTTCTTCTGTACAAATAGTTCCTGCAGATAATAAGAAATTCCTATCACATATGGCTTTTTAAATGCAAAAAGATATACTACTCGAATGTGGAATGATCCAGCTATACCTCATATTGAGTTGTGGAAAACCTATTCTGGGATAGTTTGAGGCTGGAAATAAAAATGCATTTTTACTAAAAAAAAGACTATTAAATATTGTGACTTATGGGGTCCATTACAAAAAGCAATTGAAGAAAGTATATTTTGATGCATTTAGAGGGAAGGAAGGAAGAAAGGGCCTATGTATCTTTAGGGGGTGTGTAACATATAAACATACAAAAATGCCGGCAGATATACAGATACAAGCCATTCAGTCTATCATGGCTGTGCAAGTGTGCAGATCCCAGTTAAATCTACTGCAACTGCTCCACCACCCCTTGCTTGTCCAATTGATTTATCGCCCCCTTCTGCTGACTCATCCCTCCCAAATTCCCCCCTAGTTTCGACCTTATCTTTGACACTGTCCCATCCCCTCTTAAAACTGCCCACAGATTTTACTATCATCTTCTCTGGCAATGCATTCCACTTCACTACCATCCTTTCTGAAAAGTAGTGCTGCATAGAAACATAGACTTTGATGGCAGATAATGACCACTTGGCTCACCCAGTCTGCCCATTTTGCTACCTATTGGATAAGCTGCAGATCCTAGTTAATCAACAGCCTACTTGGGGGGCGTATTTAGCCTCCAAGCTCGATGGACGCCTAATCAAGGAGCTCTTGCCTCTCCCACTGCATATCCATGTTAAGCCCATTCTGTACCTGCTCTTTTCATTCTCTCTATTGCTCCGCTGGCTGAAGGAGTGTTCCGCCCTTCGGTAATACTGCTCTGGACCCCCGCTCCACTCGGGAAGTTCTCTGTTGTTCCAACGTCTGCTGATCCGTCTGGCGGCCGGGCCTACTGCAAAGATGGAGCCTGCTTCTCCCACTGTGCCCTCAGAGGGCGGGCTGGCTGAAATTCGGCAGATGTTCGCCAAAATCTTGAATTGCATGGACAATATCGACAGTGCTACCCGGAAGAATACCGTGGACATTGTAGATCTCTCACAGCCGGCTACTGTATTTGAACACAGGCTTTCAGAGGCAGAAGACGGTTGCCGGTGAATCAGGGGCACGAGTGCTGGACCACGATAGGCTCAGTCAGCAGCTATGGAGCAGGGTGGAGGACTTAGAAAACCATAGCAGAAGGAATAACTTGAGGTTTGTGGGCTTCCCTGAGGGTTGTGAAGGATCGGATCCTATAGGCTTTTTACAAAAGGAGCTTCCCCCTCTGTTGGGCTGGCACTTTGAACACCCTCTGGAGATAGATAGGGCTCACAGAACGTTGTCACCCCACCTGGATCCTGGGGAGTGTCCTCGCACCATATTGGCCCACTTTTTCTGGTTCCAGGACCAGGAATCCATTACCAGGCTGGCACGCCAAAGGAAAGAACTCATATGGAGAGGCCACAGGATCCAGATTTTTGCAGACTATTCCCAAGAACTCACTGCACGCCGTAGGGCCTTCACTGCAGCACATCGGGCCTGTGCTGACCTGGGGTTACAGTATTCATTGAGATACCCAGCTTGTCTCCGTATCATTCTGAATGGATCGCCAAGGTTATTTGACAACCCAGCAGCTGCTGAGAACTTTTTGACATCACAAGCTCCCAAACTACATAGGGGTGAGCTCAGTGAATCTAGGGACTCAGGGGCTACAGCTATGGACACCTCTGCACTAACCCCTACAACTTCCCCCCCCCCGGGGCTACCCAGCCTGTAACCCTACAAGCTAGGACCCCATCTCGCTCTGCCTCTCAGAAATCTCTGGGGAGCAAAAGGAAAAACAGAAGGAGGGCTTGTCTGGATGGGGCCCATATTGATAAGACCCCCCAGCTCTGTTCTTGTTCTCAGAGTCGTAGTGCCAGTCCTGACTCCGTGACCTCATGCTCCTCTATACAGCCTGACATGAGTAACAATCAGTTCCGTGCCTTGATGGACCTTCCGACAGACGGATCTCAGCTGGACCCTCCTCTGCTGTCTAGACCATCTCCTAAGGGGCATAAATCCCAGGCTGCATGCTCGCTTTCCTCGACGGATGCTGCGGAGTCACTAGCTTCAGAGATTTCCACTGCTATGGATGTTGCCTCTATCTATCCAACACCCTTTGGCGCTGTGGTTGCCCCTGCTAAATCTGCGGGCTGAATGTGACTGAGACTGTTTTGTGTTGCTCTCTGTGTTATTGTTCTCTCCCTCCTGTTATAATTAGTGTTGGCGGTCAGCGCTGATCTCAAGCCCCTGGTATGTGCCCAGTACACCCGGGCGTTCCTGGTACTGCTGGCGGGGGGGGGACCCAACGATACTGTTTACACTCTGGTCGCTCATTTATTCTATTCCCTCTCAGAGGGGGCACAGCCAGGTGACAACTAGTCTTCTACAGTGTGGGACAGCCCCTCACTGTTTACCTTTGAGCTCTTAATAACCCTGCCTCTTGTAACTAAGGTATGATATGTTGGGTGGGGGCAAGGGAGGGCTAGTCCCTCAATGCCTGTGAAACAAATTAAAGGTGGAGGGTGGCTACTTTAGCCTACTTGTTAGTGCAGGCGCGCTGTCTTGGTGGGACATAGCAGAGAGAGTCTTCTGGGCAGTGGGCTGTCCTACTCCTCTTTCGCTGTAGTTAGATAACTTCCTACCTCCCAGCGATTCCTGCTGGTATCTGGGCCATAATTCGGTCGATGCGTGCAGCAGGAGCTGATCTGTTTAGGGGGAGGGGATCTGGGGATGGTAGGGGAGGGGAAAGGGTTTCTTACATCTGTGGTTATTCAAAGTTATGGTTGCTGTTTGTAGTTCATGTTCAGGGCCTAGTGAGCCCCTTTCAGAAATATTTAGGTTTGTATGTTGTTAGTAGTTTAGGCATTCTGACTTCTGAGATTCTGACCTGTTTTTATCAAGGCTGTCTTAAGAGAAAAGGTCTCCTTCCTGAGGGATTATGTCTCTGGCCTTGGTGTATGTGGATGCATATAGGGTTTGCCATGATTCTATCCAGATCAAATGGAAACTAATTTTATCTCCTGGAATGTCCAAGGCCCTAATTCTCCCATTAAATGGAAGAAAGTCTTGCTCCATCTGAAGAAGCTCAGACCTTTGGTAGCCCTCCTTCAGGAGAAGAAACTCTCCTCAGCTGAAGCGAGGAAGCTTAGACAGGATTGGGTAGGGGAAGAGATACATAGTGTGGCAGACTCCCACAAGCGTGGGGTCTCTATACTTCTACATAAATCTCTGGGGTGGAAGGTTAAGAGACATACTCATGATGCAGAGGGGAGATGGATCATGGCCGAAATGGCGACGCCAGAAGGCCCATTAGTTTTAGTTAATTTATACGCCCCTAACCAGGATTGTCCCCTCTTTTTCCATATGGTTAACCAGGCCCTTACAGATTTCAACATTCACAAAGTCCCAATTTTACTGGGGGGTGACTTTAACCTGCTGCTTGACCACCTTCTGGATAGAAGCAACAAGGCCCTTGAACCACATAGGCAGGCCAAGAAAGCCCTCCTAAGGTTAATGGATGAACATGGTTTGTTGGATGCGTGGAGAGCCTTACATCTTGGGGAGCGGGGTTATACATGCTTCTCGCAGACACATGGTTCATCCAGTAGACTCGACTTGTGGCTACTCTTACTGAACTTTTTGACAAAGTGTCTACCTCTTGTATACATCCTATTTATGTCTCAGACCATGCCCTCTGGGAATTCAGGTTAAACTGGGACAGGACCACCCCCCCTTCCTCCTCCTGGCATTTGGACCCCCTTCTCCTGGAGGACGGGGACTTTCAGAAATGGCTGAGGCCTGCAATTGCCGAGTATTGGACTAACAATGATAATGGGGAGGTCTTGGATACTACCCTATGGGAAGCCTTCAAGGCTACAATAAGGGGTGGGATAATGGCCTTCGCCTCAGCTAGGAGACACCGCTGCGAGGAAGATCAGAGGGCTTTAGAAAAACAACTACATTTCCTGGAAGCTCAATATTAATTGTTTCATGACAAACCTCCACCTCAGTCCTTACTCGCACAACTGGCGAGTACCAGAATTTCCCTGAATGCTCACCTCACCCGTCAGGCTGAACTGAATCTTAGGCAGGTTCGTCATGCCTACTGGGAGGGTGGGGAAAAGGCTAGTAAACTCCTGGTGTATCACCTCGAACAGCAGCAAATGTCCAGGAGGATACATGCTTTAAGGGGTCACACTGGGGCCCCATGTTACTCCTCGGTTGGGGTCAATGACATTATGGCTCAGTTCTATAGGCAGTTATATGCCTCCCCTGCCCCCCCAGCCTGCCTTCCATCCAAAAATTCCTGGATTCTTTGCCCATCCCCAAGCTCTCTCCATCAGATGTTAAAGCACTGGAAGCCCCGATCACTGTGGAAGAAGTGGATAGGGTTATCCAATCCATGAATCTTCGTAAAGCCCCTGGGACCGATGGACTCCCCATAGATTTTTATAGGGTCCATGGTGTTAACCTTGCTCCATACTTAGTCCGGATGTTTAGGCACTCCCTACTCTCAGGAATCTTACCCCTGTCCCTAAGGGAAGCTACTATTACTGTTCTCCCTAAGAAGGGGAAGGACCCCCTTTCCCCAGGTAATTACCATCCCATTTCCCTCATCAACGCAGATGCCAAAATCCTGGCCAAGGTTCTTGCCAGTAGACTTGAGCCTTTTGTATCAGGGCTGGTTCACCCTTCCCAGGCTGGCTTTGTTAAGGGGCGTCTGGGGTCTGATCATCATAGAACCCTCCTTTCAATACTGCATTATTCCAAACTGTCAAAAAAACACCTTGTAGCCCTAGCCGTGGACTTTGAGAAGGTGTTTGATTTGGTAGAATGGTCTTATCTGTTTCATACCCTTTCCTCCATGGGGGTGGGACCTGATTTTCTCTCCTGGATCAAACTATTATATACCTCTCCCCTGGCTAGGGTTTTGACTAATGGCAATCTATCGGCACCTTTCCAGTTGCAGAAGGGTACAAGACAGGGTTGCAGACAGGGTTGCCCGCTCTCCCCCCTTCTGTTCATTCTAGCTATTGAACCCCTGGCCATTGCACTTCGGGAAGCACCCTCCATCCCTGGAATAATGATGGGAGGCATTACCTTTAAAACTTTTTTGTATGCTGACGATCTGCTGGTCACTACAGAATACACTTCACAGGTGATTCAATCTATCTTACATATATTGAATGTATTTTCTGGAATTTCTGGCCTTAGGATTAATCATTTTAAAACAGAGGTCCTCCCTCTCAACTCGATGCCCCTGGCACAGATGTTGTGGCCGTGGGTCACAAATGGTCCCCCAATGGCATAAGGTATCTGGGTATCATCCTACACCCTAACTTGTCCAAAATGCTCACAGCTAACTTTTCTCCACTGGTGGAGTCTATTAAGGAGGACACGGCCCGTTGGAAAGCCTTAAGGCTCTCATTAGCCAGGAAAATAGACTCCATCAAGATGATGGTGGCCCCCAAGGTATTGTATCTGTTGTCCCATCTTCCTATACCTATTCTGTCGAAATGGTTTCAAAAATTGGATGCAGTCATTGGTAATTTCCTGTGGGAGGGCTTCCGTCCACGGTTTAGTAAGCTTAAACTTCGTCAGCACTGGAGCGAGGGGCTGGGGCCTTCCTTGGTTTCAGGGGTACCACATGGCTTTATTTTGGCCCAGACCACTTTATGGTTCTCTAGCACTGGCCCCACTTCGCCTAACTGGCTCCCGTTTGAGGCATCATTATTACAGGCTCCCTCTCCTGTGGTGGCATTGTATAGTAAAAAAAAACCTTCCCTCTAATCTTCCCCCTCCCATTCTATTATCCATTCAATATTGGCAAAGAGTTCTAACTCTGCTAGGCCAGGATGTAGCTCCATGGAGGTTTTTGCCTCTTTGGAACAACCACACCTTGGTAGTGGGTGGTAGTATGATCCGTTGGAAAGCATGGGAGTTACAAGGTATCCTTTTAGTTCAAGATTTACTGCTCCCAGATTCTAGTTCAATGGATACTTTTGAGGCTTTAAGATCCAGATATCATCTCCTGGCCTCTCATTTCTGGAGATATCTCCAGAATAGAGATGCCATCACCCATCTACCTAATTTTCCCCAAGATAGAGGGTCACAATCAGGATCCCATCCTCTTACATGTTGGTTACATCAACCCAGGAACAGAGCCAGTGAGATCTATAGGGCTCTTAGAGGTGCCGCTGCAAACCCTACTTTGTCAGCTAAAGCCCAATGGGAAAAGGATTTTAATTCTTCTCTCTCCGAGTCCCAATGGGACCATGCTTGGGTGAGGTTGCATATGGCGTGTAGGGATAGGTGCACCCATCTCATTATGAACAAAACCCTTCATAGGTGGTACAGGGATCCGGTTAAACTCAAAAAGATGGGTCTCCTTCAGCAGGACACTTGCTGGAGATGTGGTAATCAAGGTGCCCATCTTTTCCATACACTCTGGGAGTGTCCCTATCTCCAGCATTTCTGGACAACAATCCAGGATATGTGTACCTTTCTGTTCCCTCAAGTAGTACCCAACCCCCCTCTTCTCCTTCTGGGTTGTGCCCGTTCCCATACACCCAAGCGCTGTCCGGGGGCCCAGTGGGTTACTGCTGTCGGGGCGATAGCCAAATGGCTTATTTTAAGGAGGTGGCGGTCCCCGGAGGTTCCATCCTTCCAAGAGTTCCTTCAGGCTCTAGCCCTAGGAGCTATGTATGAGAGGCTTTCTAGTTTTGCGGGGGTTTCACTGGTCCAATTTGACAGATGGTGGCAACCATATCTCCAGTCCAAGTACTGTCACAATGTCCAACCCTAGGTGGTCAGGAACTCCCAAGGGACCCTTGTCTTGGTCTGAGTTATAGGCTTTCCCGTTTTTTTTTTTTTTGTACGTGTCAAGATATTATTTTTTTTATCTCAGAAGCAGTCTGCCTTTTTGTTCTCCCAGTTTATGGTGTATATAGTTCTATTTAGCAGTAGGCCTGATCCAGGACGCAACCACTTCCACCATATGTTGCCTTGGGCCCTATATGTTATTGTTATTATCTTTTTTTTTTTTTGGGCCCTTCAATTTGTATCTCATGGCTTCCACTCTTTTGGATAGGAGGCTCTAGGTAGGTTTGGATCATTACTTATGACAGTGCTTTTTATTCCTTTTTTTTTTGGTATCCTGCATGTTGTATTTCGGATGTTTGTATTAAGGTTGCGCTATAGTTGTATGTAACTTCTCAACATTATACTTTTGCTTGGTGCGTCCTGTGTGAAATAATAATAATAAAATCTTTAACTTCAAAAAAAAATAAATAAATAATCAACAGCCTACTTCCTCCTACCTTCACTTCCTCCTGAATCTTTCATCCTCCAGTTTCAGGCTGTGTCCCCTTGTGTCCCCCTTTAATCTAAATATGCCCTCAGTACTAACCCTATTCATGCTCTTTAAGTATTTGAAGGTCTCAATCATATCCCCTCTCTCCCTTCTATAGTCCAGGGAATACATGTTGAGCTCCCCACGTCTTTCCTCATATGGTTTGTCCCCCAGCCCAAGGGTCATCTTTGTCACCCTGTGCTGGACCCCTTCCAGTAGCTTGATGTCCTTTTTTAAACAGGTTCACCAGAAATGCACACAGTACTCCAAATGAGGTCTCATCAGTCACCTGTACAGCTGCAGAATACTTCCTCTCTCCTAGAGTAGATTCCCCTGGCAATGTATCCCAGCATCTTACTATCCTTGGCCACCACCTTCCTAGACTATACTGAGTGATTCATGTCCTCTGTGACTAGTACTCCAAGATCCTGCTCCTCCACTGAAGTGGATAACTGCACTCCCCCCAACCAGTAGCATTCCCTGGGTTCCTGGCTCCCAAGTGAATGACTTTGCATTCCTTATCATTGCTCCCCAGCTGCCATGTGTCTGACAAGTGCTCAGGTCTTGCCAAATCCTCCTGGAGTACTTGAACCCCTTCCACACTATCCACCTCCACAGCAAAAAGGTTGATCTTACTCCTATTTCCATCCAATGTGTTGGCAATGAAGATGTTAAATAGCTTTGGTCCTAGTACAGAGCCTTGTGGAATCCCACTGGTTACAGCTCTGGGAGTTGAGAGTTCTCCCCCTACAACTACCCTCTGCTGTGTGTCCTGCAGCTAGTTCCTAACCTATCCACCCAATTTCTCCCCTGCTTCCAGGTTTCTCAGCTTAGTAGTCAATCTTCCATGTGGCACTGAGTCGAAGGCCTTGCTGAAGTCCAGATACAGGACATCAACTGCATGGCCCCTATTGAGTGCCCTTGTCACCCAGTCAAAAAAGTAAACCAGGTTTGCCTGGCAGGATCTGTCCAAGACAAATCCATGTTGCCTACTATCCTAGAGACCATTCTCCTCCAGAAAAATCACTATCCTCACTTTAAGGATAGTCTCCATTAGCTTCCCCATGATGGATGTAAGACTGACTGGTCTGTAGTTACCTAGTTTGTCCTTGGGCCCATTCTTATAGAGGGGCACCACATCTACAATCCTCAAATCCTGGGGCAGGAACCCAGTCCCCAGGGAGGTGTTGATCAAGTCTGACAGAATTCCAGCCATTATCTCCACCAACTCCTTTGGGATACTTGGATGCACACCTTCCAGCCCTGGTACCTTATCCACCCACAGGGACCTAAGGTGCTCCAACACCCTGCTCACTGGGCTCTCCCCATCCATTACCCCTGCTCCTCCATGCTCACTCTGCCTTTCCCCTGGGGCATAGGCCCATCCTTCTCCCTGGTAAACACTGAACAGAAGTACTCATTGAGTGCTTCTGCTTGTTCCACCCCCTTTTCTACCCACCTTCCATCTTTTTTGATCCTGACAATCTGATCATTAAGCTTCAGCTCTCCCTTGTGCACCTGGAGAAATATTTTCCCCCTTCTCAGTTCCCCTGTGCCAGCCTTAGCTCCCTTGAAGCCTTGGCTGCCCTGACTACTCTACTCACCTCTCCAGATTTCCTCAAATTCTTCTCCCTGTCCTCCTCACTTTTGGATCTCTTATAGCTTCTGAAGACAGCTCTTTTTTTCTCACCCTCTCTACTACCTCAACCAGCTCATTTTTTTCAATCTGGTCTTCTTATTTTGGATCTTTGTACATAAGTTAGTGACCTCTGTCAGACTCAGCTTGATGATGGCCCATTTCTGGTTTGCAGCCATGCCTTGGTGGATGTTGGGGAGGTGCCCTTCCAGTATGCTTCCCATCCTATCAAAATCTGCTCTTTTGAAGGCCACTATCTTTGTCTTGGTTCTAGCCATCTCCTTACCTAGACTGAAGAAGAATCACACTGTTCAGTGCTCACTTCCTGCCAGGGGGTCTTCCACTCCTATGTCCTCCCCATCAGTCAACACAAGGTCCAGTATGTTTCCCTCCCTGGTTGGCTCAATTACTCTCTGAGTCAGGAAGCCATCCTGGAAGGCTTTCAGGAGGATCTCAAAACATGTGCATAGTTTACCAAAATTTGCAAATTTCAAAAATTAATGAGGAAAATGTATGAATAACATCATATTAATTAACATTATTGATACCGGCATGAACACCTGTAAAATCATTCCAAAATAATGCAAACATCGTGAAACATGAATATTATTATGATGCATCTTTAATAATACTTGTGCTACACTTAAATATTCACTCCTCCCCAAAAATTTGCAGTCTTCCTATGTGACCATTCTGATTTTAATTATACATAACTAATTACTAATAATCAATTATAAATAACAAAATATATCATGTAATAAGTAGTAAACCATCCCTCACAAACAATAAAATATCACCTAAAACTAGTATCAATTTATATAATTGTTTAATATAAACTGCTATGTTTGTGTAAAACTTTAACAAAGGCAAAAAGTATCTCTGTAGTTTTAGCAGTTATTTAGCCCTCTCAGCTGTCATGAAGGGCTCGAGGCATATTACAGATGTTTTTAAATGTTGCTTTTTCAGAAAGATTCTGTTAGGGATATCATAGTACTTTGAATACTGCCATATCCCTTATTCCTCTAATCAGCAGACACCAGGGGATATAGTATGTTAGCTGGCAAGGTGTCAGATTAGATTCCTGCCATTGTTTCCTATTTTGACCCTGAAATTCCCCTGGCACTTCACTGGTGATAAGTGACCACGGATGGACATCTAGACACTTGATTGTACCTTTGGTGTGAAGATTAGTGAGCATGGACCTTTATGACCCACACATGGGCCTTTGGCAAATATCTTGGGCACCTTTGTGGATCAAGCCCATAGAAATCTTCTAAGTTGTAAAGTTAATAACCACATTGTGTATTAGTATGATGGGAGAAACAGTATTTAACATCACACAGATATTTTACACTGCTTTCTCAAAATTAGTAATCTTTATTATTTGTCTGCACATGATTGCTATAGCTGATGCAACATGAATAAGCAATGACTAAGTATCGTGTACTTATTTGGTAGCAGCACTAGACGTACAATATATTGTTTTGCCCTTTAGGTCAAAAAGGCATTTGCTTAGTCTTTCTACAGAAAACATCAGAAGCTAATTTTGAAAATGCATAGGTGATCTTGAACTCTTTCCTTTATAACAATGCTGAATATATACTTGAGGCTTTAACAATTTATGTTTCAGTTACATATGAGTATTTTGTTATTGGCAACATTATCAAATATATTTCACCAGCCAGAGCACTTACATCAACTTCTTATTCAATCAACATAGCCCTTCCTTTAGATCTTAATGTCTGAGAAACAATGGACCACCTCTTGTACTCATTTCTGATCTTGAACTCTAACTCCTTTTTTGATAACTATGATTTGAAACAGCACTTCATATCTTGAAAAACTAACACCTGAGTCTGAAAACAGCACTGTACACTGCAGTGCCTATGATGCAGTATCAGAAGTATTATTCACTAATCTCTCTATGGTGTTGCAGTCTATTTAGCCTGAAAATGTGTATACTGTAGATTTATTGTTGATGTTTCTACAGCACTGTATATGTACTAAAAACTACTTAAAGCCTTGGAATGGATGTTTTATTTTCATAGCTGGTCTGACTTTTGAGTAAACAGTGGGGTACAGAATGGTTGCAAAAATCACATTATATTCAATCTAGGTTTTTAACCCATCAGGTAAGACTCAGTACAATTGCAAACAATTACTAGGTACCTACAAAGTCTTTTGTGGGTGCTGGGGAAAACAGGTAGGGGCTGCAGTGATAGTGACCCACAGGGCTATATTGATAGCATTGAGGCCCATATAAGTTGTCTCACAGGTGGGTTTACTAAGATAATGCCTGGCAGTAACTCTGTCAGCCCGCTTGCAACCTTATGTGACAGGGAAAGGCACAATGGAGAACTGGCAGCTATATCAGGTGATGAAGGACTATGAAAAACATGGAGTCTGCAAAGGGGAATTCTATACTTTTCGGGGAATGTATGGATCACCATCTCAAGATTCTGTATTGTTATCAGAGGAAAGGAATGGTTGACTTCCATATTTCATGGAGAGACTGAAGTCCTGAATGAATCAAGTGGAACTAGACAGCAGAGTATACTTGAACTGATTTGGTGAGTGAAGGGAAATCTGCTAAATATAAGGTAATCCTTGTACACAATAGGGGAAGGAAACCTAGCACTATAAATGTCGATGCCACACTGTAGTGCTGCAACATGTGTCAGATTTGTGAGTAGTCACTGTTTGTTTGTTGCTGCTACTGTGGTTCTCCAAGGAAGTAGCAGAGAAGGTAAATGAAAAAAGCAATCATTCAAAAGGTACAAGATAACACAAAAGGAAGAGGATAGAAAGAGTTATCTGGAGAAACAAAGGGAGGCATGGAAGGCATTTAGGAAAGCTAAAGCACAAATTGAGGAAGACATTGCCAAATCACCAAAGAAGGGGGATAAAACATTCTGTAGGTATATAAACATAAATAGGAAAAGCTGAGCAGGGATAGTAAGACTACAAGGGGAAGGTGGAAAGTGTAAAAGAGGAACAGAAGAAAGTTGACATACTGAATAAGTACTTTTGTTCAGTTTTCACAAAGAAAGGAGTAGGGGATGGGCCACAGATAGTAGAGAAGGGCTTTAAGGGAAGCAAGGTGGACAACAGCCCTTTTACAGAGGAGAGAGTCCTCAGGGAACTAGCAAAACTAAAAGTAGACAAGGCAATGGAGCTAGATGGGTTCACCCCAGGATACTGAAGGAACTAAAGAAGAAACTGTCTACACCTCTGACAGCCCTGTTCAATCTATCATTGGATGCTGGGGAAGATCCTAGGGATTGGGAGAGGGCAGATGTGGTCCTACTACACAAAAGTGGGAATAGGGAGAACACTGGAAACTAACGAACTGTAAGCCTGACTTCAGCGGTGGGCAAGTGTATGGAAACACTACTTAAAGAAAGGACTGGGGAATACCTGAAAACCAGTGGATTGCAGGATCTGAGGCAGCAGGGTTTCAGGAGATCTTGCCAAACAAAAGTGATAGAGTTTATTGACTGGGTTACCAGGAAGGTGGATCACGGAGGAGCTGTGGATGTGGCCTACCTGGATTTTAGTAAGGCCTTCAACACTGTTCCACACATAAGACTGGTAAACAAGCTAGGCAGCCTGGGAGTGGGTGCATAGATAGTGAAATAGGTACATATTTGGCTAAATAACAGAACTGAGATGGTGCTGGTTAATGGATTTTATTTGGAAGAAGGTAACATAACCAGTTGGGTGCCTCAAAAGTCAGTATTTGGACACCAGTCCTCTTTATGTCTTTATTAGAGACAATGCAGAGGGCCTGGAGGGAAATGTATGCCTATTCACAGGTTACACAAAAATCTGAAACAGAGTTGATACACCGGGGAATGAAGGAAGATCTAAAAAAGTTGGAAGACTGGTCAAGATTTTGGCAACTGCCTTCAATGTCAAAAAATGTAAAATTATGCATATGGGGCACAGAAACCCAAGGGTAATGTATCAGTTGGGAGGGGAGGTGTTAATAACTGCAAAACAGGAAAGGAATCTTGGGGTTATCATACCTGATGAACTGAAGGTAGCAAAGCAGTGCAACAATACAATGGGAAAGGCTAGTAGGATGCTGGGGTGCATAGGGAGGGGTATCACCAGCAGAAAGAAGGATGTAGTGTTATCCCCATATAGATCAATGGTGATGCCACACCTGGAGTACTGTGTCCAGTTCTGGAGTTCCCATATGGGCATAATAAGGAATGGGCAGGAAAGGAACTCACTTAGCTTGTCTTGCAACAGAGAAACACTGAGGCTGCTGCTCTGCCCTTTAGAGCAGCTCTAACTGTTAAGTCACTATCTAACACATAACACACATGGCAGTCCCCACAAAAATGTTATTGTACAATGTGAATGGTATACATGATCCCATTAAAATAGATCAGCTATTGAAAATGTTTAAAATGGAGTGTCCTGGGTTGTTTTTGCTGCAAGAAATGTTTTTATCAGAGGAAGAGTATCTGAAATTCTAAAAATTTGGGTTTGAGATTGTTGAGGCTTCCTCCCACAATAATGGGCATTGCCAGGATATGGCAGATCTGATTCCTGGGGCATCTCTTTTCAGGTTGTAGATAACATTTTTAATAAAGAAGTCTAAATTGTCATATTAATGGGAAGATTGTATGAGCCATTTGTACCTCTCATTAGTTTATATTTTACCCCAGGATCATACAAGAAAGTTTTAAAATTGTTTTTTGAGAAACTGATGACTGCATTTCAAAGACAACTAATAATGGGTAGGTACATAAGTATGATTTTTAATCTGGCCTTGGACACTTCTGGTAAGAGGACAGCTTGGGTGATCTTGGCTTTAAAATATTTCAAGACCACACTTGCCCATCTGGGTGTCGTGGATATTTGGCAACACTAGTTTCCTACCTCCCAGGAATATACCCACATGTCACCTAGACACCAGATTTCAGCACAATTAGATAATGTTTTTACAATCACAGAGCAACCTGAAATGATGTCAGGTGTTTTCTGTGGTATTTGTTTTTTCTAGTATCGCTGTCCAGTGTCTCTCAAGGTGCAGCTGGGAAAACAGCAGAAACATATGGCCTAACACCCATAGATCTATCTCTTGTGGGATAAGGCCTTCTTAAAGTTATTCAATGACCACATCCCACTTATATAAAAGACATTTAACAAGGAGACATGCAAGCATCCCTTTTGTGGATACTATTGAG
Organism: Neoceratodus forsteri; assembly: GCA_016271365.2. Lineage (NCBI taxonomy): Eukaryota > Metazoa > Chordata > Ceratodontiformes > Ceratodontidae > Neoceratodus > Neoceratodus forsteri. The sequence goes on from CM057458.1 coordinate 806,023,095, forward strand.
TTTTACGTGGTTACCTCGTGGCCTATGCCTATCAAAAGAGAAAGCCCAGGGAGCAAAAAATGAAACTTTTATAAGAAAATATACTTGCCTTTCAAATGCTATATACCAAGGGCAACAGGGTTGTCCAGTATCATGTTGCTCAAACTAAATGTGAGTTACAGGCATTAATGGATCAACAGATAGTGCAGATGTTGCCCTCTTCATGTCAATATTATAATAAAGGGTGGAGTATGGGGGGATGGGTTTTCATTTAGCCAGGCATCTGAGGGCTCAGAAAAAGCCAGGCCTGTGTCCCCCAGATGCATGATCTACTAACAGGGATCATTGCTAGGGACCATAGGGGGATCCATCAAATCATAGCAGGGTACTATAAGGCCAGTTATACTCAGGAACACTCACCTCACTCTAGATTGTGGGAGGAATTTCTTAACAGATTCTCTCTTCCAAAATTTTATGAAGCCTAACAAACCCAGCTTCTCTCCCCAATTTTGGCTGAGGAAATCATGGCAGCTATAAAACAGCTAAAACTGAGAAAGTGCTCAGGGCTGGATGGCTATTTGGATGAATTTTACAAAACATTCCTGGAACTTTTACTGCCTATCATGTTAGATTCATTTTGTAAAGTTGAAGATGGGGGCAAACCCCTCTTGTTGTGGAGATATGCCACAATCTCAACCCCATGAAAACCTGTTAAACACCCCTCATAGCCCTCTTCTTATCTCCCTATCTCAATTATACATTTTGACTACAAGGGTCTTCTCTGTAATCTGAGCAAACAAGTTAGATCCCATACTTCTACCCACCTTGACAGAGATCAGGAGGGATTCAAGAGACAAAGACAAACCCAAGATAACGTCTGAATAACACTATATTTAATTGACTATGCAGTGCAAGAACCATTCCCCTAGTGGTATTAAGTTTAGATGCTGAAAAATAATTTGATAGGGTGTACTAGCAGTTCTAGTGGAGTATCCCATACCACTTTGGTTTTCCTCCAGAACTTTTCCACTTTATTCAAGCATTATATACTAGACCACAGGCATTTGCCCACATCAATGGTGCTCACTCAGCTCTGATCTCATGGGCTGTGGGACCTGCCAGGAATGCTATAAGTCTCCATTATTATTCACAATATGTGTTGAAGCACTGGCTGCTGCCATCTGGTCAGCTGCCGGGATACAGGGCATCCACAGAGGGAATAGGGACTATCATATGGCACTTTTTGCTGACAATGGGCCTTGTACATGAATGGGCTGGAATTAAACACTGGAGGCACATATCCCATCTGTGTAGATCCGCACTTGTGGAAAGGTCCACACCCAGCACACCCAGGGGTATGCACCATGGATGCACACCTGTCCACAGCCCCACCCCACCCACATGCAGGACTACACAGCGTGGCTGGGGCTGTGGTCCCAGGCAGGCATGCAATAAGATGACCGTCTTGGGCTGAAAGTGATCTCATGCTTGCTGTGGCACAGTTCCAGGTGTGTGAATGTCTACAGCATGCTCCTGGACCTGCATGAGCATGCCCTACTGTGCTGACATCATCAGATCTCCCCCGTTACAATGCAGGGCTCAATCCCGTGATGGCTCCCCTCTTACCTGCACCAGTCAGCGTCAGACTGAGAACCTCACTGTACAAGCATGTGTCGACCATCATGGCTCGTGGTCACCACAGCCAACTAGCTACTCTGTGCCCCCCTCCCTGCGGCACCAACACCACCACACTTCCCTTGTACTTGCATGCTGGTGCCATTCCATGGGATGGCCAGTGGCACAGTCTTCCACATACCTCTTCAGCCATTGGCTGACTGACATATGTAGGCATGAATTGGCTGCATGCACGTGTGTACATCAGACAGTCAGTGGCCTTGGTAGTGTGTGGAGGGCTGTGCCACTGATCATCCCACAAAGCGGCACCGGCATGCAGGTACAGGGGTGGGTGGGTGGTGTTGGTGCCATGGGGGGGCACAGGACACATCTGTGTTTGGGGGGCATCAGAGCACACAGTGGTGCAGGGGCAACCTTGCCAGTGGGAGGGGGTGGTACTGCCATGCTGTCTGGGGCAGGGGCAATGCCGGTTGGGGGGACTGCAGTATTGGTGCCAGGATGGGGGTGGCTCGGTGTTTTGGGGGAGCTACTCTCTTGCTAATGAAATGGGGGTGTGACTCAGTGTGTTGAGAGGGCAGTACACTTGACCACTGGGACTGGGGGAACCCTATCGATTCATAGGCTTGCTGCATACTGTGGTTAAGGCAGTATCACCCTGGCTTAGCTCACAGTTCATTACACCCTCCTGCAGGTACACTACATGCCGCTGTGCATGGTGCGTATTGATGCCATGCCCCCTACCTGCCCCCTAAGTGGTTCTTGGGTCAGGTACATTGGGGGCTGCACATCCCATTCTGTGCATCTTTCATGGGGGGCACATTGGCAGAGTGGCTACATGCTCAACTTACGTGTCACATAGACACTCTGCGGGATTGTGCATAGGGCCCAATATCATTCTCACCTTGACATCTTCAGAGGTGTTTCTCCTGTTGGTAAGATACCTACTGGCAGATTTTGGTAAACATTAAACATTGGTAAACAACTTAGGTGAACCTAAGTTCAGCCTAAATATTTTAAAAACAGAACTATTAGTGTATATAACACTCCCCCAGTTCTGTCAATGCCAGATTGCCCTTCTGTAGGAACAGAGGTACTATGAAATATTGTGGAATTTACAGTATCGCACTAGAAATCTGGACTATTTAGAACTGCAAGATTATGACCCACTCACTCAACAAATGGTTGCAAATCTGAGTTCTTGGTCCCAGTTACCGGTCCTTAACATCATGGGTCAAAGAGTGAGACACAAAATCCTCTCCAGGATACAGACATTACCCAAAGTCCCTCACTCCAGTGTCAGCACTGGAACAAGATCATTTCTTGCTTTATATGGGAAGGGGTAGGATCTATATCAGCTACTCAATCCTGCAACTCTCTGAAGAAAAAGTGGATTTAAATTGACCAAATCTGCATTTATACCTTTTGACGTCTTAACTGCATTTGATTTTTTGCTTGTTCTCCCTGCAGTATACTCAATATTGGAAATCTAATGAATTTTCCCTACATGATCCAATTGAACTAAACAAATGTCTTTTGGAAAACCCTGTTAGTGATTTCCTCCTTGGTGCCATCTCAAGATATATTATAAAATGGCAAGAAAAAATCTAGAAATCTCATTGGCCAAGACAGATCAGCTGACCATACATTAATTATCTGTATACACACAGTCATCCTGGTCCTAAGCCACATTGCACAATGAGCAGATCAGTCCTCCTACAACCAGAACTATCTTCCATCAGTCTCCCTACAACCAGAACTGATCTTCCACCACAAACATGGTCGCTATCTTTACACTGTAGAAACCTTCAACTGGGCCCAAAAATTAAAATGATCTTAAATATAAAATAAAACAAATTAATCAAATGTTGTTTACCAGATTGTCACACTCTCCTTATACACATAAACAAACTAGAAACATTAAGTATTGTTTATAGTTTTCATTACAACTGTTTGTTTGCTAACAGTGAACGATCCCCCTTCTATCTTTACCTGCACATCAGGGAAATCTCTTCTGCTTTCCCAGACAAGTGAGATAATTGAGTCTCTGGCTCTAAAATAGGCCTTTGTTGTCTGTGTGTACAGTATGTTAGCAGAAGAACATTCTGCTAGTAGAACTGAGCAGAATTTTGAATCCCTGTATTCCATGGTAAATATTCCATGATAAACATTCCATTTCTTGATCCCCCTTCTATCTTTACCTGCACATCAGGGAAATCTCTTCTGCTTTCCCGGACTAGTGAGCTAATTGAGTCTCTGACCCTAAAACAGGCATTTGTTGTCTGTGTGTACAGTATGTTAGTAGATAATTGAGTCTCTGGCTCTAAAATAGGCCTTTGTTGTCTGTGTGTACAGTATGTTAGCAGAAGAACATTCTGCTAGTAGAACTGAGCAGAATTTTGAATCCCTGTATTCCATGGTAAACATTCCATGATAAACATTCCATTTGTTGAATGTGGGGAAACACAGAGGGAAAAAAACAGAATGAAGAAAGTAAGCAATAATACTACATAAACAAAGAAAAAGTGGTAAATGACTCACCCCGCTGTTTATCTTTTAGAACAGAGTGAGCAGTTCATGATGCTGTCAGTGAGTGTGGCAGTTTTGAACCATGTTCTTGCTTGCACCACTGGGGAACTGAGACACCTTTGTTATGGTTTCCTTTTAGTTTTGTCTACAGACTGAGGAGAATTAAATAAAATAAGGGGCTATGTGTCATACTTTGAATGAGAAAAACAGCATTTGTGAATTCTTGTGGCTGGCAAGGGAATATGAAGCTTAATTGGGCAGGGAGGTACACACTGCATAACATTACTTTAATCTAGCACCAATAGATGGAAGGACTATTTTATGTTAAAAGCACAGGTTCACTTACATTTTTACTTATTTAAAAATGTGTTTAAAAATAAATAAAACTGCTTCTAAAAATAAAGGGACATTTTATAAATGCAATAAGACATTCCGGGTTGTGCATTACGGTGTGATAACCACACTCCTAGGGATGACCGGCACGTCCCTAGTAGTTCAGTTATCACACAATAATACACACCCCATCATGTCTTATTGCTTACCTGCTGGTATGCTTAAATGTTGGAGGACCACCATTCTTAAATATTTTCCCAAGTCCTCCATAGCAGGGCTGCCCAAAGGAATTCAGGAGGTTGAGAGGGTCCCAGGAAGCCCTCCCCCAAACTGGAGAAACTGCCTCCCACTGTCAGCAGCATGCAGCTCACCCTAAGGAATGCAGGAGGTTGCAAGGGTCCCAGAAAGCCCTCCCCTGAACTGGAGAAGCTGCCCCCCCCATCGTCAACAGCATGCAGCTCACCCCAAGGAATGCAGGAGGTCACAAGGGTCCCAGGAAGTCCTCACTGAACCACAGAAGCTGCCCCCCCCACTGTCAGCAGCACGCAGGTACAGCTTCACAAGCCATCAGCAGCTCAGCTGAGTTTGGGCACCAAACTTGAATTTGAACTCTTTGTTTGCAGTAAGCAGACTGAGTGGAGATAGTCTTTTTTACAACAACTCGGCTCCCAGTACCACTTCGGAGGTTTCTCAGCCCACATCTGGACACCTTAATTTTGTCTCCATTACAGTGTACCTTAAATTTAAAACAAAAACAAAAAACAGTAAGGGAGGTTTCTCAGCCTGCAGCAGGGCGCCTTAAATGTTAGTTTGATTTTAACTGTGCTGCACCTGATCCTCTGTTCTAATCTATATTAAATGCTGTTTAAGATTAAAGTGTAGAGACTGTGTGCAAATAAGTTGATTTAGCGCTGCTGTACTGATTAGCCCCTCCCTTGCTTCCTTCCCATTTAAATCCTGTTCCCCCTTCTTCTCCAGCTCACCCCAAGGAATGCAAGAGGTCATGAGGGTCCCAGGAAGCCCTCTCCCAAACCGGCGAAGCTGCCCCCCCACCATCAGAAGCACACAGGTACAGCTTCACAAGCCATCAGCAGCTCAGTGAGTTTGGGCACCAATCTTGAATTTGAACTCTTTGTTTGCAGTCAGCAGACTGAGTTCTGAACTCCGCTGATGCTTCGTGTCAGCTACCCCACCGCTCCCACCACCCCCCTTGGCAAACTCTCACTTACATAGACTTGATCACATGGGGCAAAAAAAAACAAACAACAGCCTATTTCCCCATCTGCAGGTTATACCTTGCATCCACTAGTGGCCGCCACTCTAACAAAGTATAAAAAAAATAATCTCACTCAACTGCCTCTTCACTATGTTTCCACTGTACCTAACTACTTTATTTACTCTCATCCCCTGAGTGTCTCTCCCGCTGTCTACCTACCCTGATTCAGTGGACTACCAGGCACCTTGCATCACACTGCCAATCTCCATTAATACCACCACTACCAAAGCTGACATCCACCCTGGTTGCCACTTCCACACACAATCACTCAGCCCCACTGTGCTCCCACCCAGCTTCCAAACTAGCCACCTAGCTCTACTGCCCCATGCTCATAGGCCAGCAGCTGCTATCACCAAGCCTAATGCCACCACCAGAAAGCTACACTGGTTTGCACATAATACTAAATTCTTGTTCACACTACTGCTACTTCTAGCAGGTGATATTGAGCCAAACCCTGGTCCTAATCACCGTGCCCCAGACACCTCTGTACCACTCCAGCTCTCCTCAGGCTTAAAACTGGTTCATCTAAATATCTGTAGTCTCCTATGTAAAATTACCTTGCTTCCAGAGGAGGTTGTGGAGTCAAAAACAGTGGTTGAATTAAAGCATGCATGGGACAGTCATAAGGCAATTCTATGGGGTGGGGGTAGAAAGAAGTAGGCCGTTGGTTAACTAGGATCTGTAGCTTATCCATTAGGTAGGGAAATGGGCAGACTGGGTGGGCCAAGTGGTCTTTATCTGCCGTCAAATTCTATGATTCTATGTTTCAACCCCTTGCTCTGTCCCTCAGACCAGACATCCTGATTATTTCTGAAACCTGGCTGAAGCCCCATAACCTGGATACCGAATTCTTGATACGCAGTTACACACTTATTTGACATGATCAGTTGGGTAAAAGAGGGGGTGGCATTGCCATGTACATTACCTCCTCCATCCAGTTTTTCCCAATAACCCTACCCGCATCTTCGGCGTCCATCAACGTAATAATGATAAAACTCTCCCTCCCTCACTCAATTCCGATTTTTATTGCTGGTGCCTACTGCACTCCTGACACCAGCACACCTGTGATACTGGATCACCTGAGTGCGCTAAACTCCCTGGCCTCAGGAGGAGATCTCCACATACTTGGGGACTTTAACATAAACTGGCTCACCGGGACAAATGCCAAGCTTTGGGGCAAGGTGACTGCCCTTAACCTAGCTCAACTAATCTCAGAACCCACCCAATTAAACCACAAATCCTCAAACCACACTCTTCTAAACTGGTCCCTCACCTCACACCCACATAGAATCCTAGCCTCAGACCTCCTTCCTGATGCCCTTAGCGACCACCACGGTATCTATTTGGTAAGAAAAATCTTCAGACCAAAAGCTCCCCCACCCAGAATTCGTATGTCTAGATCCTACAAATCACTGGACCTCACCCCCTTACTCAGTGATTTGGCTAATTCTGACTAGTCACGCATCAGTCAATCCACCTCCATAGATGAGGCCCTGGTGCTCTTTAAGACCAAGTTCCTAGCCATCTTGGATCGTTATGCCCCCCTCAGGAGCACTAGGGTCAGGGGTGCTCACCTCCCTTTGATCACAACTGAAATCATAGCCCTCCTCTGAAGCAGGGACAAGGCCTGGAAATCTTTTAAGTCTTCCAGCTCACCAACTGACCTCCAGGAATATTGTGCATTATGAAATGCCTGCACAAGGAAACTTCACCAAGCCAAAGTCAATTATTTCAGTCGCATTCAATTCCACCACTCATCACCCAGCCAACTTCTGGAAAGTGGTAAAATCACTTCTTAGCCCTCCATTGCAGCCACCCACTGCTACCTTCCAGGTAGGTGGTCTTACCATAGCTGACCCCTCAGCAGTGGCCACGATGCTTAACTCACATTTCACAAACAGACATGCCACCCTCTTGTCCCCACCTCCCCTACCCTAGCACACCACCTCTTCCACCCGAGCCAGTCCTGCACCCTCAGCTCACTCCTTCTCCTTCCAGGAGGTCACCCCAGATGAAGTACATAAGGTGCTGACTGCCCTTAATCCAAACAGGGGAAAATGTCCCAATGGGCTGGACTCCAAAATGCTCTACCTCTTGGCCCCCACCATAGCCGTACCCTTGGCCTCCCTGTTCAGCCTATCCTTCTCCCTTGCCAAAGACCCATCAGAATGGAAAAATGCCACCATTATCCCCCTTCCCAAGGGCAGCAATGCTTCAAACCCAGGCAACTATCGGCCCATCTCCCTACTCCCAATCTTGGCAAAACTACAAGAGCGTCTAGTTCTCGCTCATCTATCACTCTTTCTGGATTTCTCTTCCCTTTTCACCCCCTTTCAGTCTGGCTTTAGGAAATCCCCCTCCACTACAACCTCCCTCCTCAGGATCACTGACTCCATTCTTACTGGGATGAATGCTGTCTGCATCACGGCTGCCATTTTCATTGACCGGGCCAAGGTGTTTGACACTTTCTTGCACTCACTCCTCCTGACCAAACTCACCAAAGCTGGTCTTTGCAGCTGGGATACCAGTTGGTTTCACTCTTACCTAGTGGGCATGTCACAATCTGTCAGAATGTGTACTTCCATCTCTGCACCCTTCCTGTCACCAAAGGGGTACCGCAAGGCTCAGTCTTAGGCCCGCTCCTGTACTCCATTTTTCTGAATGATCTGCCTTCTTCCTGTCTGCACAACTCAATCCACATGTATGCGGACGACACTATACTGTACACTTCTGGCCCTTCTGCCTCAGTTATGACCAGATTGCAGTTGGACTTTAATATGGTACAGCACTGGCTTTGCTCCAATCAACTCATGCTCAATGCCAAGAAAACAGTCTTAGTGACCTTTGGCACAAGGCAGAGACTATCGAGGCTACTCTCCCCGCTCACTTTCCATACCCTGGAAGGAACTCCCCTCAAGGTTTGTACCTCCTTCAGATACCTTGGGATTTGGCTTGATCAGCACTTCAACTTTTCTGCTCATGTTGACTCCATACTCAAGGAACTGCACCTCAGGCTTGGTGCACTCTACTGAAACCGAGACAACATCCCTGAATCTGCCCGTGGGGCCATTGTGCAGAAAATGATCCTCCCCATCTTTGACATCTACAGTGCCAGTCCCAAGTCTACCCTGGTCAGGCTGGACCCCCTTTTCCACTCTTTCTGTCATTTTGTGCTAAATTGTCCCTACTCCACCCATCTCTGTGCCCTTTACAACTCAGTGAAGCTCACATATCTAGATGATCACAGGCAGCTCCACTGTGCCAAAATCCTAGCCAAGTACTGGTCCCAGTTACTCCTCCCCACCTCACCTATGCTCTAGCCAACCCCAACACCCTAGCATATTCCCTCAGAAAACTTGACTCCCGGTCTTTAACTGTCCCACATAGGGCCACTGCTGTTGGACAGGGAGCATTCAGCTACCACATTCCTAGGTTGTGGAATTCCAACCCTGCACACATTCAGCACTTCTCCTCTCCCCCGCATCTTAGTTCCTTGCTCCAAGCTCATTTCTCCAGTACCTGTACATGTGACTAGGCAGTTTTGTTAAGCCATTCTGTGTAAATATCAACAAATTGTTATACCTTTTGAGCTATATGTATGCCAATGTATGTAAACTATGCCTGTATTTCTGCTTGTTCCCCAGATCCACTATGTCCTTCTATTCTGGACACATTGTGTAGTGTTTACCCCTCCTGAATCTCAATTGTACTGTTTCTCATCCACCTATGTACTTGTTCCCCCTTCCCCCAGGACGCATATGGGATTGAGCAGTAGTCCGCTCAGCATGCCTTCCTGGTTAAACGCTTAAATAAATAAATAAATACATGCCATAGTCTACGATACTGGCTATCCTCCGAATGCAATTGATACTATAATTTTGAAATTTGAGAAGGGTGGGCCTGTGTTATATCTATCATCTATACTGAACACAGGGAATGACACCACTGCAACAGTTACAGCAGGATTTACAGCTTCCCAGATCTGCTCAGTTTCATTACCTTCAGATAAGGTCCCACTTATTTATATTACAAGAGGCTTTTAAATCCTATTATGAACAACAAGGTGCCATAAGTGGAGAAATTTGGCAACATGTAGTCAACCCCTTATACAAGGGCTTAATAGATTTTCTTTCAGGGCAGGGGATTCCACTCCCACACTGAAGAAACTGAACACCAAAACATAGTTGGAGTAACTTATATAAGGGCTTAATGGATTTTCTTTCAGGGCAGGGGATTCCACTCCCACACTGAATAAACTGAATACCAAAACACAACAAATCACAATATGCAAGGCCTTAACAGATTTTCTTTCAAGGGATTCCACTCCCACATCGAAGAAATTGAACACTAAATCCCAACTGGAACAATCTCTTGAGGTTTGGTAGAAATATGTTATTTTAAACTATAAATAATCCTCCTCAACATACTGGAGTGATTTTGCATGGAAATGTAGAATATGTTATTTTTGAACCCCAGCAGTGCTCCCAGCAGAAAAAAAAATAGTAGTAATGTTTTGAATGTTATGAGAATGTTCTGTATGTGAAATGTTTTTTTTAATAACTATCAATATATTTTAAATAATGTTTATCATTTTGCCCTTAAAGCACCATGCTAGACACATCATTGTAGTTTATCATTAGGGATGGAAATATTGCCCCTTCCCCCTTTAAGGATAGATTATAAATTATAAGCAGTATTTGCATTCCAAGTTTACAAAGACTCAGGACCTGGTATTCTATCTTCCTCCTTTAGTTTGTATCCAATTTCCTACACCACAATGAATAATTCATCTATGTTATTTTCAGTTCACCTGACTAAATTAACATGGGGGGGGAGTAATTTGCATGGTTTGGTCCTGGCAACTTGAATGACTTGTAAGAACTGATTACATCTCCACAAAGTGTTATGCACTTTAAATATCTTTTAAAGATGCTGTATAGAAATAATGTTAAATGCGTATGTTAATTTCTTTATATGTCAGAAGTTTATAGTTACTATTGTATGTTTTTGTTGTTAATTGTTTGATGGCATGCATGACTGAACAAGGGCTGTGCCCAGTTCACTTACTGGTTAAAAACTAAAAACTAATAAATAAATAATATAGTACAAGTTCACAATTTAGATCCTGCCAATGGTTTTTGCTGGTGGGGAAGCAGAGAACATAAAGCTAGCCATTGTCATATTTTCTGGGCATGTCCTCTACTGCGGAACATCTAGGGTGAAGCAGAAGATGCCATCCCACACATATTTTTAGACCCATGGCTAGTCGCACCTTCATCAGTACTTTTGGACATACCTCCAAGAGGATTAAATGGAGCAACACTTGAATTATTGTTGATTTAATTATTGCTGCCAAAAAAAGTAATTACATATCTCTGGATGCCAACGACAACACCTAATTAAGTAAATGTCACACCATAGATAACTCTACATCTTACATGGGGCAGTTTACTGTACCTATAAACAATGGTGGTTCCCCCAGAATTGTGAAAAGTTCTGAAGATGCTGGACATGCTATTAATTGGAAATTGACTCATACTTTGTTCCACCACAGGATGGAAATCAAAGAACTATGTATTGCTAGTTCTGTATAATAATTGAGACTTGACAATTTTAATGGGATATACATATATATATATATATATATATATATATATATATATATTCATACAGTACAATATGGGTGAGCTGATAACACATGATATAAAAACACATAACACTCACCCCCATTGTATAACTAGTCAGTGGCGTATACACTGATACCTGCTTACAAATATACACACAGTGCATACGTCAGTACTAGATATCACTATCTTTCCAATGTCAGCATACAAACCCTGAAATAAGCCTCCAGAACTGAACTACATGCATCCAATGAACACAGATAATGGCACCTGTCAGTACAGTAGAAAATGTACTTCTTCCCATGAAAGACTTGTGCTGCTCACCATAGCTCTGTTCAAGTCTGTGAAGTTAACCAGTGAAAAAAAAATTAACAGTGCCACAGAAACAGTACTTGCATAACTTGAAACAAGTACAGAAAATACAGTGCCAACATGAAAGAAAACAAATTAAAAATGGTAAAAACACTCCACATTGTCGACACAACCACACACCTGGAAGCTACTAAAACCTGCCCCCTACAACACATGCAACC